>OZ023207.1:60530971-60996884 GCA_963995525.1 Escarpia spicata | reverse complement strand
ATTGTGAACTGGTTTGTAGGTTTGCTGTTGTATGTGAGTGAAGGCGAACCGCATATGCCGCCAATGATGCTACCCGCCAAACACCAACACAACTACACGGCCACTATCCGCGTCGTCGTCGAGGATGCTCTGGGAGCCGGAAACTTCTTGGATGTCCACTTCAAGGTCAGAAGGGGTGATTTGACCTTTTATAGCGAAAATACATCTAAATTTACTAACGTTTGATATATACTTGAAGATATACGTGACCTGTCATAGCAAAATGGGTATTAATTATAAAAAAATATTTTGTTATGTTTTGGGATTCCGCAGATCACGAGCTTCGTCTGTTGAAATACCTTCAGTACTTGTAAAACTTTTAAAATACAACGTTTTGAGTAATTTGTACTCATATTATCTATTGTTTTCTTAAATAAAAAATTACAGTTTCGTTAATCAGTTTGTGATTGTCGAGGGAAATAAAATGCTCGTTGAAAGATGAATTTGTAAGGTAAGCATCTAAGGCAAAATAAATAAATTTATGGAAAATTACCTAAGACAGCAAGTTTTGGCTCGTGTGCAAATTGCGACTTAATACCCGGTTCGCTATGGCCGGAAATGGCTTATATTGCAGTGTAAATCTCACTAATCGCTACACATATTTTATCAAATCAACGAGTGGCATAGCTAGTTATGTTGTGAGGTCATTGAGTATGCAATATGTCCACGTCCAGGCAACTTTCACTGAAATTTGTATAACCTCGTGAGCCTGATTTTGTACTCAAAAGTTGAGCTATATGTTTAACAGTGACCTTGTGTACTGGAAACTGTCAACGCCAAGACATGCCTCTTGGAAACTTTCTGCAGTATGTAGCTGAAACAGTGAGCTCAGACGCATCAAGATTTTATCAAACTAATATTGGTGCCGGTACAAAAATTTTAAAATATTGCAAGGAAGAACATAGAGTATTAACAAATATTCATGCAATGTGTTTTACTGTTATATTCAACAGCTACTACGCTTAGGAAGAAAAGGAAGTGAGCTTCAGAAGATCAACGAACTGCTTCGCGTGCAGAATGCCACTGATGTCCCCGGTAATTATAATTGAAATATAAAACAAATGAGTTTAGTGAATATTTTACTAATAAAAATACTAAGAGTATCTTTTTCAGCCATGACGTTGTATGTTCGTCCAGTTGTAATGTATGTAATTAATATTCAAACAGACGTCTGTTGGTTGTCTAGGGACTCTCGCTGAAGCCACACCGTACATTACCCGAACAACCTTCTCTGATACGCTATGTAAATATGGGATGACGAATTGACTTCACTAGTTCTTGTCATTTTTGTGTTCTATTTTCGTTCTCGTATTGCGATCCATCCCGATGTTCATGGCTAACCACAGACGCTCGGCCTCTTCCGTATTGTCGGGATGGCGTGATGCAAAATTCAAATATGTGTTCGAGGAATATCACACACCAACTTTATATATATATAATAAACCAGAGTGTTGGTCTCTATCAGTTAGTTGATATATATTTTACACATTACAAATACATATGTTTTCTAATTCACATGATTTTGGTTGAACCAGGTGCTGTCAGTTTGGTTAATTGTGCATTGAGAACGTTAAGAGCATCATATTCCGGTGAGAACAAAACAGCTACTAGTGTAAGTGAAAATGTACATAATCACAATATAGTCTGGAAAGAAACATTACATTTAATAAATCATAAGATAAATTCGTATTAAAGTAGTGTTTTGGTGACATACGATACTGTTCATAATGTGACATGTTCCGTTGATTTTACACGACATAGATATACACTAGCAAAGACATGAATGTGTATTTTTAAGGGTTCCCCAATAATTGCTTGGCAGGGCATAGAGAGGTGAAGAACTTGTTTGCTAAAAACAGCAAGCGTGTCAAGACTGTTAAATCACTGTTGATATATTATTGTTTTTCAGTTGCTTGAGCATCTTGTCAATGTTGTGATTCGAATTAACAACACAGATTTAAAAACAGTTCGTTTAAAGGTGAACGTTTTGAAGGAATGCATGGCAGCAAATATTACGTCAACACGCAAAGTGCAGGTAATGCAAATTCACACAAATACTTTAGTATCTTCTGTGCACGAGTATTAGAAAGTGTCCTCCATGGCATAGTCCAGCTTATTTATATCTCTAAGTGAATTTGCATTATTGGGTGATGCTTGGCGTAGTTATGAATAGTATGTGTATAACATCATAACTATAAAATATAAAGCCAAAGTATTTTGAAAACCAACACACTGTAGTCATTGCAAATGATTTATCCTTCGTATAATTGATAACGAAGTTAATGACAAGACTTATCAACAGCAGATTATGTGCATGATCCAGCTTATATTTTCCTTCTGGATGTGCAGCCTATTTATTTCAAAATCTAGAGAAGTTTACTGCATTTACTGCAAATATTAACTACCCCAAACTGAATTATACAATTATATTTATTTGGCCAGTGTGATATATAGTAGTAGAAAGTATTGAGAAGACGGAAAGTATGAAGTATATTAAAATAAAATGACAGCCATGAACACACCTATATGGTGGCTGGCCACTGTTTCAAGACGTCACTTGCACGCAATGATCGCTTCATAATCTAAACCTTCGTAGTCGGTCGTGATCCAGGAATACACCTCTCCTACCACAACAAAGTGGATATTAAGTTGCAATGTTGTGAAATAGTTTAGTATATTTTTGATTACACAGATAATATAGTTTTAAATGATACATCGTTTGGTAACATATTTTAGTAGTTTTTTATTTATTGCTAAAAACTAAGCAAACTTTAAAAAATTAAATTTTAAGAAAAATGGGTTTAACAAATGGAATATGTAAACAAAACAAAGCACACATTAATCATTCAATTAGTGTTTAATTACTTTTTTGGAGTATTTCGTGAGGAAAATAAACCAGACATTGGTTATACGGATGAATTTCTGCCAAAAATGACAACATTTATGATATTACGCCTAGATAACTATTTTTGGCTCCCTGACAATATTTTTGGGGAACTTGTCGCTGTATACTCCCCCACATCACTTCCTATGTTCTTCCCATTCCGATTGCAGAATAGGCGTGTGCGACGTAATATCCAGTTCGCTGTGGCTGGTCACCCATGTTTGCACGTAACTCCCCCTGACCATAGCCGTGTATAGCAATTGCTAATAGCATCACCAGTGAAGGACGAGAGCGCCTAACAACGTTTTACGTCACACTTTGTTCTCTTAGCTTGCTACTGCAGCTTCGTTCAAGAATATTACTCTGATTCTACAAACGGTGCCACATGGAAGGGATACAACTAACACAAATGGTTCATTAGACAGCCAACACAGATATGTCAAAGAAGTTGCCAGGTATGTTTTGCAATACAGAGTACATATATGCATTCATTTATATCAAACCTATTGTAAAACCCTTTTGGCTCAGCTTCGAAGTGAACGTTGTCATGTCAATATACATTGAAAGATTAATGTAAATTAGCTATCAACGTAATCGCCAAAGCAAGCAGATCTCTTGGCAGTGTTGTAAACTCATCTATACGGATCAAAGTGTTGGGTTCTGTACCGTGGGGTGTAATTTTATTTCGGGTCAGTTTGATCGCATTGGTGTTAATAACACAACATTTGTGTATAACAATATCTGATCATACGCGTCACTGGAAGAACACGACCATAAACGATGATGACCGCGAAAGACACCTTAATATTTGTTTATACATTTCCAGTAGCTTGTTTGCGAGATAGTCCATCCAGTCTACGGTCTTGTAAACTTATACATATGATTTTGCGGGTCAACCGTGTGCTGCACTCCAGGTAAATTTTCAAAAAAAAATTCGCCGATGAGTACACAAAGTTAGAATAAATAACATAATATCATCTTTGGATACGAGGAACTGCCAATTTATGTTTAACATATCAATTCGTTTTTTACACAAAAAATAATATCCTCGGTATACACAACTTACACACAGCATTAATACCATACAATTTAATCATACGAAGTACACCATACACTGTATAATGTAGAAGTGTCCTGCTGACATGTCTATGTTGTAGAACCATCTATGAAGGTTGCATACATTTGATCCAAGCTACTGCTCAAATCACTTCCCCTAACAATGTTGATACGGTATGATTTGTAATTGTTTGTATCTATATATATTAAAGGCGATGACATTTCACATAGCTTAATATGATATTACATAATGATATAACTAGATGAACGCTATTCGTTTAGTTTGTGCACATTTTTATTGGATGACAAGTTTTTACACACACGCACATGCACACACGCTCGCATACACACGTGCGCACAAATTCATTTAGCTTGGGCACATTTTTGTTGGATGGCACGTTCTACACACATGCATACGTCCACCCACGCAAATATAATCTAGCATGCGTGCACGCAATTTTGTCCATCTGTTCATTCTATGTTTTGAATTTTGGCCTATATTTTTCGTGCACGGTTTAAGATGACTTGCTTGATTAGATTTGTGATGATCACAGTTTTTCATAGCTACAGTATGATATATGCAGTCTGCATCTTTACATAATATCATAATATTTTATATTACATTAACATGACTATGTTGAAACGTCATAAAATGATGCAAATGTAAAAGGATACATACATATATATATATATATATATATATATATATATGATACATGTATATATATATATATATATATATATATATATATATATATATGTATATATATGTATATATATATATATATATATATCAAACACGAATCTGGTTTGAATTTTCACAGGTTCAACGGCTTACTCGAGATGTTTTGGAAACAATAAATAACGTTGCTTCCATCTACATCGATGTCATTGTGCCCGGACCCAAAACTACGGCACTAAATGTGGATGATAACATTATGCTTTTGAAGAAAGACTACACAGACGTAATCTTCAATAAGACATTCATTTTTCCTCCTATGCCCGGCTTTCATTCGGGTTTATCAGTCAAACTACAGAATCCGGCATTGGACGGAGAAATGGCAACGTCAGACGAGGTGCTTGGAATAGGAGTAAGTACAGAAGATTGCCGCTAGATCGCGCACGTAGCTGTGTTTATAACGTCAGTATGGTGTAGAAACAAAATTAATTACATATTAGTATATATTGTTAAAAACTTATATTTTTGGGGGACTTATAGCTGTACACTCCCCCACATCACTTACTAACTATGTTCTTCCCCTTCCACTAGTCGTCTCCACGTGCCTCGATATTGTGCTATTATTTCCCAGTATCGGTTGTTTCACCCTGCCTTTTCAGGATATATCTTGACACAATTTCTATAAATGTACAATTTCAGTTTTAATCTAGCGATTCAAATGGTGATTAAAACATGTAATTTGAAATATTTACATAAACTTGTTCTTTGGAATGTTTTATTTAATATAGCATATGTTAGTTTATTGATATCAGCCCATAATTCTCATAAAATACATTTATTATAAAATGGGTGTAATTGTGTGGCCATTAAATATCTACTCACATACGTCTTTGGACATTGCAGACTTTCATTATATTTCACGTAAACATTAAATTCAAAAATGCATTATAATAAGTCAAGTAAGGGTATCTTATATACCGCAGTATCCAGACCTCACACCGCTTTACACTATACTCTGCAGACCTGTTCAATCGAATTGTTCAATTGCAATTAATGCACGATTCGTACACATATATCAAACAATGTCTATAGCCAGGTACTCATTCATACAGCTAAGAGAACTGAAGCAATGTAGAGAAAAACAACTTATCCAAGTTTCGACACCGCCGCATAGGATTCGAACCCGGGTTCTCTCAGTCGAGAGACTGAAGCTCTTACCGCTGGGCTATTGTTGTTCCTCATAATAAACGATTCCAGGGTGCTGTTGAGGGTAAAGAAGGTGTACCCTATGCTGCTGTAACTTTTAACTAAATAAAACAGTGTGTGACAACTGGTTTTATTTTAGTAATACGGTTGTACCTTTATTTGCCGTTGTCTCACTTGGTCAAAATTGGGCAATTTTTTTGTATTTTTGCCGCGCAATTTCTAAGCAAATATTCAAAACATCAATACTTAATTTGGCAGTCCTACACAATTGTCTATGACCTACTGCAAGAAACAATTTTTTTGTACAATATATGTCTTTAAGATATTGGACAAAATATAAATAACGAGCAACATTTTGTATTTTAATTTTACCTTTTATGTCTTTTAAAAAATTGGCAGAAAGTATTGATTGTAAATTACTTTCGTGCAGTAGATATGCTTACTGTGCATATCTTCGCAAATTTTGAAGAAATATAAGTCACTGGCTATTTGTAAAGAGTGCAACAAAAATGTGTAAAATGTTATGTTATAGTGGCCATATAGGATAGCTAATTTGCATAATTTATGCAAACAAAAATAAATCTATATATTTGAATTAGCTATGTACTTATACACGAAATAATTTTAGCCTACGTGCAAAATTGATGACGAATTTTGATCAAATCCAAGGGTGCTAACGTAACATATCGCAGGTTTTCCACCAGAAGAGGAATCCGTATACGTGGAGCCATTCGTCGCGCGATCTCATTCCTGGTATAACTTCCGTCGCATATTACGGAGAAACGGCTTCATATCTACGACTAGGAAAACTACAGGCAAACGTCAGCATAAATTTCCCTGTGCCACGGCAAGGTATTAATTACTACAATGTGATAAACACATTCACACATAGAAATTAGATGTGTTTTGTGATCCGTTCTTTGTCAATTTCAAGAAATCACATGTAGACTGTTTTTCCTTAAAAAAAGTCCAATACCTTTTAAAACATCAGCGTAATACAGCTATGCGAGTGGAAACAATACACGTTGTTTTATTTCAGAAATCGAATTACACAACTGCTTCGTAATAATAGTTATATTTTCAGACCTAACAAATGGGACTGCAGTCTTTTCTGTAACTTACGCTAAAACACGAACTCAAACGAATGAGGACGACATCAATGTATTCGCGTCTCCTGTCTTCTGTAACAAACGGTACCTTATCAAGATAACAGCAACGGACCAAGTAAGACTTGTTATCGTAGTTAAGGCGCACAAGAAGCCCGAGTTGGTGGACTTCTACGGCGGCGAACTTTTGAGCAAGAGCGCAACACTTCTCGTCGTAGATTTTGCGAGGACCCGAGTGTCGTGGCGGGCAGACAATACGACGGCGTCGGGACTCGAGTATGTCGTGGAGGACGCCAACACTACCACAGTGAGCCTCGCTGGAGTCGAGTATTGTAACGAAACGACAACGATATATGTGGGAATCATGCCAGCTGTATATGACAAAGTACTATGTCAGCGATGCATGGACAACTCAAATGGTCCGTGTGGGTTTTGTTCAGGAAAGGACGAAGCTGGAGACGAAGTCGAGCTCAGTGTTAATATCACGGTCGTCAGATATGTGGTCGATTGTGTGTTTTGGGATAAAATGACGGACGATTGGAAAAATGATGGTTGTCGAGTAAGTGTGTTAATCTTATACGTATTGCGTCACGTGCGTGAGGTGGGTGCGCGTATCAGTGTGTGTGTGTGTGTGTGTGTGTGTGTGTGTGTGTGTGTGTGTGTGTGTGTGTGTGTGTGTGTGTGTGTGTGTGTGTGTGTGTGTGTGTGTGTGTGTGTGTGTGTGTGTTTACACACACACATATATATATATATACTTTTCATCTTTTCCATATCTAAAATCATCGTAATCGCCAAAGTGGCATGTACACGCCAAATACAAATACATCCACCCACCCACACACCCTCACACCCTCACACCCACACACCATACCCACGCGCACACACGCACACACGCACGCACGCATACTCGCACTCACACACACCATCATATAACAACGTATTTGCATTAGCGCCATTGATCGATCCTCTCCGATGTTAACACACAGATATTACCTCAAACTACGTCTTCACATTTGGTTTGTGGTTGCAATCATCTCACTGACTTCGCTGGACAATTTTTTATTTCACCTCACCAAGTCGATATATTCGATTTCGAATTACTTCTTCGAATTAAAAGCAACCCTGTCATTCTGACCGTGGTCATTGGCTCCTGGCTAGTGTACCTTCTACTGTTGGCGTGGGCGCGTCGGCGGGACAATAGAGACCACTCGAACGTTAGTATTTCGTTATTAGTTGATATCACCAGAAACCTGGGATCATATGTTTCACAACAACATTTAGCTCCTAAAATTAAGCTTAACATTAGCAAACGCGCTTTCTCTGTAGCTGCACCAACATTATGGAATCAACTCCCTATTATTTTTAAATCATCTGACGCTATAGCTTCCTTTCATAAACATTATTATTTGTAGTTGAAATTGCATTCCCACAATAACCTTCGGCGGTCCCTTGCTCTAAAGATGACTGTTGCTCGTCCCTGTTAACGATTCTGCTTAATGGCGTATCTGAGCTCATATTTCTGGATATATAGGCGTTGTAGAATGTCATAATTATTATTATGTTGTTCAATGCATATTAACGCAAAAATATAAATTAATGTAAATGTCATTGATGTTTACACCAATACCGGGTGCACACCTATATAAGTTTTCATTATTGCCTCAATCTAACTATAATCGAACTAGCTTATATATTCCTAACGTTTTTATCCTAGACGGTTTGCATTTTGGGCGTCCAAATATCGAGGATTATACTACAACATTGACTTCAAAAAAGTAACGCCTTTTTTCGAAGATTCCCATATAAACTTCGTCTTTGCTGCTTTACTAAAATTAGGTTTTCAACAAAGAAATGTTTGAACGTAATTATGGTAACTAGTGTCCACATTATTGTCATATTGTGACAAACCCTTATTGAGTATATTCAGTGTGTATTACAGCGCAAGGTGACATTTCTGGCTGATAATGCTGTCGGTGCTGACTATTACTACATGGTGACAGTACTCACCGCTATGTTCAACGACTCCGGCACAACAGGAGACGTATCACTGCGTATAATGGGCGATAATGGAACAAGTGCCAAACACAAGTTGGAAGACAAAAATGTTAAGTTATTTAAACTCGGCGCCGAAGATTGGTTCATCCTGGCTGAAGAACACAGCCTCGGTAGACTGAATGGTCTCGTCGTGTGGGTCGACTACGCCAATACACCCCCCTCTTGGTGAGTGTCGTCCAAAGTAAGTAATACTATGTGACAAGCAGAACCAAACATCGCGTGCCTAAGTGGAATGACCTTTTTATTTTCAATCTGTATTGAATATACTCTACAATAGTGCACTGCTATTCAAAATGTTTAACGCTCTCCGTCACTCTGTTCAACGCCCTTTTTGGTCGCGTTTTTCTGCACAGCTTGATGTGACAGATAGTGACCGTTGGTGACGTCATTGGGTTGGATGCTTGAATTTAGCATGGCACGCATTTATGCAGGTTGGTGTGACAGACCGTAACTGAAATTTAATTCGCTGAAATTTGTTTTGTTTTGTTTCACCATAAAGATAATAATTTTGACTACAATTAAGTCGCTGTGTATACACAGGCATTTTGTTTAATGTTTGAGTTATCGCTGTTTGAACATTGCGAATGCATAAGCTTGCAATGGAGTTTAATATTTTTGATATCTCTGTAAAGATAATACTCGTATCAGCAAACATGTTTCTGGGTGTACTCAGGATCTGTTTTCCGTTTTTTTAGTTATTGCCTTTTGAACATCGCGAATGCTTAATCCTGCAATGCATACGCGGTCGCGGATATAATGCTTGTGCATTCGCCATGTTAAAACGGCAATGATTAAAAAGTAACACAATTCTTTTGTACATCCATACAGACTTGTATATAATATTATTATCTTTAGGATGACATCAAAATATTAAATTATGCGTCTGCAATTTCACACAAAGCCTGAAACACCAACCCGACCCTCGCGCCCCATGCTCAACGGATGGGGGCGCTATGCGGCATTTACTCCCTTGACGTCACCAACATAATTACAGTAGGATGGGGTCAGAGGTCTTAAAACAATGACACATTTATTCTTTTAATACTAATTGGACTGAACTTGTGCGGATGGGTCTTGTCCAGCATATTGTGAATATAATTATTTTTAGACACGTGGTTACGAAGAACAGCGCCAAAATGCAAGTGGGTACCGATGACCCATTTGACCCCGTTATTGGGGTCATATGGGCAGGTCACCAAGAGGCGTTTATCTCTCAATGTATTTATCTTTATCACATGTAATATCACCGTAAGCACACTTCTGCACATTCTCTTACATTCAGCACATACAACGGATCTTAGTGTTGGTTGTAGCTGCAAATTCAAATGCTAACTATAAGATGGAATTCTCTCCGTTCAAGCTCAACTATTAAAACAAAACATGTCTAAAGCAGTTTCTTTCGAAAATGCCGCTGCAAGGTGGACCTTGGCACACGATGGGTGTCGCATCTCAATTCCATTTTTGACCGCTTTGATTGCTTACAACATACATTCTTACACCGTTGACCCACTATCGGTCTTCTAATTGTAACGGCGCATTATCTTTAAACATATATATATATAAACTAAGACGACCATATATATGTCCGAAAAAGCGAACTTGAATGAAAAATCAATTATGTTATGAACCATTTTTATAAAAGGGTTCAGCTGGGCCGCTCACTGACTGAGTATCGAATAATTCCCCTTTTACCAAAATAATATTAGACGAATACTTCTTAATAATTATTGGTATCAATAGTGGTACTAGCAATAACCCTGGTCACTAATGGCCATATCAAACCATTCTTGAGTAAGGTATTTTTGGAATGATGTACCCCTACCCCCATGCCATGACATTCACCATTACAAGCCACCATTCTAAGAAACTAAGGTCCTGTATGTCGTGCATAAGCCATGACTTATCACCGTTTCCCGCTCAACGTATTTTACACAGATCCATTCAACAATATGACTGTAAATTGTACGAAGACTCAAACATTGGTGATGTTATATGCCATTTGAAACCTGATGTCTTCTAAGGAAGGTCCGATACGACCCACTTAAACACACGCACTCACAATATCGGTTGTTAAAATTCTTTCCAAATTAATTTCGTTCAGGAAATGAGTTGTAAGGGACATCTGTTAGTGGTCTAACAGAAACACTTGTTATTTCTTGGATATGTAGTAGATGCCGACACGTATCGGATGTAATCTACTCGGTGACTTTCTGGCCCCATGGCCCATCTGACCCCACCCTACTAAATGACGAGCTGGTTATTTTGTGACATGAAAATCGCCACTTTTTAGTGTGCATCGTAACATGAGTTTTCAATCAGCATCATTCATATTCGGCACATAACTTGAGAAGAGCATTACGTTTACTTACATGAAGTTTCGAAGAAATTGCCTAAAACACGTTAGTCAACATTTTACTTTTTGTTCCTAGAGTCAACACTAACATTGGAACTAGGGTGTTTTGTGTTGCTGAACCAACTCTTTGGAATATGCTCCCTCTTAGTGTTAGATCAGTTAAAAATATTACAAAATTCCGTCGTCATTTAAAAACTTACCTTTACAACCTTGCTTATCCCCCGTAGCTCGCTAGCGCCTTGACCCATCTGTTTAGAACTGGAATACTAGTTATGGATTTTGAGATTGACCAATCCTTTTGTTTTTATGCGCCTCAGAGCTTGGTTTCTAAGGATTTAGCCGCAATAAAAGATATATTATTATTAGTATTTATTTTTAAAAACGTAGCTCACCTAGGCCTGCGTTACTTTCATTCACAAAGTATGAGTTATTATTGTTTAGTAAAGGTCGGGGGAAGGTTAGTTGATAATACTTCAACAGACATGCGAGCAACTGCAATAATCATTCACACAGATCTGTATTTTAAGGGGAATTGGGCCATTATCACAATTTTGTATTTTTCTTCTAAATACATGTTGTGCCACTATATTTCAGTCCCAATTTGCGCCCTTTCCCATATCTTATATAGGCATTGATCAGGCTGTCTCAGACATGATAGTCGTAATCTTAACACATTGTAAAATTATGCGCTGATATAAGTTGCACAATATAAACTCACTAACGACACTCATTTTTGTATTTTAGGTTTTTAAATCAGATCACTGTACGCGATATTCATACCGGAAAAGTATGGCATTTCGTATGTAACAAGAGGCTAACACCAGACGAGGGAGTTGACGTTGTCACGAACAATCTAAAGTTGATGAAGGACCATCCCTACGGGTATACGTTACGCGTGAAGTCGATGCAGTGCCTACGTGACCAGCATATCTGGTTGAGCATATTCATGTGCCCTCGATACAGCACGTTTACACGCGTACAGCGCCTGTCTTGTGGTTTTGCTTTCATCATGTCTGCAATGCTCGTCAACATAATATTCTACAATGTTAACATGACCATCTTGCACGAAATGGTACTGTTCAACTCCACGCGTGTAACAATCAGAAATATCATAATTGGCACACAGAGCGCTTTCATCACTATACCAATCAACATGTTGATGGTGTTAATATTCCGCTTCGTAAGTCCACTTGACGGGAAGTATCACGTTCGGTCTGGCAGCGGTGAAGAATCAGACATGAACGACTCAGATGACAGTAGTGACAGCGACAGTGATTCGATTGACTCATATAGCAGTGATTCAAGCGAACCAAACGACAGTGATGTAAGCCACTCAAGTGTGAATGAATCACGTGACCATGTACATGCGAACAAATCCAATTCGTTTAGATTACCGTTTTGGTTTGTCTACATCGGTTGGGCTTTAACGATGAGCACGTGCGTCATATCATCATATGTCGTCCTGATGTACGGATTGTCATTTGGCTGGGTCAAAAGTGTCGCTTGGCTGTCGTCTTTCACTGCTTCTGCTGCACAACACGTCGGTGTCATCCAGCCATTGAAGGTGGCCCTTATTGCCAGTGCCATGACGTTCTTGTTCAAAAGTCCCGTCCACCCGATCACTGACATCAGTCATCGTGTCGAATTTGGTAGGCTTACTAGGCTATTCGTTTGAAGAATTGCATTTTATTTACTACATACCATATTATCATGATTGTATGCTATGCTGTTGTGGAATTATGAGATCGGTGCAGCACTGCATCTTGCAATTCATACATTCGACAATTCTACGAAAATGTAGATCAGTAGTGTATGTAGGTATTTGAGGGTGGGCGGAAGGGGGAGGTTGGCGTGTGCTAATGTTCATTACGTATACAAAATAATGACACAACATATATAGCGCCCTCTGATGGATACACAGGGAACTTAGACACACCACTTGTGTATATTTCATGAACTACATCACTCTAGCGGAAACAAGATTTGACACGTAATGTCAAGGCGAATATGTAATGAACCATACAGGGCGAAGGCGGCCTTTCTTCTTAGCGACCAAGAGCTTTTAAAATACGGCTCCAAAAGATATGCTGTGAAATGAATACACCTACGATTACCATATTTCAGTTAAGTGGGCATTTAACACAAATTCGATTTTAGGGGGTAATTGTCAGTCCCATATTTATCCGACAGCCGCTATACAGTTCGTGACATATATATATAACGGGCACTTTTTGTTTTCCATTGCCTTGCACAGGAAGTATTGTAATTACGCTTCAGCAATGATGATTTGCTTACAACAATCTTCCTTTCCCAGTCTAGACGACAATCATAGTACATATATATATCGTATTGCTAGAATATATGGTGCTTGTATTAGTGCACCATAATTATAATGAATGTGTCATGATTGTTTTAACCATGGTCATACGTAGTCGTTTTCCTAATGATACCTTATAGTTATGTTTACGCCTGATCATTGTGTTTTAGATAGAGCTATGTTCGTCATTACGCCAAATTCATCGTAATTCTTTTGTTACATTTATTGTTATGTTGTTTAATTTTAGATCAATATTTACGTTCAATCGGTCGTAGGAAGACAGGACAGATCCAGTCTGCAGTGTGATACCGGACGAATGCACAGCAGGGTGTGCAGGAAACTGGAAGTGAGAATAAAGAGATACGTTAGGCAGGGGTAGTCCAGTATCGTGATTACTACCCTACGACCATTGCTCGAATGCCGGGAATACTACTCCGTTGTCACCGATCAGATACTGTGTATATTATTTCGATGTCGTCAATCGAGTGTCGTGAATACTACGCAGTAGCTTTTGTTCGAAAGCCGCGAACGCAAATTCTGTGTGTACTACCTAATCGCCGTCATCAAATAGCTGAATAATAGCCCGTTGTTGACACTTGAATGTCGTGAATATTACACAGTCGCCACCGGTCGGAGGCCGTGAATACTAACTACACTGTTACACAAACTACGAGTGTCGAGAATAATACCCCGTAACCACCTGTCAATTATCATGAACACTACTCCGACGCCACGGCTCGAGTGTCGTGAATACTGCCCATTCATCACCACGCTCGTATCGTGAATACTATCCCGCGACCATTATTTTAATATTGCGAATATTACTCCGTCACCACTACTCGAATGAATAATACTCCGTCACCGCAGCTCTAGTGTCGTGGATACTACACCAACGTCACAGCTCGAGTGTCGTGGATACTACACCGTTGCTTCCATTCGAATATTGTGCATACTGCTATTTTAACTGGATTACTACATTATTTTTTGAACGAATTCGATGCAAAAATTTGCAAACATTTATTGCATCATAATAGTATAATATATACTTAGTAATTCACATTTTCGCAAGTATCCCGGTCTGTTGACCCCAAATCAATTCTTTATTAAAAGAAATAATTTTAAGTGTCATTCTGTATCAAATCAACAAAAAATATTGTCACGACATTTTAAAAGTTGGTGTCTCAGAATGTACTTAAATGTTAACCAATGATCAACGTCCGTGCGTGCTTGTGTGTGTTTATATGTTAATTGTATGTTCTTAGAAATTATTATCCTAAATTTAAAATGTTAAAAACTCAAGGTTTATATTATATAGCAAAAGTTATTTAATGGCTAAGTGAAAACATGGAATCACATAAATTAAGTAAACATCACGTTATCAAATTATCGGGCCATGAAATGGTTTAGGATCACACACGACCTTCGCAATCAACTTGATAGATTTGCTTATTTAAACAATAAATGTGTACTATAAAACAGAGTATGGCTGTCTATCTGTCTGTATGTATGTCTTGTTATATATCCGAGCATAATCTCATCAGTTACCCATTTAGAGTTAAAACTAAACTCGTATTCACAGTTAACCAAATGCGTAGTTCCGCGTGCAGTTTCCTTTGCACTTGTTTGATAGACATGGTGGAAATTCTCTCACGACAGTGACGTCGTTTCCTTAGTAACGCGCGTGTTCGCACCGCCGCGCGTTGCAACATGACTGTAAAGGTAGCCTAAAACCTTGACAGGAAGCGGTATTCCGCCCGCCTCAACACAGTACACATAGCGCGGTTATCATGTATGCCATATGCAAGTTGCGACACCTTCCTAGTCACATGAACCGTTTGTGGAAGGTATAACACATGCGGTCAAGATAGACACGGAGAAACGAAAAACGAAAGAAAAAGAAACAAAATAAAAACAGTCAAAATCGATTTACTCGATCTATATAAAACCAGATCGGCGCTACAATAGCTGCTGCAAAAATTCTAACCCAGAAAATAGAGTAGACCTAAGCGCCATTAGCTCCTTGTCTACTTGGATACACTATAAAATCACCCATTATTATTACTATTTGTTTGTAACAGAGCGGATTGAGGCATACCCCTAGTTCATGCTCGAGTTTAAAAGTACAAGTCATCCACAGGCAAATCAAAGCCAGAACATAACGAAATAAAACGCCAATTATTCACAAACAAAATGTCAAACATTCAAATTGATTATTTTCATGAAACAAGGTAGCATTAGAACTAAGACATTATTAAGAACTTTCTGACATTCAGTTATACGAATTCTGAATATTTAGAACTATTACACATTCATCATATATTTAAAACAGTTTGCTTTATGGGGCTAGAGTATTGCTAACCTGAGACTAGTTTTACGCACACAGTGAAGGGTTTTTCTAATTTAAATTTAATATGGCTGTATTTGAATATTGTCATTGTTCACATTTCATTATATGAATTCTCAAACCATAATGATGTATGGGGGCCATTGCTTATCTATAAGTTATTAATGAATCAAGCTAACTTATGAAATATGAGGATATGTCCACGAAGTCATAGAACAAAGACTGAATGATGTCATCCCATCTTTTTTCAACCACCGACTGCATTTGGTTGTTACAGTACTACAGTTTAAATTCCTCGGAGCCATCACCAGTTACGAGAGTTCCATAATTGAAATCTTTGCAAAGTTTGTACAGACATCAGGAGCATTGGTGAAACTGACACTAATTTGGAGAGATAAGAACATCACACTGAAGTCCAAATTGAAACTATTGCATCCACTGGTCCTTTCCATCTTCCTATATGCACGCGATTCGTGTATCCTCACAGCGGAACTGCAAAAGAAAAATCGCAACAGTGAAAATTAAATGCTGCAGAAGAATCCTAGAGATCTCTCACACTAATCACATCACCAATGAAGAAATCAGAGAAATCATCACGCAGCATGTGGGTCACGATGAAGATCTGACTACAATGAAGAAGAGAAAGCTGAGATGGTACGGGCAAGTAACACGATGAAGCTGGCTCACATAAACAAGACTTCAAGGAACAGTGCCTGGCTAAAGAAAACAGGGAAACGGACACAAAACATTGAAGAATGGACTCGGAAGACTTTCGATGTAAGCCAGGCAATATCGCTCAACCGGAAAGACTGGAGTCGACTTGTGCAACATTCATCGACGCAGCGCCCCATACGACACAGACGGGTTACGGGATCAGTAAATAAGTAAGGAAGTAATACATGCGTTCGACAACGAAAGAATAGTCGGACCCGCCACAGCAAATTGTGTATCAGGTCGCACAGGCCTATTGTGCACAATATCCATAATAGCAGTGTAGGTCATATCCCAGCAATGTAGTGATTTTGGCAGAAATAGCGTATCAAGTCGCACGGGCCTACTGTGCACAATATCCATAATAGCAGTGTAGGTCATATCCCATCAATGTAGTGATTTGGGCAGAAATAGCAAATAGCGTATCAGGTCGCACGGGCCTATTGTGCACAATATCCATAATAGCAGTGTAGGTCATATCCCATCAATGTCGTGATTTTGGCAGAAATGTATACCTTATACAAAAATGTTGAATGGCACCGGGAAAAACTGCAACAGCACCCCTCTTAGCGCCGAGAAAATAAATATCCAACACTTCCCGAACTGAACAATCTCCAAAAGTACCTTCCTGATACTGAGAAAAATCCCAAGCACTACCTCCATGACACCGCGAAAAGATCCACCACTACCCTATCGACACAGCGAAAAATATCCGAGCTGAGTTATGCCCTAGCTGAGGCTCCGGCATAAATCCGATGTATGTTTGTGGAAAATGTGCAATCCCAGGCTGAAAAACGCACCCAAAACATGATATGGACCTGACAACGATTCTTAAAGTTTGATATTCGAGACTAATTTGGTTGTGCTGGTCACCCACTTCTTATAAGTGTGGCATGGAGCACGGTGGCTCAGTGGCCAGAGCTTCCGACTCTTAATCAAGAGAACCCGAGTTCAAAATCTGTCCACGCGTGTCGAACCTTGGGCAAGTTCATTCACTGAGTACCTGGCTAAAGAGAGTGGTGCATATTTATGTACGAATAGTCTTCGCGAATTAATTGCAGCGTGGTTGAAGCTTCCCAGAGAAGTCGAACATATGTTCTATTGAATGCCACTAACACCCCTTAGACATTAAATCATTGCAAGACTATATAATAATTATATACTCCCTTCTTCTTTCTCTTCTTTTTTCTTCTTCTTCTTCCTCCCGTGCACCCTAGTGGAGTCGGAGCACGTCACTTGCTTTGCTTATTAACTTTCTCAATCTCGTTCTGTCGTCTGTAATGTGCTTTCATTCTTATATCGGCAGCTCAAACCTGCCCTTGGGATATTTCGTCTCAGCGATGATCTTCGTCCTCCTCTTCTGCCAACCATTTTTTGCTTTCCATGCTTTCTTTGACAGTCTGTGCTCGCTCCGTCTTTGCACATGACCTGCCTATCTCAATCTGCATCCAACTACTTTCATTTATAGGTGTTTGTTTATGCGAACCTCTTTTCTCATTAATTCATCTATCCATCTTCTCGGATTAACTTGCATATTCTTCGGACACAGTTGTGTTCTGATACCTGTAGCTTATCCTCCTGTATCTATGTCAGTAGCAGTGTTCCCAACCCGTATATATATACATATATATAATTTATGCTATGTATATATAGGATATATATATATAGGGCACATCAGAGATAAAACTATGCCTTTTCGAAATCTGATGTGCCCCAAATCAGTTCATTAAAATGTTCGGTTAAATAACCTGGTAAATGCGTGTATGTGTGTGTGTTTGTTTGTGTGTGTGTGCGTGTGCGTGTGCGTGTGCGTGTGCGTGTGTGTGTGTGTGTGTAGTTCGGTACAACGCAGGATTCCAGCACTGTTCCTTGCAGTTGTTTCTTCAGTTTTACTATTTCATCCATCCTCACACGATGTATCGTCCAAGAATAGGCCTACAAAGCTGTTCACTTATTTAGTCATCAACAAATAAATGCAGGTTCACATCCTGTTCACCTATCCACATTACATCAGTATTCTCCAGATTCATTCGGGGGCCATGTTTTCTAACGGCGTTACACCATTCTTACAAAGTTTATTGTATTTCCTCTTTGTTATCAGCCACCAATGTTAGGTCGTCTACATACAAATTCGTCCTTGTTCAGATACCTCACCACCGATCAGTTGCATCACCATGATGAAAAGTGGGGGACTCAATGCACTTCACTGTCTGAGTCCATTAGTGCACTTCAATACACTTGAGTCCGACTTTCACTCCAAGTTGTTCCATGTTTCTCCTTTAGCACTCGCCGCCGCTATTGTCTACTACACCACCCGTTAAACAAACATAGAATAGAAAAACATTTATTTGGCCACACATATAGTATACAACATCTTATATTTTGTTCGCGCGGCGCCGTGTTTTCGTCCGAAAACTGTAAGTATTTCATTGAAACAAATTTTTCTGATAATTTATTTGCATAACATGAGACAAATAAGTGATAAGGAGTTACCATGTGAATATCTTTCGCAAATGGTACTTCAGATTTTTATGAAAACTGCATGTTTATATTATTGGCACGATTGTCGACAATACCATATTAATTAAATTAATGAAATGATTATTCAGTCGTTTTCAGAGGGCACACATTACAATATAACACCGGACATGCATATGTGTTTTTGGACAGCACGCGCCTTCGAACTTCAGTTTAGTGAATTAATATGTGTTTAGTTCAATCTACGTTGTTTTTCATTATTTCTGTACTAGTACATGGATGTATCGCAGGTAAAGTGAGTTGACTTTATATTTGATTACTGAAGTTATCTTTGAAAAGATGTTCGGGTGGAATTGCTTAACGTTTTCTTTTAAATTAAACTTGCCTGGTGCGTTCGGGAATCCGAATATATTATTATATGATGTGGGATTTGTAAATTTCGTATCACGCTGAAAATCGTGTGAAAGAATTATAGTATTCTAACGCTCTTGAGACTTGGCTTATTTCGATAATTTGTTTATATATTTAACAAGATTTAAATCCAGAAAATTTACTCTAGATGCCAGGTGGACAAGGAAGCCTTTTATAGTTTGGGCTTATCCAGAGTCCAATACTCGACTTTAGACTTTATCGACTACGTGTATCCCTACTGAATATTGTCTGACCTCGTTAGCTCGTACTGACATAAGTCTCATATGACACGTTTTTGCCATAAAACGATGTGCACGGCACACGATTTTTACGTAGGCGTATTTTATACATTTTTAAATTAAGGATTTAGGCCTACTAACCAGGCTACGTCGCTACTAAATTTTGATTTTGCCAGGCTATTTTCGTAAATAGGCTCTACTTCACACACGCAGTCTCACAGAGACAGTGCAAAACGACTTTTTGACTGACTGTTTTACTGAATAATGCGTTATGTTATTTCATATTTTAGTTAAAACTTAAAGTTAAAACGGCTCGTCACAACACACACGCACACGCACACGCACAAACTGTATGCACAAGAACGCACGCACACGCCAAATTATGCAAATACATTTTACTATTTTTTATGTTAATGACTTGTTGAACATATGCAAAATGTGATGTTTGCTTCTATTTTCTGGCATGTAGTCGACCAAGTGTGCGTAAATGGTGCCACGTGTCTGAAGAATAACACGTTTTGCGGCTGTGAATGCGCAGCAGGCCACGTCGAACTAGACTGCGATGGTAACTATTTTATATTTTATTTAGTCTTAGCAGTATTATAGTATATACTCTTGACTATAAGCATGGAACTTAACAAGGAACATAAGTCATAACGGGGTGTATTGACCCATCCATCACATGACCTGGAAATGATACGTCACGACTCAAGGCGCCATCGAAAATGAGTGCAGAACATTGATGCGTTCATGCGTCGTATGTTTCGTTGACATTCTCTCTACAAATCCATGTACGCAGGAATATTTGATGTGTCAGATGTCAATCCGCAATAGTGATCCAATGCACACATAACCTTTATCAACATTGTTGGCAAGTGCGAAGCTTGGCGGAGGTCACGCTATCTTTGATTGTGACGTAAGCAAACCGAGACGTAGTCGAGGCGTCAATTGCTGAATCCACTCTCGGTTTGCCTACGTCACAATCGATTTTTTGTGTGCGTGACCACCGTCAAACTTTACCTTTGCTAACAATGTTGAAACGACTATATACGTGAATTACATTAATATTGCTGCCTGACATCTCCGAAGTCAAACATTCCCGCATGCAGGTGTCGCCATAAAAACTTTGCCTTATGTTTTTGTTAAAAAGAAACACTTTTGTGACCAGAATTGCAAGAAAATATTCGACGGAATGTCTTAAACCATCACGTGTTTTCGAATGGCTTGACGGAAGTTTTGCTAGGCAGCAGCTCACGTGATGGATAGGTTAATTGACCTAACTTTGATTGATGTTAGTAAGCAAAGCGTGACGTAGAGGATGCGTTAATTGTGACGCAGTCCAGCGCACACAGGTCATCGCCTACATATTAGGTGACGACCTATACACGATTCCGGTTATCAGTGGTCAGTTCGGCTGACTATTAACTTTCGACTTCATCAGTGATGAAGCCGGGCTACATTTTCACGTTTAACTTCCACCCACTGACAAATGGTGAAGTCAAAAATTCATTCAAAGCTAGCCCGAATATGCAAATTGGGTTTTATATTGAGCTTGTGCTCACTTTGGATCGCAGCTTACTCAGTTGGAAATTCCGTTCCTGATGATTATTGGGATAAGGAGTAACGGAGCCGCAGGGATTCGCTTAGTTAAAAAAATCGATCCAACCCAGTGCCGATTCAAGTCAGCAACAAGTTACCTGAAAACAAGCTACGCACTACTTTTTGTAATATTAAAACAATAAGATACAAAAGTTGCTTTCATGTGGACATTGTCTGGTGATACTAAGTTTTTTGTTACGTAAACTCCTAAAACAAGTAATAGTTTTATACAGCAACATTCTAAAAACTTATGTGATATACCTCTGAATTGCATTCATTGAACTGCATGCATTCCCTCCTCGGGATTTTGGTTTATTATTCGGTTCGGTGGTCAAGCTTCCGGACTCCAAGGGTACAACTGATGAGTCATTGCATTCGACACAACATATAGCCATTACCCGGTATGCCAGTGATGTGTTAAGTTGAGTCTCGCATATCAACTACTGTAGTTTTGCCAGTTTATTTGCCGGAAGTCGCGTGTGCCTTCTCACCACGGCTGCATCGTCAATGTCCTACAAATGATTTACCCTGTTTGGGCAAATTGATTTTTTATTGTCACGTATGACAAGAAAAATTCACTATACATGTTATTAAGAGATTTATCAGTTCTGCTTATTAAATCATCAACACACGACACGCCCTCCCAAACGCCTTGTTGCGTCTAGCGGCCTTTAATTACTATCGTAGCGTCATTAACATCTGACGAGTTTGTTGTATTGTGACGCAAATGACCATGTTTGAGCATGACTAGTGACATGGCTATGTAATCAGCAGACGATCTGGCACATTACTTAACAACTTGACATTACGTAAACGAAGTTTCAAAGACATAGACAAATTAATTTATCTCCCAAGACTTTAACACGCTTATCAAAGATAGGCGTCGGACAGTGGGAATTGTGGGCTGACTGCTACATTAACAATTTTTCTAATTATTAAATGTTCACAATATAACTGTTCACCTGTCACTATGCCTCGCGTTGTTAGATTATGATTATGATGATGTTCTGATTGCATTGCATTAGCCTACCTTAACACATAGTTTGTGGCATTACTCTGTGACAACTAGTACTGTACAGCGGCCTGCGGATAAGAAACCCTGGCAAGATAGAAGAGAACGAGTGGTTTGACTGGACTGAACCTGATCCTCATCCCTGTACAACAAGGAACAAGAGGAAGAACGAATGTAGTAGTTCACATAATAAGCCCCGTCGGGTTTCTAGAGACCTCCATCAGTTAATCGACAATTTGATTATGTTCTGTCCAATTATCTGTAACAAGCGTGTGTCTTGCTGGAACAGCGGCAACTCGTGGCTGTGACCTTGAGCTATTGCACTGTTTAGATAAAACAGCGTGCATCACTCCCTTAATACAAACACCGTTGCTCACTGTTTGCAGTTTTTGAAAAAGGCCGCTGTCGATTCGCCACGATGTGGGGGCGACAAGGGAATTGCATCCTACCGTGTCTATGTTCCAATGGCTGCGATCAAAACACGGGCGAATGTACCATGGACAGTCAGTGTGACGTAGGCCGTCCCTCTGGCTACCCTTGGCATGGACCAGGATGTCAGACAGGTTAGTGTAACAAATAAACTGAAAGATTACTATTTATGTGGTTCTGGAGGACATAGGAAGTACAAAGACGCCGCGGGTGATGATATGTCTTATATATGGTCATTTCTTCGTTAACGTCTACTTGAAAAACTCTTTGATGACAGCTGCTGAAAGACAATTACTGTTAATCGACTTAACTATTAAGGTTCTATTGATGTGACGCAGAACCCGGACAGTGTATTATATTTACAGAAGGAGAACAGAATTTTGTTTGAACACCCTAAAATAAAAAGGCACACTTTCCGCCATCCGAAGAATGGACAATTTTGAAAGCATGTGCAATTAAAAATGTCATTTTTTAAAAACTTGCTTCATTGGTTTGCAATAAATCAAAAACTACTGAAGATATTTATACAAATGAGGTTTACTTTTAAAGGTCATATTCTGTGGAATATAAAACGGTACAAAATTCCTTTTCACTGTTTTGTAACTTAATTCATACTTTTTGTGTCAGATTACATATGATGGATCGTATCCGTGAAACTAGGTATCGATATTTTCGTTTAAAACGTAAAAAAACTTTGATGGCACAAAGCGACACATTGGCTAAAACGTTTCACTCTTATTTGAGCGCACCAGTGTAATTTTGGCCAAATGTAATTCTCAAATTTACATATCATCAAAAATAGATAAGCGAGAGAAAAATGAAAAACTCGGAACACGTCCAAAACATGACATTCTACGGTCACTAGCACCCTCATGGCTCGTCCTGTCCCGACGATTTTTGTATCGTTTGAAAGGATGCACTTTTTGTTATTCTAGCGTCATTTTTTACTAAATTATTTATTATTATTAATCATACATATATATGTTTATTTATTAGTGTTATGTTTATATAGTTATTGTGCTAGATTGATTAGTATTAATATTATTAAATGTTGATGAATAACTGCTATTTATTTACTTCTTTATTTAGAAATACTACATTATTCAATATGTATGTATTTATTTATTTTATTCTTGACCGCTAATATGTATTTTATTTATTGGAATTCTACTATTTTTATGTATTTTAATATGTTGTGAAGCGCCACGAACAATACTGGATGTGGCGCTATACCAAATAAAATATACTATTATTATTATTATTTATATTTCCCGGTAACCGATCATAGAACATCTAAAAACGTGCCGTTTTCGGTGTTCTGTACGGTTCCGAACGATGTAGTCGGCGGGTACTTAGTACAATAAACTTCCGATTGCGGCGCTGTTTTCCTCATTTGCATAGGTTCAGACATGCGCACTTCACCATTTTTTGAATTCATGTTATAAGCTCCACTCACTTTTAAACTGCAACGAAACTGATGTACTTTGTTCGCAGCAAAGTCGATGTATTTCTACGTCGGCGTGACGTCACAATAACGTACGCCAACCAACGGGTCAAAATTCGTTGCGTTGGTTGGTTAATATACGTGATTGTGACATCACACCTACTTCGCGTATGTCATTTTAGCAGCCGTTTGAAAGTGGGTGGAGCTTGTACCATAAAATCAAACGGTGGTGCCTCAATCGGTAGATTTGTGAACTGTGTCGACGAAGCAACATCGTTCGCAGTGTCTAACACACCGGAACTGGCACCGTTGTATGTCCGTTTATATTTTTTTTAGGAATGACTATCAGGAAACATTTATATATATTTGAATAGAAGAAATCGTAAGCATTCAAACGATATCAGGATTGTTTGGATCGGACAAACCGTACTGGTATAAGCAATCGTTCCAAAAAAAAAATTGGGACGTGTTTACAGTTGTTCATTTTTCTCTCGCTTATCTATTTTTGATATCATGGATCATATCCGTGGAACTAAGTATCGATATTTTCGTTTAACCCTCTCGCGGTCAGAACACCCGAATCAACCCGACTCCCACTCATGGCCAGAACGCCTGAATACGCCCGAATACAGGGGCACATTTAAGTAGTAATAGGCGTGGTGTACCGCGCGCAACTGGCGCCCCCTGGGTGAAATCCCATGTTAAGAGATAGGGATTGACCCCAGACCGCGCCAAGCGCTTATGATTATGCAAATGAGGTCTTTGGCGCGCTCTGGGGCAAGTGCAAATGACCAATCACGAGCGAGCTGGGCAATGTGGGCGTGGTTAGTAATGCAAATGAGCTTGGAAAAGTATTTCCGATCCCATGTTAAAGGATAGGGATTTTTATCCCATGTTAAAACATAGGCCATTTTTATCGCAAAGGTATCCGACCACATTTTGGGTTTTTATCCCATGTTAAAGCATAGGGAATTTTTTACCCCATGTTAAAGCATAGGGAATTTTTTACCCCATGTTAAAGCATAGGCCATTTTTATCGCAAAGGTATCCAACCACTTTTGGGTTTTTTATCCCATGTTAAAGCATAGGCAATTTTTATCCCGGGTTAAAGCTTAGAGAATTTTTACCCCATGTTAAGAGATAGGCCATTTTAACCCTGTGTTAAAAGATAGGCCATTTTTATCTCATATTAAAGCATAGGAGCTATTATCGTAAAGGTATGCGACGATATTTTGAATTTTCGGCGTGGATCAAGCGACGCTACTGGCGACGTATCTGGTCTTGTTTGTTTGTTGCGCGCGAGCGCGCGCGAACTGCACCGTGATTGCGCAATACCATTGCTCGCGGCTATAAATAAACTCGTACGCGGAGACGTGTCTGAACTTGTTTGTTTTGTGCGTGCGCGAGCTTTTCGGCACGCCCACGTGACCTTTATGTTCTGTCGAACTGTTATAAAAGCCCTGCGTCTGTTTTTTTGTGGTCATTATATCTTACATTTTGGAAGATGAACAACATGTCTAGTGATAACGTTCGACAAGAGAGTTTGCTACCGAAGGTGCAGCCTTCTCCGGCTACGGGACCACTCAACCTCTCGACCCCGACAATCAACCCGGACCACCGACCAACGATCAGTTCAACGATCAGTCCGACGATCAGTTCGACGATCAGTTCGACGACCAAACCAATATCGTCTCTGTCACTTGCACCGTCAATCAACCCACCCATCAACCTGACGTCATCACCTCCGACGAAGCGTCAGAAGCTTTTGCCTCGTTATACTTGCTCTATGTGTGGTAGTACCTTCAAGTATAAAGGGAATTGGCCCGCTCATGTGAAGCAGGGCTGCTGCCAAAGGAAGCAAGATAAACAGCGGCGACGTAAACAACAACTTGAAGAACAGCTTGAAGAGATAACAGTAATCTTAAATTTTTCATAGTGTTCAAATGGTATTCATGCCATTTTGCTAGATCATTTTCAAAAGAACATAATATTATATTTCTCTTATACATACCAGTTGACCACTCATTATTAAGGTCATCCCTTCACTGTTTCAGCGGCAAGAAAACGAGCCCATTGCTGCAACCGTCGCTACTTCTGCTTCTTCTCCACATGTAGCGAGAACTGGCAACCGACCGCAGTTACCATCTGTCAACTGACCACCATCACCGTTGTACCACGATAGTACTATGGCTAACGTCATCCTCAAAACACCCAAATCTCACGCACCTCCAGCCTTCAACGACATCAACTTAGACGAACCAATTAGCCGACCGTACGAGACGACTTCTGCCGACACGGCCGATGTGACAACTTCGGCCATTCCTGACGATGTCACAACTTACCCTCCTGCCGTCACTTCAACGACTACCAAAACTTCTATGCATCGGAGCCCTCTACCGCGGGGCTGGATAGCCTATCTGTTCGATGTGTACCATTGATTTCCCTGTGACCGAAATGAAGAAGACGCTGGCACGACACATAGCAGGTGCCGTTGTTGCAAGATAGACGATCCTAGTTAATTTCGTCACTATTGTATGTTATCTGATGACATTCAAATTTGCATGCACTTTGACGAGGCTGTCGAGACCATTAATTCAACTGCAGTGGTGAAAAACTGTGTGAGTGTTTTGTTAGACGCGGGTGTGAAGCTATCCGACGTGACAGTCGAACAGTTGTGTAATTGGTTACAAGAATCTGTTTCGAAACAGTGGTGAAACACTATGAAACACATGGTTCTGTCAGTAATGGAGGGTGATCTGTAAAGAACTTTCTTTTGTCCTGTACACGATTAAACTTTGCAACACTCTGTATCAATGTCTAGTCTCTGGTTCTTGTAGTTATGGAGTGTGACATGTAAATACGTTTGTGTTGTTCACGAATAAACTGTGCAAACTTTATCTTGTGTCTTTTTCATAGTGTAATGCAATCCAACACAATGGACAGGTTCACATCGTGAGATTCCACCGCTTCCATCACAATGGATAGGTTCACATCGTGAGATTCCACCGCTTCCACCACAGTAGACGGGTTATCGCGTGAGATTCCACCACCACCACACACACGCACACACACAGACACACCACCACCACCACCACCACACACACACACCACCACCGCCACACACACACAGAGACACACCACCACCACCACCACCACCACACACACACACACATACACACACAGACACACCACCACCACCACAATTCCACCACAATAGACGAGCTATCGCGTTAAATTCCACCGATTCCACCACAATAGACGAGCTATCGCGTCAAACCCCTCAAAAATGAGGAGGAGGAGGATAGAGATGGACGGGTTATCGCGTGAGATCCCTCACTCACTCACTCACCCTTCGTGTCTGTTCACTCACTCACTCACTCAAAAGGGAGCAAATAGACGTGTTATCGCGTAAGATTCCCTCAAAAATATGGAATTTCAGGCAATTCGAAGTGTTATCGCGTAAGATTCCCTCACAAAGATGGTATTTCAGGCAATTCGACGTGTTATCGCGTAAGATTCCCTCAAAAAGATGGAATTCCACCTCAATAGACGGGTTATTGCGTGAGATCCCTCAAAAGGGAGCAAATATCGTAGTAGTAGTAGTAGTCGTAGTAGTAATACTAGCGGTAGAGTAGTGTTAGTAGTAGTAGCAGAGTAGTAGTCGTATTACTAATAGTAGTAGAACTAGTAATAGTAGTCATCGTAGTACTAGTAATAGTAGTCGTAGTAGCAGAGTAGTTGTCGTAGTACTAGTAGTAGTAGTCGTAGTAGTAGTATCAGAGTAGTAGTAGTCGTAGTACTAGTAGTAGTAGTAGTCGTAGTAGTAGTAGTACTAGCGGCAGAGTAGTAGTAGTAGCAGAGTAGTAGTAGTACTAGTAGTCGTAGTACTAGTAGTAGTAGTCGTAGTAGTAGTACTAGCGGCAGAGTAGTACTAGTAGTAGTAGTAGTAGTAGTAGTAGCAGAGTAGTAGTCGTAGTACTAATAGTAGTAGTCGTAGTAGTAGTAGTCGTAGTAGTAGTAGAAGTCGTAGTAGTAGCAGAATAGTAGTCGTAGTAGTAGTAGCAGCAGAGTAGTAGTAGTCGTAGTACTAGTAGTAGTAGTCGTAGTAGTAGTACTAGCGGCAGAGTAGTACTAGTAGTAGTAGTAGCAGAGTAGTAGTCGTAGTACTAATAGTAGTAGTCGTAGTAGTAGTCGTAGTAGTAGTCGTAGTAGTAGTAGTAGTAGTAGTAGTCGTAGTAGTCGTAGTAGTAGTAGTCGTAGTAGAAGTATTCGTAGTAGTAGTAGTACTACTAGTAGTAGTAGTAGTAGTAGTCGTAGTAGTAGTAGTAATAGTAGTCGTAGTAGTAGTTGTCGTAGTACTAGTAGTAGTAGTAGTCGTAGTAGTAGTAGTCGTAGTAGTAGTACTAGTATTAGTAGTCGTAGTAGTAGTAGTAGTAGTAGTAGTAGTACTAGTAGAAGTCGCAGTAGTACAAAGAAGAGGGCGCTGGTCGATCTCCGAATTTTGGAAAACAATAAACAGCAACGGTCTTCTCCGGCTAACCCTATCGAAAGGGTCTTGCGACGACACCGTAACACCACGTGATCTTTTCGGGTGGTAGGTTTACGAGTGTGGCAGAATGACGTAGTGAAGAGAAAACAAACGTCGTTTTACCACAGCCCGTCGGTCCGGCGACGATACAGGTAAACGGATGAACTAACCCCGTGTCCATACTTTACGAAAATGATGAAAGGGACTGGGATGCACGGTACTTATACTACTTATACTATGAACAAAATGACACAAGATAAGGTTTGCACATTTTATTCGTTTACATCACAAACATATTTACAGATCATCTTCATTAAGTGCAAATCTTAAACTAGCCATTTACATGAATCAAACTTAGATCAACGAGTTGCAAGAACCAAACTTAGACGTTGTTAGCATATACATGCGTGTGTGATATCATACACGAAACCGTATTTTATTAACTGAAGATAAGTGCTTGATGTGACATGACTTTCGGATGAATTAACACAGCGCCAGAGGTCGTGAGCTTACTGGTCATTACGACCATGCCATTGGTTCGTATGGGGTCGAATTACGGGTGAATTAACACCGCGGCAGAGGTCTTGAGCTTACGGGTGAATTAACACCGCGCCAGTGGCTCGAACGATGATAACGATGATGATACTTGCTTGTTAATGAAACACGGTATATGTATGATATTTCAACCACGCCATCAGTTCTATGATAACAACCTAGTTGTCTATAGCGAAACAGTACCGAAAGTAAACATAGTGCCGAAACAGTACCGAAAGTAAACATAGTGCTGAAACACACACCTTATCTTAATTGTTTAAACTAATCAAATACACGACAATCGTCTGCTACTAGATCAGTGCAGAAACCGTTCGCGAAAGTCTTCAACGAGAAGCCACGACAGTGATACATGATATAAGCGACACAGTATTGATCGCAAACGTTAGACATAGTACTTTGAAGTCTCTTGGAATTACGAGTCCGTTCTACACAATGTTCATTCATGAATCTACGGAACGCAACGTGTCGCGTTGGAAACCCGTACGAGCAGAAGTATTCATCGTGTCCTTTACTATTCTGGTACAGCGTTATACAATGTTCGCCTCATCACGAGTGTTACGTTCATCCGTTTACATGTATCGTCGCCGGACCGACGGGCTGTGGTAAAACGACGTTTGTTTTCTCTTCACTACGTCATTCTGCCACACTCGTAAACCTACCACCCGAAAAGATCACGTGGTGTTACGGTGTTGTCGCAAGACCATTTCGATAGGGTTAGCCGGAGAAGACCGTTGCGGTTGAATGTTTTCCAAAATTCGGAGATCGACCAGCGCCCTCTTCTTTGTACTACTGCGACTTCTACTACTACTACTACTACTACTACTACTACTACTACTACTACTACTACTACTACTACTACTACTACTACTACTACTACGACGACGACTACTACTACTACTAGTACTACTACTACGACTACTACTACTACGACTACTACTACTAGTACTACTACTACTACTACGACTGCTACTACTACGACTACTACTACTACGACTACTACTACTACTAGTATTACTTCTACGACTACTACTATTAGTAGTACGACTACTACTTTGCTACTACTACTACTAGTACTGCTCTGCCGCTAGTACTACTACTACGACTATTACTACTAGTACTACGACTACTACTACTCTGCTACTACTACTACGACTACTACTCTGCTACTACTACGACTACTACTACTACTACTACTACGACTACTACTATTAGTACTACGACTACTACTCTGCTACTACTACTACTACTAGTACTACTCTGCCGCTAGTACTACTACTACGACTGCTACTACTAGTACTACGACAACTAGTACTACTACTACGACTACTACTATTAGTACTACGACTACTACTCTGCTACTACTACTACTAGTACTACTCTGCCGCTAGTACTACTACTACAACGACTACTACTACTAGTACTACGACTACTACTACTCTGCTACTACTACTACTACGACGACTACTACTACTACTACTACTACTAGTAGTAGTCCTACTACTAGTACTACGACGACTATTACTAGTTCTATTAGTACTACGACTACTACTCTGCTGCTACTACTACTACTACTACTAGTACTATTCTACCGCTAGTACTACTACTACTACGACTACTACTACTAGTACTACGACTACTACTCTGCTACTACTACTAGTACTACTCTACCCGTAGTACTACTACTATGATTACTACTACTAGTACTACGACTACTACTACTACGACTACTACTACTACGACTACTACTACTACTACTACGACAACTACTCTGCTACTACTACTACTACTACTACTACTAGTACTACTACTAATACTAATACTACTACTAATGCTACCTCGACTACTACTACTACTACGACTACTACTACTAGTACTACTACTACGACTACTACGACTACTACTACTACTACTACTACTACTACAACTACTACTACTAGTAGTAGTAGTACTACTACTACGACTAGTACTACGACTACTACTACTCTGCTACTACTACTACGACTACTACTACTACCACTATTACTACTACTATTACTACGATTAGTACTACGACTATTACTAATCTGCTACTACTACTACTACTAGTACTACTACTACTACTACTAGTACTACCACGACTACTACTACTAGTACTACTACTACTACTACTACTAGAACTACGACAACTACTACTACTACTACTAGTACTACTTTTACTAGTACTACTACTAATACTACCACGACTACTACTACTACTACTAGTAGTAGTACTACTACTACGACTAGTACTACGACTACTACTACTCTGCTACTATTACTACGACTACTACTACTACTACTACTATTACTACGATTAGTACTACGACTACTACTACTCTGCTACTACTACTACTACTACGACTACTACTACTACGACTACTACTACTACTACGACTACTACTACTACTACGACTACTACTACTACGACTACGACTACTACTAGTACTAGTACTACGACAACTACTCTGCTACTACGACTACTACTACTACTACTACGACTACTACTACTACTACGACTACTACTACTACGACTACTACTACTAGTACTACTCTGCTACTACTACTACTACTACTATTACTCCGACTACTAGTACTACTACGATATTTGCTACCTTTTGAGGGATCTCACGCAATAACCCGTCTAATGAGGTGGAATTCCATCTTTTTGAGGGAATCTTACGCGATAACACGTCGAATTGCCTGAAATACCATCTTTTTGAGGGAAGATAATACGTCGAGTTGCCTGTAATTCCATCTTTTTGAGGGAATCTTACGCGATAACACGTCTATTTGCTCCCTTTTGAGTGAGTGAGTGAACAGACACGAGGGGTGAGTGAGTGAGTGAGTGAGTGAGTGAGTGAGTGAGTGAGTGAGTGAGTGAGTGAGTGAGTGAGTGAGTGAGTGAGTGAGTGAGTGAGTGAGTGAGTGAGTGAGTGAGTGAGTGAGTGAGTGAGTGAGTGAGTGAGTGAGTGAGTGAGTGAGTGAGTGAGTGAGTGAGTGAGTGAGTGAGTGAGTGAGTGAGTGAGTGAGTGAGTGAGTGAGTGAGTGAGTGAGTGAGTGAGTGAGTGAGTGAGTGAGTGAGTGAGTGAGTGAGTGAGTGAGTGAGTGAGTGAGTGAGTGAGTGAGTGAGTGAGTGAGTGAGTGAGTGAGTGAGTGAGTGAGTGAGTGAGTGAGTGAGTGAGTGAGTGAGTGAGTGAGTGAGTGAGTGAGTGAGTGAGTGAGTGAGTGAGTGAGTGAGTGAGTGAGTGAGTGAGTGAGTGAGTGAGTGAGTGAGTGAGTGAGTGAGTGAGTGAGTGAGTGAGTGAGTGAGTGAGTGAGTGAGTGAGTGAGTGAGTGAGTGAGTGAGTGAGTGAGTGAGTGAGTGAGTGAGTGAGTGAGTGAGTGAGTGAGTGAGTGAGTGAGTGAGTGAGTGAGTGAGTGAGTGAGTGAGTGAGTGAGTGAGTGAGTGAGTGAGGGATCTCACGCGATAACCCGTCCATCTCTACCCTCCTCCTCCTCACTTTTGAGGGGTTTGACGCGATAGCTCGTCTATTGTGGTGGAATTGTGGTGGTGTGTGTGTGTGTGGTGGTGTGTGTGTGTGTGTGGTGGTGGTGGTGGTGTGTGTGTGTGTGTGGTGGTGGTGGTGGTGTGTCTGTGTGTGTGTGTGTGGTGGTGTGTGTGTGGTGGTGGTTGTGGTGTGTGTGTGTGTGGCGGTGGTGGTGGTGGTGGTCTTAACTCACGCGATAACCCATCTACTGTGGTGGAAGCGGTGGAATCTCACGATGTGAACCTATCCATTGTGATGGAAGCGGTGGAATTTCACGAGGTGAACCTGTCCATTGTGTTGGATTGCATTACACTATGAAAAAGACACAAGATAAGGTTTGCACAGTTTATTCGTGAACAACACAAACGTATTTACATGTCACACTCCATAACTACAAGAACCAGAGACTAGACATTGATACAGAGTCTTGCAAAGTTTAATCGTGTACAGGACAAAAGAAAGTTCTTTACAGATCACCATCCATTACTGACAGAACCATGTGTTTCATAGTGTTTCACCACTGTTTCGAAACAGATTGTTGTAACCAAGTATTGATATTACACAACTGTTAACAGTCACGTCGGATAGCTTCACACCTGCGTCTAACAAAACACTCAAACGGTCTTTCACCACTGCAGTTGAATTAATGGTCTCGACAGCCTCGTCAAAGTGCATGCAAATTTGAATGTCATCAGATAACATACAATAGTGACGAAATTGACTAGGATCGTCTATCTTGCAACAACGGCACCTGCTATGTGTCGTGCCAGCGTCTTCTTAATTTCGGTCACAGGGAAATCAATGGTACACATCGAACAGATAGGCTCTCCAGCCCCGCGGTAGAGGGCTCCGATGCATAGAAGTTTTGGTAGTCGTTGAAGTGACGGCAGGAGGGGAAGTTGTGACATCGTCAGGAGCGGAAGTTGTGACATGGGCAGTATCAGTGAAAGTTCTGACATCGACAGGAATGGCCGAAGTTGTCACATCGGCCGTGTTAGCAGAAGTCGTCTCGTACGGTCGGCTAATTGGTTCGTCTAAGTTGATGTCGTTGAAGGCTGGAGGTGCGTGGAAGTTGGGTGTTTTGAGGATGACGTTAGCCATAGTACTATCGTGGTACAACGGTGATGGTGGTCAGTTGACAGATGGTAACTGCGGTTGGTTGCCAGTTCTCGCTACATGTGGAGAAGAAGCAGAAGTAGCGACGGTTGCAGCAATGGGCTCGTTTTCTTGCCGCTGAAACAGTGAAGGGATGACCTTAATAATGAGTGGTCAACTGGTATGTATAAGAGAAATATAATATTATGTTCTTTTGAAAATGATCTAACTAAATGGCATGAATATCATTTGAACACTATTAAAAATTGAAGCTTACTGTTATCTCTTCAAGTTGTTCTTCAAGCTGTTCTTCATGTTGTTGTTTACGTCGCCGCTGTTTATCTTGCTTCCTTTGGCAGCAGCCCTGCTTCACATGAGCGAGCCGATTCCCTTTATACTTGAAGGTACTACCACACATAGAGCAAGTATAACGAGGCAAAAGCTTCTGACGCTTCGTCGGAGGTGATGACGTCAGGTTGATGGGTGGGTTGATTGACGGTGCAAGTGACAGAGACGATATTGGTTTGGTCGTCAAACTGATCGTCGAACTGGTCGTCGGACTGATCGTTGAACTGATCGTTGGTCGGTGGTCCGGGTTGATTGTCGGGGTCGAAAGGTTGAGTGGTCCCGTAGCCGGAGAAGGCTGCACCTTCGGTAGCAAACTCTCTTGTCGAACGTTATCACTAGACATGTTGTTCATCTTCCAAAATGTAAGATATAATGACCACAAAAAAACAGACGCAGGGCTTTTATAACAGTTCGACAGAACATAAAGGTCACGTGGGCGTGCCGAAAAGCTCGCGCACGCACAAAACAAACAAGTTCAGACACGTCTCCGCGTACGAGTTTATTTATAGCCACGAGCAATGGTATTGCGCAATCACGGTGCGGTTCGCGCGCGCTCGCGCGCAACAAACAAACAAGACCAGATACGTCGCCAGTAGCGTCGCTTGATCCACGCCGAAAATTCAAAATATCGTCGCATACCTTTACGACAATAGCTCCTATGCTTTAACATGAGATAAAAATGGCCTCTCTTTTAACATAGGGTTAAAATGGCCTATCTCTTAACATGGGGTAAAAATTCCCTATGCTTTAACCCGGGATAAAAATGGCCTATGCTTTAACATGGGATAAAAACCCAAAAAGTGGTCGGATACCTTTGCGATAAAAATGGCCTATGCTTTAACATGGGGTAAAAAATTCCTTATGCTTTAACATGGGATAAAAACCCAAAAAGTGGTCGGATACCTTTGCGATAAAAATGGCCTATATTTTAACATGGGATAAAAATCCCTATCCTTTAACATGGGATCGGAAATACTTTTCCAAGCTCATTTGCATAACTAACCACGCCCATATTGCCCAGCTCGCTCGTGATTGGTCATTTGCACTTGCCCCAGAGCGCGCCAAAGACCTCATTTGCATAATCATAAGCGTAAGCGCTTGGCGCGGTCTGGGGTCAATCCCTATCTCTTAACATGGGATTTCACCCAGGGGGCGCCAGTTGCGCGCGGTACACCACGCCTATTACTACTCATTTAAACTGGTACCGCGAAACTGCCATCCAATAACGGCAATTTATTTCGGTAATTAACATATAATAATATTGAAGTTTCATTGGGAAGTGTCAAAAGTTAGAAATGATGGCGATTTCCGTGGCTAAATAGCGCCAACCACCACGCGGTTTTGTAGTCGAACGCAGCGACACACAATTTCCGATCCCTCTTTTACGCCACGCAGTGAATATTTTAATGGTGATGTTCAGCCAATGAGATTAAAGTTTAACATTTGTTGCGGGCATAAACATGGAAGCATCCAGGTATTATTCCAAAAACACGCGCCCGCATGCGATTTCTACGATGAAATGCTAACTTTTGAGCGGTTTATTTTGTTGTAAAGAAGTATTAATGCGCCGCGCGACGAAGCGGGTGGTGTCTTTTAGCTTTGATGTAATTCTCGACATTGTCATTATGTCGAACTCCAGTAATTCGGACTTTGATGGGATTTTCGAATCGAGTTTATAGCGAACGCTGCCATCGAAGCGGAATGTTTTGTACTATGGTTACGCATTTTAAATATAACACCGACTTAATAGTTCAAACGGGATGACGGCTATGATCACAAAGAACGCCATTTTGTATAAAATCTTGAAAATACATGCACTCTGAAAAACTGAAATTATTTCAGTTTTATTTACCATAGACATTTAATTAGTTTTCCATTCTGTAGCAAAGTAATTTAGGAACATTTCATCAGCAGCATTTAACAGCTAATTATTAATATTTATAAAAAATAAAAATAAATTGTTGAAAATAATGTAACTATTTTATTGTTGTCAAACTTTAGCAATTCATATTTAGGTAATAAATTGACATATATGTCACATATTTGGCTATTTACACCAGGAATTAGTTCTTCAGATGTACTGACAATTTTATTTGAATCGGATCAAACATTATTTATTTATTTGCATTCAGGCAACCCGAGTATATCACATGATTCACTCACAGCACTTTCTCTTGATTTAATAGGATTCAATAGCAGGCACATATTTGCATTAATCTTTGAGAGGGTTAAAACGTTAAAAAAAACTTTGATGGCACAAAGCGACACATTGGCTAAAACGTGTCACTCTTATTTGAGCGCACCAGCGTAATTTTTGCCAAATTTAATTCTCAAATTTATATTTCTATCGCCTTCAATTTTGCCTGTTGTTAATCTCGTTTATATATGTGCTCTTTTTATACCTTAATTATAATAAATCATCATCCATGATATGGCCGATTTTACCTCTAACATTGTGCTATGTTTTGTCTTTCTGCTGTGAACGCGTGTTATTCGTTCGTCATCGATGACAATACTTTACTCAACTAAGCGTCTGATCTTTTTCCAAGAAACTGAGTCTTGTATCACGCGTTGTGGGTATTCAGTGTGCTTAACAAGCACATAATGGCAATAATAATAATCAGATCTTACATAGCTCCGGTGTCCGCCAAATAGAGGCGCGCTTGGCGCTTGCATAAGATTTGACCATTAGGTCGGTTGAGCGTATTAGTTCTCTGACGATTAAAAATGATCAAATTAACAATTACAAAATATTTCTAATTACTCTATATTCTAATATATAATAAGAGCAACGTTCTAAAGGTAAAAAATATTACCATTATTACACATAATAACATAAATGAATATTATAAGATCTGTATTAAAATAGTGTAGAATCGTGATCACAACTGTTCCAATAATCTATATATGATATATAATAAATGTTATAAAAGTAATGTAATAAATAATCATGTTCATAAATAGTATAAAATTCATTTTTTTAAATAAACCAGTATCGTAAAATGTCTAAACTACTTTTCACAGACATTTTTGAAACTACATTAGTATGTCCAGAGTTAAGTTCTCAGTCCAAGAACTGTCCAGGAAATTCACACACATCATGTCTAAGTATATTTTGAAGAGATGGGTCCATATACAAACTATGTAGCCAACATTATCCAACGTGACGCACCAGTTTCACCGATAAACCGCAAATACACGGATTTTTTTTACAGGAAATGTTGCCTTCCAAAAGTCAGCAGACCAGAGCAAACCAACATCTGACAAGCCGGATCTAGTCGGGCTCGCGGTCGATGGGGACTTTAATCAAGACTCTCTTCAATCACATTGTGCGTTGGCTACAGGTCACAATTATGTATATCCAGCTTGGTGGTCCGTTAATCTGGTTGATTTGAACATCATAGGACGAGTCATCCTATACACCGAGACCGGTACGTATACGTACAATTTGCGGAGCGCTGTGGTGCAAAGGATAGCGCATAGGTCTCTCAATCGCGAGAACCCGGATACGAATCCTGCGCTGCAGTTTCGAACTGCGGGCAAGTTCGTTCACTCTACGTTGCTCCAATCCACTCAGGCGTATGAACGAGTACCTCGTTATATATAGTGGTGGCTATTTGTGTACGAATAGTATTCGGGCCTTAATGCTCCGTGGCTGAACGCTTCCCAGAGAAGTCGAGATGGTCTTCGATTGAATAGGTCTGCAAGGGAGTACAATGCTTTCAGCAGTCACAAGGACTGGCTACTGCGCTACATAAGAACCTACTTTTTTAAAGTTTTATACGTAACACGAACATTACATAAACTAGTTAATGCATATTTGCGTGCCGATCGGGGCTAGGAAAACAAAATATTTCAAGATTGTGGCTCGGACGGAAATCTTTTGAACGTCACGGAAATAGCATCGAAACCGCAAATATCTCCCGTAGTTAGCACGAGCATCACTGGTCACTTAGATTTGTTGCAATTTACCCCGGGGCCAGCTTAGTTGTAACAACCGGCGGGGAAATGTGTGACATGTCATGTTTTACCATTGGGGTAAAATGTAGCTTAACTTAATGCGTTGCACTCTTGGGTAAGTGGCGCATTCTAGAAGTCAAGCACCTATTTTGAAAAGAAGCGTCGTCTCGAGATAGTTCCTACAATTAGCAAGTATTGCTAATTGTAGGGCACCGAATATAATCGAGTTTGCGTAGTACCGGTATACACACAAACGCACGCACGCACACACGGACACACACACATATTCTTAACCTCATAGACGGCTTGAACCTCCGGCGCCAAAGTTTCAGGGATTAATCGACGACCCCATGTGTGTAACGTAACACCTTTTTGTTTTCAAAATACCCTATATTTCGAGAATCATTGGTGTTTTAAGGGTAATCTCCTCCGTTTACAATGTAACTCGTAATCAGACAATCGAGCTGCGCGCACTGTGATCTTCGATAAAATTTACTTCAGTTTCACGCTCAAGCCTTGCGTATTCTAAGTGTCAAACACCTATGATGAGAAGAAGCGTTGACTTGGCAGCTTCTACACGATATATTGCCAGTTCTAGGCTACAGCCTTAAGATTTCAACTCAATAATAGAATCGACAAGAGTGGCGGTCTAGGTGTTCTACATGTGTTGACGATGTACGCGCAGCCCTTGTCACATATAATAATAGTAATTATATTTATTTTATAATGCGCAATTTCCAATAAAATGCTCAAAGAGCGCTGTTCAAGAATGTATGGTCATTTCAGGTGACGGTTTGTATGACAGATTGTTTGAATGTCAACAAACTAATCTCTTTGTGTTTCGACTTGCTGCATGTATATAGCAGTGGGGGGAAGTTTATGTTACGGTAGTATTATGACACCGACTGGTTTTTTTTAGGCGGTGACACCGACACACTTGATGGCTTCACTCTCGGCGTAAGCAAAAACGACGTTGATTACACGACGTGTGCAGAACACAATGCTGCAGTGCCCAGTGATGGAAAACTCGAAGTTGCATGTCGAGCGATTAGTATTTATGTCAAGTTCGAAAGGACCAGTGCTTTTAATGTTGAAGTAGCATCTTTGTGTGAAGTCGTTGTCATTGGGCGTAAATTTATAGGTGAGTTGTGCGCTGCATTGTATGGGTTTGAATTGTGTTCCTACATGCAGATATCTGCAGGACCAATATCAGAATGCTGTCTTGAACGTTATGAGAAAGTTAATACTTTAATAATAATAGAATAGGTTGACTAATATGCGTTGTCGGTGTCCGCGGCTCTGCTTATTACGCTTGTTATGACCAACCCACATAATAAACGGCCCTCTGTGTAATACAATCAGCGGGTGTGTGTGCGTGTGTGTGTGTGTGTGTGTGTGTGCGTGCGTGCGTGCGTGCGTGCGTGCGTGCGTGTGGGTGTGTGCGTGTGCCACTTTGGCGATTACGATTTGTGATGTGGTGAAAGGTTCGCGCACGCGCGCGTGCATATGTGGGTGGGTGAGTGAGTAGAAGACAATGTGATGACGTAGAAGAAAACGGTGAAGATGAATATGACGAGGAAGATGATGATGGTGATAGAGATGATTACGAAAATGAAGACTAAGATGATGGGAACAGTATGATGATGACGACGACCACGAACCATGAAAACAAAGAATGACGAAGACTCTGATAGTGATGATGAACATGATGATTATGATGAATATATTTAATTATGATGATGAAACTAAGACTGTGGAATGGTGCTAACAATGGATATGGAGATGAAATTAAATTATTATAACAACGATGACGAAGAATATGAAGACTGTGATGATGAATATGAAGACAATAATGGCGATTAAAATTGAGAGCATGATGAACTGGTCGAAGGTGGACATGTCGGCGACGAAGATTATGGTAATCATGAAAATTATGCAGATGAAACTAAATATGATGATGAATATGAAGGTGACGATGATCATGATAATGAAGTTGATGAAACTGACATTGGTGATGGAGATGATAACGAAGTTGAAGACTAAGATATAGATGAACATTATGAAGATGACGACGAGGCGATGATTATTATTGTAATAATGATGGTGATAAGGGTGACGACAACGAAGATGAAGACGATGATGATTACGAAGAAGAATATGATGACGATGAATAACAATATGCATAAAATGTATATGATGATAAAAGCCAAGGTATTTATGATGAGAAAGACGATGATGATGAATGTGAAGATGAAAGGAAGATTAACACGATGGTGATAATTATGATATTGATGATGAAGACAAATACAACAAAGACATTCCCATTCTCGTTTCCAACAAATTAATTTGATTGAGTCATGTTTAAAAACGTGAATACATTTAAATGATCGTCGTAAAACACGACGTACTTAAGCTCATGGTAAAAGATGTTCATGGTGAATACCAACGAGTGCTGGTTTATCGTTGCAGTCGACTACATTGCGTGTTTGAGTAATCCTTGTCAGAACAACGGCACTTGTCACAAGAATGGAACGATGTTCCGCTGCAATTGTTCAGAGAAGTATATCGGTGCAATGTGCGAAAGTAAATATTATTGTTTCGGATGTTAAAGGTGACATGAACAGGTTGAAATAAATGCTATAGTAATTAGAATATATATAAAATAAGATAATCATGTAGTCCAAAAAATAAGTTTCATAAAATCACGCAAATAAGAATGCTTCCTCACACACCGCCTCAGAAATTTGTTTGCCTTCGGGAGTTTCCGTGAGTGGAACGTCATATGTGTCGTACAAGCTGACGGCTGATCGGCGTTGGCCATGTTATTCAGCGGATGTAGCACTGTTGCCTTCGATTAATGACAACCAGTCATTGCATCGAATGCCAAAGACAAGAAATGAGTGGATTATAAAATAATAAATCGACTGAATTTGATGACCTTCTCATCGCCATCGATATTGCAACTTGAAAGTTGGGCTCGCATCTGCTACGCCTTTGTCAGTGTGATCATGTTGACAGTAGTTGTTTCGTGAAGGATACAACAGTTGGTGAATTCGAATAATACAAGTACCAGTGATATTATCGATCATCCTGACTATTGTCTAGAGAAGCGAGGGAGCTGCGAAGGCGAAGCAACTTGGTTTTGAGTCGAGGTAAGCCAAATCCAAAAAGAGTGACAAAACGTAGGCGTAACTGCGATGTATTTGGTACACCTCATTTGTATGTACCGATTGTACTAGATGTATATGGTAGACGTTAATCGTAACAAATTACTCCTAATAGTTCAGTATTTGGAGCGCACATCTGCGAATGGAAAGGGACCATTCGTTAACAGAAGCTGTGCATTTCGCCTTCGCTTCAATGAATGTTGTTCAATTCCTCGGCTCGACTGTTGTTAATTACTGGCTTCGCAGTCCGCGAACAAGTCTTTCTAGCGTGTCTACAATGTAACATTTGGCCATATTGTTGGATATTTATATTTTATGATGGCCGAGAAGGGCCATCGCGTTTTTGTGTGGCAACCTGCAGCGCCATGGAGCGATGACGCGATGCGCGATGCGATGGGCGATGCGATGGACGATGCGCGATGCGATGCGCGATGCGATGGACGATGCGCGATGCGATGCGCGATGCTATGGACGATGCGATGCGCGATGCGATGCGCGATGCGATACGCGATGCGCGATGCGATGCGATACGCGATGCGCGATGCGATGCGCGATGCGATACGCGATGCGATGCGCGATGCGATGCGCGATGCGATACGCGATGCGATGCGATGCGCGATGCGGTGGTATACATTAGAAAGGTGCCGCAATGAGCATGCGTACGCTGAAAACGAGACTTAGGCAGCCATTTTTATTTATTTGTATTAAGCACATTTCTGTTTGTGTTCAGAGCATGTGATAATGGCTGATGACGCTGACTGTACGTATACGGTTACACATCTAGTTATTGGGCACAAAAGATTATGTGATTGTACTTCTAAATATTGTCTCGGACATTTACAAAGATTGAATTTAGCGAAACAAAAACGGGTGCCAGGCAGGCAGCCTCTTCGCAAAAACTAGACTAGGGACTGAAATAGAAACGCAAATATAAACACTATTTTGTGTGCCTGCAGACACGATGAACCAGGGATGGTTAAGGTATTTCTCAGTTTAACATTAACCAACAGTTTTGAAGCCTATTTGTTTATATTTATTAATTAATGACATAATATCTGTTTAGAATGCAAACATGTTATTTATGCCTTATATAAATTAAAATATAAACTTTTCATAATTTATGCTTCTTGGTTTACTCCTCGGTCCCCAATACTTCCATGTCTGGAAAAAACTGATACATATTCCGTGAGACGTTCTTCAGTACAGATGCAGTGATGTTTAATGACTTAATATGGGTTCCGTAGTAGCACATAAAAGCAGCGTTGCGCCGAAATACAAGTACGAATAACGCAGTGTCAATAAATAGCCCCGCTCAAATCAGGCTACCAGCGCTGTTGGACCACGTAATAAACAGCCGAAATTGACAGGAAGTTAAGTTAGTAGGCCTACTAGGAGGTGCACGGTGCGCGCGGTGCGTCTACAATTCGATTCACTTAGGGGTCATCTCAGAACGTCGATGTCCGATATCAGACGAAATTACTTTCATCTTGCCTCAGCCCCCCCCCCACCCACTTCAGACGATTTTTTTAAACATTAATATGAAGACACCAGTATAATTAAGAGTCGATGTCCGACGCCAGATGAAACTGCCTCAGACCCCCGTCCCCCAAACAAAAATAATTTCGCTTGATATCGGACATCGACGTTCCGAGATGATCCCTTAGCAAAAATGAAACTACACTCTAGGAACAACGATTCGCTACCTCGTTTGTGCATTTTATATGTAGGTTTTGTAAAATAATTAGAGATAATACTATTTTAGTTTACGATTTAGATATTTTATTATAAACTAAAGACACTAAAGTTTAGTAGGGTCTAACTGATTATAGTTATTTATATATATATATATTGTTTTATTTATGTAAGGCATAATGAACATGATATGTACACCTATGAAAATATATCATGTCATTAATGAATAAATATTCAAGAAATGTATACTTCAAAGCCTACGGTTAATGTTCAACTGAAAAATGCCATCAACATCCCCGTTTTTCATGTATGGAGGTACATAAATTATCGTTTATATTTTCGATCAAGGATATTCAGATGATACCAAAAATTAAATGGGGAGTGGTAGAAGAGGTACACACCTCATGCTATGAAGTAATTCATTTTTGGTCTCCGGTTTTGGTGCGAGAACCTAGATTACATTCTATAAAGTGATTGCCCGCATGCCCCCATTTATCTTAGTCTAAACTCAATCGCATTAGGCTTCTATCATAATATTTAGAAGTACAATCACATAATCTTTTGTGCACAATAACTATAGAAGTGTAACCGTATACGCACACTCAAAGTCATCAACCATGGACACATGCGTTGAACATAAAAGGCATCCAGTTTTGCCTATGGTCACGAATTTGTTAAAGCCCAGACAACAAAGCCAAACCCAAAACACTGGCGTCGGAACATGGTGGATATTTGGTGGGTTGAGGCTCTCCAAAACCTCGATTTGCACCCCCCCCCCCTCTTGAGGCTCGCCAAAACAGCCACATTAAGGCTCTCCAACATCACAATTTGCACACCCATTGAGGCTCGCCAAAATAGCTCCATCTTCAGGCTCTTCAAAAACCTCGATTTGCACCCCCCAAATATCTACATTGAGGCTCTCCACAAACATGAATATGAACTCCTCATATATCCGTGGGGATGTCAGGGGTGAAACTGGCCTCGATTCCGATGCTCGCTGTCTGATTTTTTTAAATTTCTCTCGCTGGTCCTGCACAGCTCTCTCCACCAGATCGTTCGCTCTCGTTTTCCACCTTTCTCCCAATCCTTCAAAATCTCTTTTTCCATAGTCTTCCCATCGCAGTCTAGTTCTTCTTCGCCTCCTTTTCCTTCCAGTCTCTGTGCATCTGCTCTCTTTGCCATCCGTTCTTCTCCCATTTTCTCTACAAGTCCTGCCCATCTTAGTTGACTCATGCTTATGCTTTTTCAGAAACAATTGTGTCGACTATTCATATGAAAAACACAATTAACCACAGGCGCAATTACGACCAGACGATGTAAATAAGTAGCATCATTCTAGTCCACTGCTGCAATTTTGGGAGATGGTACTGTTCTAATTATAGCTCCTGACCCAGGGATTATCGTCTCCATAGACGCACCGACTTTGACACATCATGTAATCCACTTGCAATTAACCGAAAGTGCTACTTAACCCCCACTTTAGTGCATCGGCACTTCCAGGTGTTAATTACAATTTTGATATACTCGTTTGTGCTGAATCATATAGAAAACGACATTGCTCTCTAGTCTAAAAAAATTCAGTTGTGTTATATCCGTGTAACATACCTGTTAAGGTGTATCAGAATGGGACGAGGAAAGGCGAATGTGTTTTTGGAGGACAATCGTTCAGATGGGACCACCTTGATGATATGTCGCAAAACATGTTGTTGTTGTCTATGGAAGTTCCCATAGAAACCAAGAGTATACATCTCAACAATAACAATATTGAATGAGCATTGGTTTACATTATTTATTCATTGTAAATACGGAGAAATTACAATATCACATAAGTATGTACGGTATCGGCGGTATGCATGGTAATAGTAATTAGCATCACACGTTTTGCTTTCGTAAACACATTATATCACATGTCAATTATATATATATATATATATATACATATATATGTATATATATATATACAACAATTACAGTGAAATTACAATTACAGTGAAAACATGATGTATATCAGAAGTATCTTTCTTAGAAAACTGAACGATGAAATACTACGAGTCTCAAGGAATCATTTCAATCGACGAAACACCGTGCTTCTTTGTGCATATTCGTTAAATTTGTTTGCACCGCACGTTTTATGAGAAATCATTAACACAGAGTATAGTTGGCACTTATCAAAAACGAACGAGCGTAAGACGCACGTGATACGGTCATCCGAGGAAAACCAGACCTGCTGTATTTCTTGCCAGAGATTTATGGTAACGTAGCATTTAAATTAATGTACATTAATGCTATACAATTTGCACACATACGTATAAAGCATTTTAAGTTTACCGTGCATATTTGACGTACATATTTAATAATTGTATTCATCCCAAAGATCCCTAGCGGAGTGATAGAAACCTTTTTCTGAGTCACAACAGTACCATTAAGCAAACCGATGTATGTACATCATTACAGTATGTAAAATAAAGTGAATATAGTCTATGTCATTAAAACATGCAAAATAGGAGTGAGAGTACATTATTAACAATTAGTATACGGTGAGAAAATTATATTTACAAATGAACAGTAAAGTAGGAAATTAGCTTCACCTTATTAAACATAGGATACTATAATAATTTTTGCAAACAACCTCTGTTTAGTTTTAGACAAGGTTATTGTACTACAAACAGCATCGATTTAAGCAATGTTTTTAAACGCAAACATTGGTATTGATAATATAGTTGTTGTCTTCCCTAAGTTTGATTGAAACATTTGTACTGTTATACAATGTATGTTATAACAATTTACTAGCTTGTGTAATACGCTATATCTACGGTAGACTACAAAGTCGAAGTCGACAAGGAAGACATCAGACACATGAAGAGGATGTGCAGGAAACCCCGTGATTGAGGCTGTAGCGGCGTAACCACTGAGCTAGTCTTCCAGGGACTTGCACCACGCGTCACTGCTGAAACGCAATACATGACATAAGCGGCGAACTTTAACTCGTAAACATGACACAGATAACAATACAAACATTTTCATGCGGTATTTCAAATCCGCGTTGACAATACGATTTTTAAAATATTTTTAAAATAATCATACATTTAACATGAGCTTTCTTAGCAATTGTTTGTGATCGTTTCAGTCTGTTTAATTACAAATTGGTCGTCTAAAGAAAATGTGCTCATGGTAGAATGAGAAACCAATTGTCGTTCCTGTATTTAACGGCAAATCGTTAACCAATAATTATAGGACACGCCATGTGGATCTACTGCATGTACCGATTTCTAAAACCAACGTATTATATAAAACCATTAGACGTCGAGGTGTTAAGCTATGGAACTATATAACAACAACAGTGGATTGTATATATGCACTGGCAACGTCTAAATGTCAAGAGATTTTTGTGAGTAAATAATGTTAGTGACTTATATAACTAACATTCATTGTTGCATTCTAATGCGTGTATTCATGACAATAGTATTGCTGTGATTTGTGTTGCTGATTTCTTTTCTTCAATTGCACAATCTGTTTCTTCTTCTTCTTTTTATTAAATTATTTTACGTGCACCATGGAATTACCTATGTATTACATGTATGGAGAGGGAACATCAGCCACTCGTGGCTTTAAACTCTCATTATAGAAACTATAACAATGTATGTATCAAATGTGCATCAAATATCGAATGTATTGTGTCATAGTTTTTGTAATAAACCATCATCATCATGTCATCATCAACCTTGACAGACACGACGACGGCAACAAAATACAAAAAAACACGTGCATCACTTTTGTTTATTGCGCCGTAGACTTTAAACATTCATCCACATACATCTCCATGTTTAGCAACAGCCTCTAGCTATAGATTAGGCTTTAGCTTTCCTTTTAGTTGATTCACTGGCACAGATGTGTAAATAAACCGGCCGTTAGATCGAGGTCTCGTCAGAAATGTTCCAGACCTCAATCTAACGCGAAGTGTTTTGATAAATCGTATTTTCCGACTGAGGTCCTATAACTAATTTCGAACCGACATGGTCATAATTAATTTTAAGGTTCTGTCAATTACACCAAAACGAAATACAAATCTGCACAAACGAACAAACACTTCATAGCGAATGCTTTGTAGGTTTGCATTTCCATGAATGTTAGAAGCCAAAAATCGAACTGAGGGAGGAGTTAGACATGATATATATTACTACGCATTTACATTTGTTAACAAGCATAATACATGCTGTTTTAAAAGTACTTGACTATGTCGACACATGAAATACACATGGGTAATAAACATGAAAAAATGGACTTGCAAATTGAAATTGTGAATCATCAGTAATGCTCATGCAGTATAAGCTTGTTTAGAAATCATTTGTTTACCTCTACGCGTCGGTGAATATTTCTCCCACTGCCAACGCAGCTTCCATTCGTTCCTTGAACACCTGGTATTCAGGCAACACTGGCAGTCGCAAGGAATTTGCACAGGTGTTGGCGAACGGCACGCCTTCTAAGTATGCATAATCTGCATCTCCGGGGTGGTTGAACTCCAACGCTGGGATGGGTTCAAATCCCAGCGGGGGGACTACGTCCAGCCCAGTGACGAATGCCAGTAGCTGGCCAAGACGCCCTTCTTCTATAACAGCAAACGATTCCACCATGACAGTTACCGTAGCCGAATACTTAAAACTATGTTTTGGTGTGGTGCGTATATACAAATGTATTTAAAAAAAGCACGTCGACACTATTGCAACTGGTTTGGCCTGGTTATTCACGCATTTACTGGAAGGAAAAACTTACAGAATTATAGGGTGTCCACTCTTAAGCACTTTCAAGGTGATACATTCTCATCATATCTATGCACGGAAGACTTATAAGATTGTCTCGGTTTGAGTTTTTTTCGACACATATTTATTTACATTGGTCTTGTAGGTACACAAAGGTGGCAACATAATTGTATAAAAGTGCCACCCAGCAATACATGTTATTGTTTGTATCATTTTAAAATGTTATGAATGGAAATGTGCTGTGTTTTCTTTTGTTTTTCTCTTGTGGTTATGTTATTTTGTCGCACACTGTTATCGCTTTAAAAACGTTTGCCTTATATTTTTGTCCAAACAAAATACCTCTGGAGTCAACAGTTCAGAGAAATATACAACGGAATGTCCAAAATTGCTCTGCATCCATTTGTTATTGACGTGTTTTGAGAACGCCAATTCACACTACTGCGCATGTGCATTCATGGAAGTGTGTGGAAGCTTGCATATAAATAACACATAAATGTAAACAAAATTATTTATACTAAATATATGTATTTGCATTGTGATTGGACTGCCGATTTATTTAAAGTATTTATGTGCTGCCTGTGCTATATAACATTTACTCTGACTGCAGGCATCACAGTTGTTCCTGCCACTGTTTACTTAAATCGAATCTCGCGCTATATGCAGATGAACGGAATTTTACCAGGAATACTTTGCGTAGAGCGGAACTATACCGATCTCCGAATAGGTCAATGGTTTGACCCCCTTTTACTAGCCAACAGGTCATGGGATGAATAAATAATTGTATATAATAATTATTACAGATCAATACTATTCTACCTTCGAGATCTTGTAAGAAGTCTCGCCAATGCATCTGCGTTCGCAGTTCGGCTCTCCTCCTGTTGGATCCTTCTTCGCCGCTGAATGTCACTACAAACAGATTGTCCATCTGGATGCAATCTAGTTGCGAATCGCTGTGGATGAACAGAGGCCTCATCACCTCTGCATTCTTGATGACTTCTTGGTATAAACCGAGGCAGGAAAGACCCTCTTGAAACCTACAAAACAACTGTGTATAAATGCGTGTTTATAAAGTGTTTAAATACGAATCTATATTTTGCATGTACTCTACTGTGTCTGTATGCACAGATTCAGTCGCACTGATATCGAAGTATATAGTTGAACGACCATCAAGTATTTTACATCATGTTTACACAGGCGTTTTCAGACATGGTAGTAATGGGGTTTCAAACACTCCAGTTGTTTCCACCCTTGATGCTCGCCAGAATTACTAACTTTGATACTCGCTAAAAATACCAGCAATTGACTGTCTCGGGGGCACGTCACGCACACCACGTGGATACGCCTATGGTTTATATTGGCGTTTGGCGCTTCCCACTAACGTTCCAATTTGAAAGTAATTTAGCAGTAATACTACAAGTTGTACACCAAATAACGCAATAAAGAAAATATGTGGGGGCCCATGTTGGTTTAGCATTTTGTTCCCTCATACTGCGAACGCATCCACTATCATAGACACTTGAATAAAATATTCCTTTTTGTAAATTATGATAACGTAAGCTATTGTACGTACTGCTGAAATGCAGTCTTCCTTCTCAAGTAGACAATGTGGCTTGCCAAAGCCACCACAAGTTCCTCCTTGCGCGTGAACCGGTCCAATGGCACGGCGCCGATGTACCTAATCAGTTCCTCCAAAGACTGGGATGCTCGCACGAATGCATCTTCATCTGGTGCGTCAGCTAACTAAAGTAACAAGTAAGTTTTCCATGGCAGTCCTGATGATTGTTTTGCAATGGAGAGAGAAACATTAATATTGCCAAACAATTTCAACAATTAATATTTACCCTAAACACAATGTTGCCTTTCAATGGATAGTTTTGATATTGTTGTAAATAATTATAATCACATATAGCATCAGTTTACAATCTACTCACAACAGCAGAACAACATCAAACAAATCTAGATCAGGGACTTCAATGTAGACACAACTGCATGTGATATACATATGTATATAAAAAACACTTAACTCCTACATACTTCATATTTTCTAAGTTAAAGGAACCAAAGGCATCAATATATGAGCTTATAAACGTCATGTACTTGTCGATGAAAACGAGCATTCGACGAGGGTCAAAGTCCAAGAAGCCCTAGGCGCTTATTGGTCAAGTATGGGGGGAGCGTCTCAAAGCAGTCTGGAACTGTGTGTTTTTCCCACTTTGAATTGTTTAGACCAGTTGCGTGACATTGTTGAATGTAGTCGCCAATGGTTAGATAATGATATTTGTTTAGCTGTATATGCCCAAAGAATCGCCTCTTTTTTGGCTTTCATAAAATGTTAGCACATTTCATACCTCTATCACCCGCACTTTCAGGATCGGATCGTCTATGTCATCCGGCGTCGGTGAGGGGTTTCCCATGAGACACGAGAAGGCTATGTCGGAGAAGAATTGTGGCGGCGGTCCACCGTGGACCACGATGTACGCTATCATTCTACCTCCTAGAAAGTATTCCCCCGACGCCTCAGCTAGTTAAATACAGAAAGTATAAGCCATCAGTAAACGTAAACATTACATATGGCTGAATTAATGCGCAATCGAAGACAATAACATACACTCGTACGCACGCACGCACGCACGCACGCACGACATACACACGACACACACACACACGACACATTGGCACAATGTGTACAGGTATTATCTTGTTAAACGTAGCCTAAAATAATGCTATTTTATACATCCTGCTTAGTACATCTGCATGACTAGGTAAGATTTATATTTTATTAGCGATTTTATATAAAGAAATAGGCGCATTATTTGATTGCATCGCGTCAGATATAACCTATTAAAAGGCATATTTTAAGTTTAAAAAAATGCATAAGTGTGCATACGTACGTATTTATTATGAAATGCACTCTCATGAAAAATACACGACAAGTTTGCAGCAGTTACCTTTATTTGACCTGGCAATGATGCTACGACTGTATTTACAACAATACAATTGACACACATGCATGCTATAATTATAGGTTTATAATCACACAGGCACGCACGCACACACATGGGAATATAATTATTACAGATGTATCTTCCATGGTTGTAATTTACTGGGGGCATGCAAGATAGGCGATTCATAGATTGACTGCCTCCACAGTACTTCCATATCTGGGAACAGACAGACACATACAATATAATCATACTGTTCTAATGAATATGTCTGGCTTAACTAGTGGCACCTATTTCAAAACAATAATCGCATCCACATGTGACCACATCAAAGCAGTTGCCTACACTCAACTATGACCAGACAGTCTCAATAATTACCACTTCGTGCCGCATGCTATATTGGGCGGCATCGTAAATCGCTGCGATTGACAGGCAGTTACACTGTAGCGTATCTACGGTTTGGTAAACTGTGCCTCAGCTATTCGATTCACTTAACTAAAAAGAAACAATTAAACTGTAGACAGAAAAAAACATGTGACGCAAATGACGGCTAATTTCAGTTTTTTCGATGATTTAATGTACATGCTTCTTGTTAAACCGACTTCGAATATTATAGCTATTTATAATAATTGAAACATAAACTTGGACACAAACGAACGGCATTTGCAATAAGCGAAAGTTGAAAAAAGTTGTCGTCTCTTCCCATGTATACAAAATAAGTTTTATATTTTCTACCAAGGATATCCAGACGGAAACAATTTAAAAACTGCATTTGAGCGGTAGAAGAAGTACATATATGTCATGTTATGAAATATGTTTGCCCCAGACTTTCGTCACAACATTTAGAAGTACGAACACAACAAATTCTGTGCGCAAACCAAATGTATATGTAACCGTATACGTACAGTCAGAATCATCAGCCATGATCACATGCTCTGAACACAAAAAGGAATGCGTTTAATAAAATACAAATGGCTGCCAAAGTCTCGTTTTCGACGTACGCATGCTCATTGCGGCACCTTTATAATGTATACCATCGCATCGCGCATCGCGTATCGCATCGCGCATCGCGTATCGCATCGCGTATCGCATCGCGCATCGCATCGCGCATCGCCCATCGCATCGTCCATCGCATCGCGCATCGCATCGCGCATCGCATCGCGCATCGTCCATCGCATCGCGCATCGCCCATCGCATCGCCCATCGCATCGCGCATCGCGTCATCGCTCCATGGCGCTGCAGGTTGCCACACAAAAACGCGATGGCCCTTCTCGGCCATCATAATATTTTCTATGACCTGGACTGTTACTTCTTGTTTTGTTTGGAATGTGAGTGAATTATAAATGTGTAGAACTTTGCGTGTCGCAACATCGCATCCAAAGCAATGCTTAATTCCGTGACACCTTTGTATTGTGTTTTTTTATGTTCCGTCTTAACCATTTGTGCTGATATGAACGTTTCAGAGCAGTGCGGAATTGCAGCTTCAAAGGGAAATCAAATCCTTGGATTAAGTAGGCGAAATATAGCGTATAGGAAAAAAGAACTAATAATACCTCTGTACAAAACAATAGTGAGGCCTCATTTAGAATATTGTATACAAGCGTGGAGGCCATATCGCAAGAAGAACATAGATATGCTAGAAAGAGTACAGAGGAGAGCGACTAAAATTATACCAAAACTGGGGGATCTTAGTAATGAAATACGCCTAAAAATGTGGTTTAACAACACTAGAGACCAGGAGATTGAGAGATCAGACAGAAGTGTTTCAAATAATAAATGGTTATGAAAATATTGTTAGAAATATAGTGCGATAAGGGGAAACGTATTTCAAGCCAACAACAATTATTATGTAGGCTACCTCTGTGTGCTGAGATTTTAGTAATACCAACACATAAATAAGGTTATCTGTTTGTATGATACTGATGTATAGTTGGTTTGTATTTCAGTATTGCTATTGCTAACAAATCAAGGGATGAGGAAACACTGTCGTCTTCAACTCTTACGTTTGAACCCTTTCACATTTTCCATTGTGCATAGAACACAGTGCATAATGTGTTGAATAGGAATTTGGAGACACTTGCTGTGAGAGAGCACCCAAGCATACCTGATTATGTATCAACAAGAATATGAAATGGAAAAATGACAACATGCCTAATAATATTACATGCTTCATTGGGCTGCAGTAATAAAAAATAATTTTGTTTCTCAATACTGTAGCTTAAACTCATTCGTTAGAAACATATCACATTTAATAAACAATATACACTACTACTGACAATCATGGATATATATACTATAACTAATCTCTTGTGGTGATATATACCCTACATCTGATTTTGAAAGAAACGCAATTACAATAAAAATCAACTGTCAAATAAAAGTAGTAGCAAGTGATGTTAGTTTTTTATAACAGATTTCTGTTGATGCAGGATGTTTTTTTAAATTAAGCGAATTTCTATGTTGCAAAATAACTTGTATGTATGTATATATTGCATAGTATGAAAGCTGTTGTGTTTATACAATTCTACAATTCCACAGAATCTATAACTAGGTAGACGAGAACCCTAACAAAATGTACGTGTGTCTTTGATAATGCAATTAAATATATGGCATATTCGCTATTTTGTTGTTTCATGAAATAGTATGTATGGGGGCCTGGATAAATATTTATTAATACCGCGAGGCGGGATACTTTGATAAACCTATCCCATCGATGTCCACCTGTCATCTTTCGGATAGTTTGGGAATTGCGACCTCGTTGAAATATATCAGTTTCATCCAGCAAATGAGACAACAGAGATAAGAGAAATGCTGAACAAAGGAAAGCAACTGATTTGCTGTACACGTTAGATGATAACTCATATTATACAGAGTCAATAGAGACCAGGTCCTGGCTAGTTTTACACAATGCAGAGTTCCATTGTTCATTACGTATGGTTTAGTGATGCGAAGTCAATCTGGTAGCGTGTAAAATTGATATAATAATGAAGAACATAATATCTCACGGTTTTATCACACAACTTGTGGTGTAGTAAAATTAATGTTTTGCTCGTTTAACTTGGGGTAGTGTTCTAATTAGCTCGTTTTTATTTAACTACATTTACACGTGCCAATGGGATGGAGAAAGATGTATCTGCACCTGTCCAAACAACTCCACGGTATCATATTGTGAAAGTAAATAATTGTGTCAAACTTGTTGTCAATAATATCTTAATGCTACACATTTGCATAATTTATAATTTAATTTGAATTAGCTTGCGTTAGTCATATATGTGTTACTAAAGCATCTTTACTCGACGAGTAAATGATAGTGATCACGCATTTTTCATGCATATATTTACTAGGGGTGCAGTTGTTCAGTAGTAGAGCATCAATCGAGAGAACCCAGGTTCGAATCCTGTGTAGCCGGGTCGAACCTTGGGCAGGTTCGTTCACTCTGCAGCTCCAGTTCACTCATCTGTGAGAATGAGTACCTGGCTATAGACAGTGGTGTATATTTTTGTGCGAATGGTCTTAGCGCATTAATTGCAGCATGGCTGAATGCTTCCCAGAGAAGTCGAGGCATACACGCACACCATTTTCCATTCTGTTTGCCATTTATTCTATTGGTCAGAAGTTTTTACTATTGACTAACTTGTACATGACATATTAAACTTAATATATCAAATATATACTATATATATATATATATATATATATATATTATACACACCAGGATCTGCACCATTATTGTCCGTTGTTTGCTTCCAGCTGAGAATGCAGGAATGGAGGAATTTGCGAGCTGAGTGGAGACCGATATATCTGCGTTTGCCAAGAGAACTCCATGGGGTTATATTGCGAAAGGAAACGCATGTATCAAAACTGCTGTCGATAATATATTGGATAGTTATATTTTTTACATATTTATATTTATTACATCATTATATGTATATATGCGCCATTTTTACGAAAGTGTAGACAACTAAGTAAGGTCAGTTGAAGATGTTTTAATTCGGGTTATGCTCTTTATCAATAATACATTTACAGTTTTTACTCCATTCACGAATCACAAAACATCAATGGCATCTGCTTCAATATGTAGTCAAACGTTTGTAAATGCTAAGTTTAATAACGCACATTACACCACACCACACCACACCACACACATGCACAAACGCACACACGCACTTATGTTGTAATGATTGTTTCTTTGCAGATTTTGAACTCAATACCGAAGGTCCACTTATCATCTCATGAGTAAGCTGCTTAATTGTCAATTTGAATTCACACAAACGTACCAATTTGAACACAGGGCAAACATTTTGTTATATGTAAACAACAGGATTTACAAATGTGAGTGCTGACGGAATACACAACGATACAAAGTTATAGCTTTGCTGATTTATCCTGACAAAAGGGTCATAAAAGGTTGGTTTCTATTAGAGCGGTATCCATTCCATCCAGGATTGTTCAAAGCGATTTATTTATTTTACTACCTGGCAGACCTGTTCAATCGAACACCATCGAGACTTCTCTTAGAAGGATTAACCCACGCAGCAATTACTGCGTGTAGACTTTTCGTACACAAATATGCAAAACTGTTTACAGCAAGGTACTCATCCATACAGCTGAGTGAACTGGAGCAACATCGAATGAAACGAATTTGCTCAATTATTCAATATGAAGTTACATTAATCCTATAACTAATATACATATACAAATTGCGATATAAGCAATAGGCTGCATTTTGGTTGGTTTGAAAAATCGTCCGATAGCTTATGTTATCGTTTTAACAATAAATTTTATGTAATTACAATTTCAATACAGGGATGAATCACTGCTTAAGTTGACAACAAGTCCATCGGATTAATCGGTTCACAAAGAAGTATGCCTAATTCAGTTTGACAATAATTATTCATCAGGTCATTTCTAAAAAACAATGTTTACTGTCGTAGATTACCCTGTTCGTCCGTGTGTGTGCGTGCATGCGTGCGTTCGTGCGTGTTGTTTTGAAGTTAGTTAAGTGAGTTTATTAATGTTGTGTTAATGCCACGTAATTATGAACATAAAAGACTTAGAATTACAATTCACGAGATGTGTTCAGTAGAAACCCGCTAACCGCATAGAGAGAACGCACGGCTCTTTAGCCAGCTAGATACGTAATATATATAGTGAATTGTGTGACCATTCCCGGGATTCTCATCTGCAAAGACGTTCTGTCTGTCCACTACATCCCCCGCCATAACCTCTGTCACCTCCGTGTCTCTAAACATCACGTCTCTCATTCTCACATATATTTCTTTTGCCATGCAGCGTCTTTCACACGGGCAACACTTCAAATGTCTCCGAACGACATCGCATACTTATTAAATTAATTTGAATAAATAAAGCATACACATATATGCTTTATTTATTTAAATTAATCTAATAAACGGTGTCGTTCGGAGACATTTGAAGTGTCGTCAGTGTGAAAAAAGCCGGATGGCAATATATATATATATATGCTTTATTTATTTAAACTAATCTAATAAGCATATATATGCTTTATATATATATATATATATATATATTTATATTATAAAGTGAGAGTTCAACATAATTTCAAATCCACGATGAAGTATAATGGTCGTGTAATTATAATACACATTTTGGGTGAGGTTCCGTGATATTAAGTAAATCATGGTAAATTTAATAACACATACACTCACGCACACATTCCCACGCACATACACGTACGCACACACACACACGCACACACACACACACACACACACACACACACACACACACACACACACACACACACACACACACACACACACACACACACACACACACACACACACACACACACACACACACACACACACACACACACACACACACACACACACACACAAACACAAACACACAAACACACAGGCGTGCGAGCGTTCTTCTAATCATGCCGAAATACATGAACTCGCAGATACGTATAAGCGTTAGTTAACTTACAGCCATCGAATGAATCACTTCTGAAGTACAACTTACCATCCAATTAACGGGCTTTGTTTTAAAGAAGCGAGGAATTGTGGATCTAAGACAGAAACTCACTAAATAAATAATCAATCCGTATTAAGGCCAACAGAAAACTCATGTCGTATGTTCTCACGTAGGTGCGTCAAGAACTGTGGGACGCGGACTACCATCCATGAGGGGATCGAACTGAGAGTCAGAGGAAACTCGACATCAGTCTCGTTTCTGTCCATTGAGTGGTCAGTCACACCTCCAATCAACTGGGAGGAAGACTCGGGCACAGGAAGTAATCGTCAGATGTTAAGTATCTACGAACACGTTCTGAAGCCTGGAACTAATTATAGTATATATGTGCGTGGTGAGTGGACATTTGAAGAAATAACATGTGCAAAGTTGAAATGTCATAAGTCAGGTATACCTGCCAACTTTCTTAATGAATTCCTGGAGATTCATCAGCAGTTCGCTTCCCGCGTCGCGCTGTATCGGACCTTGACATCGGAAAGCGGGGGAGGGTGGTGCTGGACATTATTCGCCTGAAATTCAGCGGTTCAGCACGTCTCAGCACACGTCCACCGTGGTGTCGCTCTGTCTCGAAGACAGGGGGGGCTGTTGTTAGAGATTTTCAGCGTAAATCCGGGAGATTTGCCTGTATTCCGGCAGACCAGAAAATATACCTAAATCCAGTAGACTTCCCGGAAATTCCGGGAGAGTTGGCAGATATAGAGAGATTACTGTTTTTATTAAGGGGAAGTATCGCAGCTACAACTATGATTATACAACAGTACTCAAAATGTATTTCTTCCATATTCCAGTAGCGTCATATCATTACGTTTACTATCGATGAAGGTTACATGTATGAAAATTACATAGCTTTAAATCACAGTTACTCATGGATAAGGTGGGGCTCAAGCAAACATTGCTTTATTTAATCTTTGACGGTCATTTACAGAAACAGGGATTCCCTTGGACAGCGGAAATGCGTCAATGACGCGTTGTGCGCTGGAATGCCGCATACTTTTTTGCCGCATGTGCTCCAAAAATCCATATAAAACATCATGTTCATCTGAGAGAATTTAGGGGCATGTGTAAGAAAATCGGGTCCACCCACTTCGATTCTGCCGTTATAAATGTAGTGTTTCCTAAATTTGACAAGTCAATGCGATAATTAAATCATCCCACACAATCCCAGACATATCTATGCCATAGAAAATGTTGTGTCTTCGCACATTTTGAGGCCCAAATAGCGCTCCGGTTTGCCCCAGTCTGCGCCCGAACACAGACAACGGCCTCGCGGACAATACTGAATAGGATATATTTAAATAACATCTTACATTGATGACTGGACATTGAGAACAATCTAATCAATACCCTCGTGCCATGCCTACTCTTGCCTTTCGTTGAGATGTTTTAATGGTTAATCAACATTGTTCTTCGAATATTTTTCGGTGGTGCTCTCTTATATGCGAATCGTTGTCCCTCAAATTCACAAAATGCTGCATCGTATTTCTCAGTTAGAACCTCCCTATCCGTGCAGCATTAGACTATAGCAGCCTGATCAGTCCACGAAAATGGGGCACACGTACCCATTCTCTCTCTAGTTTTGTAACGTTACAGATTTAGAAAAAGAACATATCTGAGCATGTTGATATTGAAGGTATATATTATGTACCCATAAATATGTAGGGCAGGCAGTCATGAATATAATTCAAACAAGTTAAATAATAACACGATTACATGCGTAATGTTTAAAAATTGTAATTATCACATTTACTTGGTTACTGAAACGATCAGATTATCAGGCAAATTCATTAATACAATTTTAATCAATTGATTTGGGTCACATAACATTTAGAAAAGGCACATAGTTCTATCTCTGACGTGTCCTTTTCCAGACCGAACCCTGCAGAGATCAGTTTTGCAACATAAACATGTTACACTGTGGAAGTAAAAATGATATGCTGATCTAGTTTGGATTCTTTTGTTCTGCCGCATATAATTTTCAAGCCCTATAGACACATTTTGATTTTGCGTTTTATCTTAGAGGTCATGTTTAAAAATTTGTCAACAAATGTTGTATATACAATAAAATAGTTTTTAGAAATATATACTTGAAAAATAAAATATATATATTAAAGAAGTTGGTATGATGTTGATACAACGTTTGTATGTAAATAAACCAATGATGATTATTTTGAAAGGATTGGATGAAGCAGTAATAAATGTTCAAGTGTTTTGCAATGCAAATTTTAGATGGGTTATTAATGCCATCATTATGCAGCCATTTTGTTTACTGCCATGAAAACGTGGGTATTGGAGAACATATGTAGATATATACTTTTAGTCACTAAGCTTGGACATAAAACTTATATTACTCATACATTTAACAATTTCGTATTTAGCTGTCAGACCTGTCCTTAGACATTCATTCTCACTGGATGATGCCCACCGCGAAAATGGTTCGTTGGTGTTGACCATCCGCACAAGGGTTGGTAGTTAACTACACCACCCCAGACAGATATCAGTTTGCGAAAGTTCACTGAATTAGATTAGGTATTAATTTTATAGTTAGAACTGTCAGTCCGGAATCCCGTGCTTATGGTTATGGACAATCGTCCCTGCCCCACATCAAAGGGCATTTTATTGGAAATCCCAATGTAATTATTCGTTCGACCAGTCTCACCAGCTGCTGAACTGTAATGGAATTAGTCTGTCTGTCTGTCTGTATGTATGTCTGTCTGTCTGTCTCTGTCTGTCTCTGTCTGTCTGTGTGTCGTTTGTACGTCAGTTTGCGTTCTCTGTGTTTGTTTATCTTTATGTATGTACGTATGTCTGCCTGCCTGCCTGCCCGCCCGCCCGCCCGCCCGTCCGCCCGCCCGCCCGCCCGCCCGCCCGCCCGCCCGCCCGCCCGCCCGCCCGCCCGCCCGCCTGTCTGTCTGTCTACATGCATGAATGAATGTGCGCGCGCGCCTGTGTGATTGTTTTTTCTTTGTGTGTGTGCGTGCGTGCGTGCGTGCATAGACGAGTGTGTAATATTTGAAACAAGTGTCGTTTCGTAAGTTATGCAGTGATGACGACATCATCGTTGTAGTTTCACTTTGCAAATGTGGCCGTTTAGACTACATTACATCAATATAACTTCGGATACATCCATGTTTTCTTTAGTTCAGATAGGCAACCAGCGTTTGAATATGTCGTACACTTTACGAACGGCCACTCCGCCAGTACTGGGCAGATGCGTTGTTAAACCGACTGAAGGTGTATTCCTGGAAGACATGTTTTCTGTGAACTGTTCTGGGTTTGTCTCCGCGTACGATCCCCTCATATACTCGTTCTACATGGACCCCGACAACTTCACAACAGACACAAACGGTGAGACTGGAAGCATTGTTCTTGTATGTGCTTGTCCGATGCAAAATTGCAATGCTTGGTAATTCCTTATGAACACAACCTATATTTATGAAATCTTCATATTTTATTGAATACCTCCGTGAAAATAATTGGCAAGAAAATCAAGAATACAAAATCTGAGGGTCATAGTTACCGTAGTGTTTGACCTGCAGCAGTTTAAATGTCAGGACTTTAGTGACGTTTTCAACATGTATATCAGTGGTTAATATGCTATGATCTAATTAACATTGGAAGTGTTCTGCACATTCCTTAGTAAACAGTTGCATACCTTTGGTGTATAGGCTTGTCAATATGCAAATCAGAGTAATATTTATTTCTTAACTTCGAATATACACATATGCCACATTAACATGATATGTTCTTATGTTACGTAATTAATCAACACCCGATCTACAAAACGAATCTGGAGTAGAACATATTGTAACACAAGTTTTGTTTAAGATGATCCTTAAAGCGATTCTTTGTAAGCTACTATACATTCGCGACATACTGTATCAAAACATGATAATTTCCCATAAGTACTTTCTCTGCTACTTATGTCTTGCATATTTATGCATAATTCGGGTGTTATCTGCGCAAAAAGCCGATAAACAATATTGTGTTTACGCGAATCATTTTGAGCGTGCTGCCACGTGGATGATTAATTATCCAGCCCGAGTATAAGACATAATCATGCACGCGCAGTGAACCACGCAAAGACCGTTGATGTCACACACACAGTCAACATGTCAGATTCCGGGATGGGTTGATTCAAGCAATGGCATTGTAAATAAGCAATTTGTAGAAATACGTATAATCACAGTTATTTTTATAAGTGTAGGAAGTGTATGCATGCATTGTTTATTTATCCTGCTTCCCAATGCCGCCAGCCGAGAAACGTTTCAGTTAAGTAGAATTATAACGTCTGACGATGACGACGGCTGCACTCGGTCTCAGCTGAGACTGGGTCTGTCGAGCGTCTCACTAGGCAAGGGTCTCGCCTTTCTAGTTAGTAAAACTGCATTGCCCAAAATATGACATGCAGTGAACGAAAATGCACACTAAAATATCCGTATATGCAACCATAACAAGAGGATTAACCTGGTTGTGGATGTAATTTTTTTGCCTAAATCTGGCATTTGGGTATGTGTGTCTACGGTTCTTGCGTTTCCAAATTCCAGTCCGTCGTTTTTTAAAAGTCCCTGTTTCCCCACTTATTTGAACAGAAACATAAAAATGTGAGATTCGTACAGCTAAGTTTGTTACTAAACTTGGCTGGCAAGTCATCACTCAATGTAAAAGTTTTAGGTTTGTTAAAAAGTACACAATACCGTGTTGCCAAGGAATTTTGCGATGCACGAATTTTGGATGTGCACTAGTTTTTAGCGATGAATATATATTTTTTTTTCAATCTAATAATAGATCAGATAACGTTAAGCCTCTTTGTGTGAATAGCACATTTGATATTAATAGTACTCGCTAAAAACAAACAAATTAAACATTTATTTTTGACATGTTACTTTACCGTTACTGTACATTTTTCGCGAAAATGGCCCATATGTATGATTATATACATTTATTAGTAGAGCAAGAATAAAGAAAAACACACAGTGCACTCTGGATAAGTTCCAACCTCCAGGGACCCATGACAATACTGATAAGTGGAATTTCTGATAACTAGAAAGTTATCACAAGGTGGGACATTTACTGGGACATTTGCCCAGGACCGAGGAAAAGATCGACTTAACTTAGCGAAAATGAACTTATGTGAGTTCGAGCTATCTGGCGTGCACTGTAATATTGTGCATTACTTTCATATTATCTATGATGTTGTATTTATACTGCTTATTGAAATACCAGCTGGATTTATGGTGTAAACAAAATGGTTTCATTATTGAATGTTTCTCAGTTTCAATAAGTTTCTGTTATCTAAACGTTTCATTAAAACTAAACTTTAAAATGTATAGCCAGAAGTACCTAACGAAAAAGGAACATGACAGTACTATAGGTGAGATTTCGTATGTTTTATATTCCAACAAAAACAACGCCAATCATTCAATATGTCATTGGCGGCTTCGTGCGTGGAGTGCCGGTGTTTGTTCTTTTAAATCAATCCGTCTGTCATGAGCTGTCGCCATGTTCATTCTACTTTTATTTTATATAGTTTCCTTCTATTCTTTGCTGAATCTGTGACATAAACGTTTCCTTTCGATAACGTTATCGGTAACGACTCTTTCGCATGGCCGTAGCTAATCCAAATACACACACGTTGATGACATTTTTCTTGCATCTATTAACTCGGCTTAGCGAATCGAAGTCAAACGGACAGTCCCGAATATTCATGAAGGTGGGGCCAAAGTGGAAACTCCTCGTACGCGCAGTTATTTTTTTAGATATATTGTCAGAGTCATTATTAATTAATAAAACAATTCTAATGAAATAACGGTATACAATTACATGAAATAATCATATTAACAGGATTATTTAATAATTGCGTACATTACAAAGATATTGAAATTATCAAAGAATCGCTTTGATGATCAGCTAGTTAATTTATTAAATTACGCTTTACATTTGCTTAATAGACCGTAACATTAGTTTTCGGTCGATACTTATTTTTGTTGATATTATACCTTACACTTATTGAAGTTGATTTATTAAGTACAGTGGAACGTCACTATTAAGGTCATCGTCGGGACTAGGCGAATGTGACCTGAATAGCGAGGCGGCCTTATTAGCAGTACTTATTTCCTATAATTTGCTGTTTTGGAAATGACTTTGGACTGTTCATTAAATGAGAGGTGGCTGTATTAGCGAGGTGACCGTAAAGTGAGGTTCGACTGTACTGGTTAATTATAACGTCCCAGTCGTAACAGTCGTGCGTGATCTTATCCGTAGGTCGGCTGTTGTATGTGAGTGAAGGCGAACCGTATATGCCGCCAATGATGCTATCCGCGAAACACCAACACCACTACACGGCCACCATCCGCGTCGTCGTCGAGGATGACTTTGGTGCGGCTAACATCGCCGAAGTCCATTTCCAGGTCAATTTTCCACTAGTAGCTTAATCACGTCTAACATTACAAACATGTTCTTCAAACTTTAAGATATATGTGCTTATAGTATAAATCAAACAACGTGACATCACTCGTCGTAATAACACAGTCATTACGGAGCCTAAATAATACTATTGCAAGACGCCACAGCATCAATGGTGATTATTCGTATCAAGTGTGCTGATTCTACCTTTAACAGATGATGCGAATAACAAGAAAAGAAACGGAATTGCAAAAGATCCATAAACTGCTTCGCATGCAGAATTTGACCGATGTCCGTGGTACGTAGACCTGCATCAACAACTGTTTGAAATACTGAACATTATTATTAATTATTACACCGCATACGACAGTCGGCTCCATTCCGCGAGATCCGTAAAAAGCCGTGTAAACAATGCTGCCAGAATAAAAATAAAATTATTTGTTGGTGAAAAACAGGTACACGTATATTAATAATAATTCCGTTTTTTAATATAGCGCTTTTTAAGTAAGTAAATACTAATCAAAGCGCTTCACATATTAAAATGACGCGTTGACTAAATGCTAAAATATAAATTGCGCCTGATCAACCTGGATTGTTTTCAGGCGCTTTACTTACACATGTTGTAGCATACTACAAGCCCTGAATTATTAAGAAAATAAATACCTGGTGTACTGAGAAATGCTGACAAAATAAACATGTAAGAAACCTAGACATTCGTTAAAACTAACTTACATATAGTTAGTAATACAAATAAAAGTGTTTTAACAAGTTGCAATGATTTCGCTGACCTGAGAGAATGCGTAAACTTATCTCAAAGAATGGGTAAGCAAACAGTGAAACGGCGTTTCACCACGCTTGACAGCCTATAGAGCCTGTACGAACAAAAGTTGCTAATTAACACAGCCAAGTAGTTCGGCGCCAGGCCATTTAAAGCAAAATAAGTAAACAGATGCACTTTGTATAGGTCGGTAGCAAATTAACGGGCAACTAGTATAAATGCGGCAACACGGGTGTAAAGTGTTCGTATTTCCTTGTACGAATAATGAGGCGAGCAGCGCAGTTCTGTACCTTTTTGTAAACGCAGAATCAGCGTATTAAAACAAACTGTTGTGCATGCAACTAGTTGTCAAAACGTTAAGCAGGTTGGCTTCGGATTTAAGCAGCAGTGCACTGACGGGACGGCCTGTTGTACACAAACGCACACGCGCGCACAGAGGCATACACACGCGCGTGCGCGCGCGTGCGCTCACACACACAGTGTTCTATTCACAAAACTGAACATGATTTTGGTTGAACCAGGTGCTATCAGTTTGCTTACTTGTGCATTGAGAACATTGAGGGAGGCAGGCCCTAGTGTTAATGAAACAACTTCCAAGGTAAGTGAAGAGGTAAAATACATTATTATTACTAAATGACATGATGATCGTATTATTAAAACATCATCTGTCCATGTTAAATAGATGTAATGTCACATAATGATCGCGATATGTCGGCAAGGTTTCGAGCCGGATTGTCAAGGGAAATGCAAAACGATGAAGGAACAAACATGGCAAATTGTATCGATCTAGAACAAATGGAAGCTGCATTAGGAGCTGCCAAAACACTTGCTCTGGAGCAAGAGCCGCGACTGTATATACAAGAGCGCATGTTACTACTCTTTTGAAAAAAAATGGTCACAATAAGACACGCACGTCTGCTTACAACGGATGTAGCAGTTAATGTTGACATCGATATATGCTTATACCCTAATAATTGTAATTTAATGAACAACAAGACTCTGCCATGTAAATTATCGTAGCGCTTACCCACAGAAGTCCTACCAACATAAATGTGAAAGGAACCGTAATTTTAACAATTGATCATATTTATGATAGTGAAACTAATTTATTTCTTGTAATAATATGCAGTCGTTTTTTTTTATCGTAAAATATATCTGAAGTGTGTATAACTAAAGGACCAGCTCCGAGTGTTTCCGTACTTTCAGCCTTAGTCCTGCACGTTTTCGCCAACTGGTGTTGCTACGTTATGCGAATAGTCAGCATAATGTCGTATTCACACAGTAAATCATAAGACAGTTAACTTTAAAACGGTCTATGATTTGCAATTGTTAACAACGCTACGTGTCCTTTCTGCAAGTGTTCCAAACTATGTAACTGTCGCATAGGTGTCGCCTTGTCAAACCGCTTGCGTTCTGTGTGAACGCAGTATACGAGTCTTCTATGATTGTACTGCATTATATGAATATCTATGTCAGACGTTTTTATACGTGCGCGTGGGCCGCGGAACCGTCTTTCATGCTAACGTAGCAATAAACATTGCTCTACCGATGTAGCGACGTCAGCGGCTAGCACCTGGGACATACTCAAAGTGCTTCTACTGTACTAAAAAGCGGATTTCGAGTAATAAATATTTATATGTTTAATTGTGCACTTTTTATCAATCACATATGCATAGACTGTTTGAATAATTGTTTCGCAGACCTGTAAGTGTGATGTATTTTACAGATGGCCGTCTAATATCAATGCCAATATTTTCTCTACATGAAATGCCATATTTAGTTTCTATTGCATTAATACACACTGGCTAAATAATCAATCCGAACTTGCACAATGTTTGCTTGGCAGGTGGTGTTGACGATAACAACTACTTTGTTAAAAATTTAATCAGTGTCATAATGAGTAATGCTATTGTTGATATATTTTTCATTTACAGTTACTTGAACATTTCACCATTGCCGTGATTCAAGATAACAGCAGGGACTTCAACACAGTTCGATCAAAGACAAAGGTTTTGGCTGAATGTGCTGCGGCAAATATTACGTCAACAGCCAAAGTGCAGGTAGTGACAATTTGCATAATTATCCCATACTCCTCTATGCACGCATATTAGTATATTTACACAAAATGTTCTATGCTATCATATTTTTTTGGCAAATTAACATCATTGGTGGTCTCTGTTTTTACAGCTTGCTATTGCAGATTATTTCAGGTATATCACGGAAGGATCGAGAGAGCAGAGTGCCAATGATTTATTGGGTATCACAGATGGCAAACAAAGATACATGAAGGAAGTTGCTAGGTAAGCTTAGTTTAAGTAAACCACGCATGTTTCTCTTGTAAGAAGTCACGTATTTGTTTGAACAGTGTTCCTTCAGGTTGATATATGTGAAGGATCATACTTCATATTGATCATACGAGTGCATGTATTCAGTACCATGGCGCGGCTCTCCTTTCCATTGTCAACCTAACTGTTAGCTGGTCTGGTGGACGTTGGTCGGCATATCTTCTTCTTACGTATGATTCAAGGGATTCGTTACGTCACTGTCGGACCTGAAGCCGCTGTTTAGTCCAACCCGACCAGGTCGCCGTTTAATTTATGCTGCTATGTGGAGTGCGGTCTGCCTTTCGGCACCGCACTCGCAGGAAGCTGATGGTGCCAGCCCCGTCTGGTTCATGTTGTGTTCGTAGCCTGTTCTTTTGCGGTTGATGAGCACCAGTGAGTTGCGGCTAAGGTTATGTCTGACTGGCTTCGTTGTAAGGATTGGGATTAATTCCCTAAGTCTACAAAGCGTGACGTCCCACCTTGTCCACGCCTCGTTTGACCACGCAGTTCGGTTGTTATAATCGACGATGAAGCCGTCTTGGCAGTTAATCCCGGGCATGTTCAACGTGAGGGCTAAAGGCACGTCACGATAGAGTCTATGCATGGATTTGCTGCAAGTATGCCTGCATAATCTGTGCGATATGAGAGCAGTATTCTGCTGGAAAAACGCAGACCAGTTGTTGGCGCATAAATGGGATCAGTTCAGGCTTAAAATACGTTATCTCGGTATCTTTGGGGGCATTGTGATTGACGTCGATGACGATTGCACTGGACTTTCGAAAGAGTTAATTTTTCTTCTGAGGGGCTGTAGGTGAATCCGTGAATGTTTGGCGCCCGAGATGCAAACCTAAACCATCTAGGAGGAAACATTATCTTAGCCACACACACGCTAACCCATGACATCATGTTCGATCCACCTCATCTGTCATGCAGCATACTGCTTCGTCAGGGAACCTCTCCCCGCGTCGTCAATACACTCGTACACGGAATTGGAAACCAGAAAATTGGACTCACCTAAAAAAAAGTGTATCCATGAAAATGACATAATTTTTTTATCATTCAAAGTTTGATGTGAAATACAACTTACAACGTAACTGTGGATATTTGTTGTAGTCTCCTTAGATGTGTTGTAGGAATATCTTCGAATGTTGCATCAAATTGATCGCAAGTGCTACTAAAACCCCTTTCCCTGAAAGTGTTCAAACGGTATGATAGTTTCACTACCTTATTACAAGCGATGCTAGTTCGCACACCCTGAGTTGTAATTGTTTAATGTCGCTGCAAATAACACGACAATTTGGGCAAGTTACCGTAGGATGGCATATTTGTTCACACACAAACACTTATGCGAACATACAAAATCATTAATTCTTGACTTTGTTTATTCTCATATATATATATATATACATATGTATGTGTGTGTGTGTGTGTGTGTGTGTGTGTGTGTGTGTGTGTGTGTGTGTGTGCGTGCGTGTGTGTGTGTGTATATACATATATATATATACACACATATATATATATATACACACACACATATATATATATATATATATATACACACACATATATATATATCCACCTTTTAAACATTTACAGATTTTAAATTACATTGTATAGTTACATGAGCTTAAATAAAATTTTAAATACAAAGAGCAAGACGTACAGGCCTCCCTAAACAATTGAAAAATAACCCCATATGTTCATACATATAAAATCACAACACAAGGATGACAAGGATATACATTCATAACATACATGAATTTCCTAGAAGGTGTATTATATATAACTTACCCGATGTAATTAACAGTACTTTTAAAATGTCTGTGTGCGTGCGTGCATGCGTGCGTGCGTGTACGTATATATGACAATGCGTGTGCAATGTATATATATATATATGTATATTTTATTTAGATATATTATATTATATAGTTATGTATATAACTTTATGTATATATATAAATGTATGACCATGTTTATTTTACATATCATACATAAAACATTTTATTCCAATACATGCATTGATCTACACTGATGGCGCTTTCTTTGTGTATATTAATGTTGTTTCATATATTCTCTTAATATGGTCACATTTTAGTGATATTGCTTTTTGTATCAGCCTATGATAACGCATATGCACGTTTTGTTATTTGATAATCTTGTTCTTTTTCTTATAAGATACAGACAACATCGTTACATATTATTAACATTTTGCTAATGTAAAAACGTCGTGATCGTACTGTAATCTTGCATACATAAATTTTAATCCGGATGTTATTATTACAGAGTGAAAGGTTGACACGGCACGTCTTGGACACAATAGACAATGTCGCGGGGCTCTTCATATATGCCATGGTGCCAGGTTCTAAAACGGCGGTGCTTACGATGGATGGTAACACCATGCTGTTGAAGAAAGACTTCGTCGACGTTATCTTTAATCAGACGTTCACGTTTACTTGTAAACCCGGCTTTGACTCGGGTTTATCTGTCAGAATACTGAAGACAACATTGGAGGAAGGGGAACTGGTGACGTCAAACATGGTGTTTGGATTAAGAGTAAGTAGCTGTAATTTTAACACAGTGTATTTATGTTTAATTGACATAGTTGACATATAAGTATACTTTGACATAAAATACAGTTTCAGCTATGGGTTCGCTTCACGAACAGACAGCTCCGGAACTTTGCGTTGTCCTTTAATGAAGACACTAACTGCAGATTTTTGTTGACGTTATTTCACCAAGGACACTGTTACGTTTTACAATATACCTACAATTATAGCACGAGAGGAAATTGAAAAAAATGTTAGTCCCACCATGTGTTTATTAGTGTGTGTGTGTGTGTGTGAGTGTGCGTGGGTGTACGCGCGCGTCTGTGTGTGATTGCGTGTGCGCGCGCGTGTGTATTGTGTGTGCGTGTGTGTTTACACATCACGTAATTTAAAAAATAATTTGAAATGATGGAAGATACAAAAATCGTTTGAACACATATGTGGTGTTTTGTGCGTGCATGCATGTATGTTTGTAAAATTACAGTTAACCAGATAATAACCACCTGATAATAACATTGTGGCATCTATTATATATATGTATGTTATTCAAGTAATATTGCAAAATGAAGGAAATTACGAATAGTTTGAACGCAGTAGCTATTCCATTTTATAAATCATTAATTTGTGTATTATATATATCGTAGGTTTTCCACCACAAGAGCAATCCGTACACGTGGAGTCGTTCATCGAGTGATCTACTTCCCGGTGTGATTTCCGTCGCATATTAAGAATCATCATCATATCTACGTCTAGGAAAACTACAAGTAAACGTCAGCATAAACTTCCCTGTGCCACGGCAAAGTACACGTTACTGTAATGTGATCAACACATTCACACCTAGAACGTAAACATGTTTAACCCCTTTAAGCCTTTGTAATTTGTTGAGAAGGGAATGCATATATAATCAGAGTTAGATTCGTTTTTTTCTGTTTAAATAAATGTTTAAATTAAACATCGTTTAAGACAACTAAACACAACGCCAGTTAACCATCGCTACAAAACAATGCTCAGTATAAAACTGGTATAAAATACCGTGCAACTACGTCAGTGTAATATGCTTGTGTTAAACAATACACATTGGTTTTTTTGGAAAACTGAATTACTTGCAATAGTAGTTATATTTTCAGACCTAACAAATGGGACAGCAGTGTTTCGTGTAATGTACGCGAAAACACGCACTCAAATGAACGAGGACGACATCAATATATTCGCGTCTCCTGTCATCTGCAACAAACGATACCACATCAAGATAACGGCAACGGACCAAGTAAGACTTGTTATCGTAGTTAAGACGCTCAAGAAGCCCGAGTTGGTGGACTTCTTCGGCGGTGAACGTTTGAGCAAGAGCGCAACACTTTTCGTCGTAGATTTTGCGAGGACCCGAGTGTCGTGGCGGGCAGAGAGTACGACGGCGTCGGGACTCGAGTATGTCGTGGAGGACGCCAACACTACCACAGTGAGCCTCGCTGGAGACGTGCATTGCAACGAAACAACAACGATATATGTGGGAATCATGCCAGCTGTATATGACAGAGTACTGTGCCAGCGATGCATGGATAACTCGAATGGTCCGTGTGGGTTTTGTTCAGGAAAGGATGAAGCTGGAGACGACGTCGAGCTCAATGTTAAACTTACGGTCGTTAGATACGTGGTCGACTGTGTGTTTTGGGATCAAGAGAAAGACGATTGGAATAATGATGGTTGTCAAGTAAGTGTGTTATTTGACTTGCGTCAGTTGCGTGCAGACATCATTCATATGTACCTGTTCTCTCGCCTTCCCTCACGCGCCTCAATCATACACACACACACACACACACACACACACACACACACACACACACACACACACACACACACACACACACACACACACTCCACACACACACACACACACACACACACACACACACACACACACACACACACACACACACACACACACACACACACACACACACACACACAGGTATACATATATATGTATGTGTGCATAGGCTGTCAGGGTTTCAATCATACACCACACACACACACACACACACACACACACACACACACACACACACACACACACACACACACACACACACACACACACACACACACACACACACACACACACACACACACACACACTCAGGTATATATGTATGTGTGCATAGGCTGTCAGGGTTTCTGCCAGAAAAAATTTGGGTACGGAGTTAGTAAATTTTTAGACCATGGAACTGGCCGGCAAAGCCTCCCATAGATGGGTGAGGGGTCTGGGAAAATAGGATTTCTAGTCGCTCGAAGAAATGATTTCCCGGCATTTGGAGTGAGAAATCCCTCCCGGTTCATGGTGATCATTTCTATGTTTCGTAGGAAAATGAAAGACAAATGTAACAGTCAGCAGGAAAATTGTAAACTTGCCTTCACATTTTAGAATAAATTGTCCGATTCATGATGTAGTATGGTATCTTGCTTTGTTATTTTTATGCACCAAGAAACATTTAATACTCGAAAACAAGTGTGCAGCCATGACAGCATGCCGTATTCTTTACACTAGGCTTACCAATATACCGGTACGCCATGTTCTATCGTGAGGTGAAGGCTTCAATCCCGCAGTGAATACCACATATAGTCAATCACAGAATAGCTTAAACGTGTTGGCACGGGCTCATTCTTCACCATTAAAAACGTCATCAACTATGAGTTTCATTGCACAGGATGTTAAAGAATAAAAAATCTGGATTTATTTTGGGTACGTATCTGTACCCTAGAATTGTTTGGGTACGTAATTTTACCCTTTTACCATGCTGGCAGAAACCCTGGCTGTCTTAAATATTAGCGTTAATGCATTAATGAAACTGTCATTGCTTCGTTGTAATCTATTTGAAATATACCATATGTCCCTCTGCGAATTCTATACAAAGGTCTTGCCAGAAACGACATCTTCATACTTGGCTTGTGGCTGCAACCATCTCACCGATTTCGCTGGCCTGTATTTTATTCCGCCACATCCGGTCGGTATATTAGACTTAACATTACTTTCTCGGATCAGAATCAACCCGGTAATACTGGGCGTAATCCTGGTCGCCTGGTTCACGTACCTTCCACTTTTGGTGTGGACACGATGGCGAGACAATATGGATCACTTGAACGTAGGTACTTGAGTCATTATGCTTTTAGATCATCAAATGATGTTAGGGGTACAGGAATGTCATTAAACGTTGTATTTATGAAGCTACAACAAAATAATGTATAGCATATTGTAAATATGCACAATACAGTTAGTACACTGTGGTGATATTTTGTTAAATTTTTGTTATCGTTAAGGGACAGAAGAGATCACTCGAATGTAGGTACTTACGCATACGTTTTGTTATTATTGACCCTTTTGTTAAGCTGTATTTGTGTCATGTACATTCCAAAGGAAAACGTACTATGAATACTGCCACTCAAATATAATCATTGGTGCATAAACCCGTGAAGCGCAGTGGTGCAGGGACTAAGGTTTCAGACTCTCAACAGAGAGAACCCGAGTTCGAATCCTATGCTGCGGTGTCGAACCTTGGACAAGTTCGTTCACTCTACGTTGCTTCAGTTCACTCAGCTGTATAAGTGAGAACCTGGCTATAGACAATGGTTGATATTTGTTTACGAATAGTCTTCGCGCATTAATTGCAGCGTGGCTGTATGCTTCCCAGAGAAGTCGAGATGGTGTTCGATTGAACAAGTCTTCCAGGGAATCAAGTGCAAAACACTCTGAGCAGTCCCGAGGATTGGATACTGCGCTATATGTAAGAATTAACCGTTTTATTTTTTATTCTCAACGGTCAGGTGTTCATTTACAATTCTTATTTAAACGCTCCTGTCAATACTTCTGCCAGTCTTTACACATCCTTGCGGCAGTAGGGAGTCACACCACCGCCGTTTCTAAGTATCGTCTCTTGCGAGGACTTGGCCGAACAAGTGGGTCTGTAATTAAACAACATACAGAATTACAAGTGAACTAGGAGTTTGGCAACATGCCTATTTATAGAGACACAGACATGACAGACAATTGGCGCGGTGCGGATCCAAATAATTTAATACATTAAAGACACAAGACTATTAACGAACATGTTGCCATCTCAAAAATTAAGTTTTATTTGTATTTTTGTTTCCATGGAATGAAAATACCTACCATAATCGATCCGATTACTGATGTCATCGATTGGCTGGACGGGCCTCTTGAACATGAACGTCATAACAGATGCAATGATGGCCACCTTTAATGGCTGGACGACGCCGATGTTCTGCGAAGCAGAAGCGATGAAAGACGTCAGCCACGCGACACTTTTAACCAAGCCGAATGACAGTCCATACATCAAGACAATGTATGACGATACGAGACACGTGCCGATGGCTAACGCCCAACCGATGTAGAGACCCCACCATGGTAATGCAAACGACTTGGACTCAGTTAGAGAGTCACCTGACTCGCTCTCATCTGAGTCGCTTGAGTCACAGACGCTAAAACTATCATCAGCAAAACAGTCAAACTCGCAAGATGGGTCCTTTTCATTGTGATCATTTATATAGACGCTGTCATCTAGGTCTGCATTCTCGCCATTGCCAGTTCGTTTTCCCGAACAGCGGGTATCGAAACTTTTACGATTGCCAAAACTAATTTGTAATGTCGCGTCACGTGGTTTTATGGAGCGAAAGATTAACACCATCAACATGCTGACTGGCACAGTGATGAGAGCGCTCTGTGTGCCAATGACGAGGTCACTGAGATCTAATCTGATGGCGTCGTACAACAAATCTTCGTTCACGGAACCCATGGCAATGTCGTAGAACATTATGTTGACAAGCATTGCAGACATGACGAAGGCAAACCCACAGGACAGGCGCTGTACGCGTGTAAACGTGCTGTGTCGAGGGCAAACGAAGATGCTCAACCAGAGATGCTGGTCACGTAGGCTTTGCATCGACTTCACGCGTAATGTATATCCGTATGGCTGTTCCTTCTTCAACTCTAGTTTGTACGTGACAACGTCATCGCCCTTGTATGGTTTTAGCCACTTGTTACATATGAAATGCCATATTTCCTTCGTACGAATATCACGTACCGAGATCTGGTCTAAAAACCTACAAACAATCAGTTAGATTAGTTACCGAAAACAAACAGATTCCACATTGATTGATCTACGCAGTATATCCACTAATGATGTTACATTGTGTTAAAGGCTATGACTGTCTTATCGTATTAAGCAAGGCGCACACTTCAACATCAAACTAACTGAGCATTGACATATGCGCAGTGATACTATTACGTATTCATAATATGAATTAGAGGCACAAGTTCTACTGACAATTGAAACTACGCCCACAATAACGACAGTAAACAGAAATAATAGATTTGATTGGTTGAACAATATTACTAAGAACCTTTGTCCGAATCTTTGTACATGTCTTCGCTTTAAAAGTATCGCTGACTTGTTTAAGATTTTTCAAGCCAAACGTTTTTTTGCTATTCACTTAACGTGGGGTGGTCACAGGTCATCTTGGCGACCTTGTGGCGGAATGGTCTCACCTATTGGTAATTACTTTGCGCGTGTGCTCTATATGATATGTTCTGTTTAATTGAGGCACCACATGCAGCTATCTCATGGTGCGCTGACTAAAGTTCAGCGAGTGTATTGTGTCGTAGCAAAAACTGACAGTGAAACAATCGCGTTTCTTTTGGAGTTCAGCACATTTCACAGTGTCATAAGCTAGAGTTCAATGGAGAATGGCTCGGCTTGTCATAGAATATTACTTACTTCGGACGGCACTCACCAAGACGGGGAAGTATTGGCGTAGTCGACACTCACGACAAGACCATTCAATCTACCGAGGCTGTATTCCTCGGCCACTAGGAACCAGTCTTCGGCACCGATTTGGAATAACTGAACATCCGTGTCGTCCAACCTGTGTGTAGCGCTTGTTCCATTGTCGCCCGTTATACGCATGGAAACCTTTCCCGCTGTACCGGAGTCGTTCATCATCCCCGTGAGTACAGTCATCAAGTAGAAGTAGCCAGCATCCACTTCGTTGTCAGCAAGAAACGTCACCCTCCGCTGTAGTGTAAAGTAAACGTAAGTTCTTATATAGCGCAGTGTTGAGTCCTTAAGACTGCTCAAAGCGGATTATACTTTACTCCCTGGCAGACCTCAAATACCACCTCGACTTATCTGAGAAGCATTTTGCGACGCTACACTTAATGCGAAGATTATTCGTACCCAAATGGCCACCAGTTTCTACTCATTCATACAGCTGATTGAAGTGGAACAACGCAGAGAATACAAAATGTCCGAAGGTTCGAATCGCGCCACTGCACCATTACGACACTGCAAAGTGGGGTACATCAGAATAAGCCGCTATGTCACAGGGGGTCAAAATGTTGACAAGTTACTATTATGGTTAAATGTGTACTTCAGATTGACGTCTGAAATATGATATGCAACTATATCAATGTAATTTATATAGTTGACATGTTTAAATTAAGAATTGTAAATGTTGTCCAAGTACAATAGTATTACAACTTAGAAATGTTCGACATAATCTATGAAGTGAAAATACATCGGTTGGTTTCCACCGAGTGGTTATTCAATACCACAGGGGTCATGATTATTTCTTCTTACAAATATTGATTTTGTTACAATATAAACAAGGTTTTTATCTTCCAAAAACAAACTTTGATGAAGAGACGCGGAGTCGCCCTGCTTGTGCAGGACGTTTGTTCATTTTTGCAGCTTCCACAATGGTTCAAGCCACACAAACTATTCGGCCTTTCTTAAACCAGAATGCAAATGAACCCATCAAGTGTCAAACTTTACAGTGATATATGAACATCATTTTTCTGATTCGGGAACAGGACTACGGTGAATGATATATAAAACGAATATCATGTCCGTTACCCCAGCTAGGTAACTAGCTTATAAAGTGCAGGTATTCTGTTAACACATCCGTGCAAGTAGTCGCTTCTCAAATCTCACCAAAATCAATTTCTTGTTTCCCTTTTCTATCAACTGTCACACTATTCTGATGTCAAAGCTTAATTTGCTGATATAGCTTTGAGATAAAATACGTAGAAATATGTGCTATCGTGTCGTAAAGTGTGGTGTGCTGTAAGTTAATGGAAGGGGTTTTTGTGTGTACCAAAAACCCATACACAGTGTGATTTATAACGATGCTAAAGATGAGTAACTTCAGTCACATTAAAAAGTAATATATATTTTATAGTAATCCATTTAATTGAAATGCCATTTAATTGAAATGGCCCGATTTATTTAAAGAAGTCCATACAACAACACGTACAATGATTGATATACACAAACTATTAATAAATGACGTCTCTCATAAATCCGGCTACCATCAGCATCATTGAGCAGCCGTAGTGTCACGTGGTTGGGCGAAGACCTAAGCATGTCATTTCCAGATCGACTTGTCTTGCACTATTTTCTGCCAGATGGTACCTTTCCAGTATTCGTCTAGTTCGTCTCTCCACCGTCTCGCCGGTTTTACTCTAGATCGTTTCCCTTCGTAAGGTCTTCAGGTAGTGATACGCCATGTCCATCGGTTATCTCGTAGTCTACGGGTGTGCCCTGCCCAGGTCCATTTCTGTCTTCTGATTTGTTCTATCACGTCTATGACCTTTGATTTCTCTTTTACCCAGATATTTGTCTTTCAAGATGTGTGATGTTTACCATACTTCTTTCCACCTTTGTTTATGCGGCTACCAGCGTGTTTTTTGCCAGGTTGGTGAGTGTCCATGTTTGACTGAACACCTGACCGTTGAGAATAAAAAATAAAACGGTTAGTTCTTACATATAGCGCAGTATCCAATCCTCGGGAATGCTCATAGTGTTTTGCACTTTATTCCCTAGCAGACCTGTTCAATCGAACACCATCTCGACTCCTCGAATGGGTCAATAATAACAAAACGTACGCGTAGGTACCTACATTCGAGTGATCTCTTCTGTCCCTTAACAATAACAAATATTTTACAAAATATAACTACTGTGTACTAACTGTATTGTACATATTTACAATATGCTATACATTATTTTGTTGTAGCTTCATAAATACAACGTCTAATGACATTCCTGTGTCCCTAACATCATTTGATGATCTAAAAGCATAATGACTCAAGTACCTACGTTCAAGTGATCCATATTGTCTCGCCGTCGTGTCCACACCAAAAGTGGAAGGTACGTGAACCAGGCGACCAGGATTACGCCCAGTATTACCGGGTTCGTTCTGATCCGAGAAAGTAATGTTAAGTCTAATATATCGACCGGATGTGGCGGAATAAAATACAGGCCAGCGAAATCGGTGAGATGGTTGCAGCCACAAGCCAAGTATGAAGATGTCGTTTCTGGCAAGACCTTTGTATAGAATTCGCAGAGGGACATATGATATATTTCAAATAGATTACAACGAAACAATGACAGTTTCGTTAATGCATTAACGCTAATATTTCAGACAGTCAGGGTTTATGCCAGCATGGTAAAAGGATAAAATTACGTACCCAAACATAATTCTAGGGTAAAGATACGTACCAAAAATAAATCCAGATTTTTTATTTTTTAACATCCTGTGCAATGAAACTTATAGTTGATGACGTTTTTAATGGTGAAGAATGAGCCCGTGCCAACACGTTTAAGTTATTCTGTGACTGACTAAATGTGGTATTCACTGCGGGATTGAAGCCTTCACCTCACGATAGAAATTGGCGTACCGATACATTCGTAAGCCTAGTGTAAAGAATACGGCATGCTGTCATGGCTGCACACTTGTTTTCGAGTATTAAATGTTTCTTGGTGCATAAAAATAACACAGCAATATACCATACTACATCATGAATCGGACAATTTATTCTAAAATGTGAAGGCAAGTTTACAATTTTCCTGCTGACTGTTACATTTGTCTTTCATTCTCCTACGAAACATAGAAATGATCACCATGAACCGGGAGGGATTTCTGACTCCAAATGCCGGGAAACCATTTCTTCGAGCGTCTAGAAATCCTATTTTCCCAGACCCCTCACCCATCTATGGGAGGTTTTGCCGGCCAGTTCCACGGTCTAAACATTTACTAACTCCGTATCCCAATTTTTTTTTTCTGCCAGAAACCCTGACAGCCTATGCACACATACATATATATGTATACCTGTGAGTGTGTGTGTGTGTGTGTGTGTGTGTGTGTGTGTGTGTGTGTGTGTGTGTGTGTGTGTGTGTGTGTGTGTGTGTGTGTGTGTGGTGTATGTGTGTGTGTGTGTGTGTGTGTGTGTGTGTGTGTGTGTGTGTGTGTGTGTGTGTGTGTGTGTGTGTGTGTGTGTGTGTGTGTGTGTGTGTGTGTGTGTGTGTGTGTGTGTGTGTGTGTGTGTGTGTGTGTGTGTGTGTGTGTGTGTGTGTGTGTGTGTGTGTGTGTGTGTGTGTGTGTGTGTGTGGTGTATGATTGAAACGCGTGAGGGAAGGCGAGAGAACAGGTACATATGAATGATGTCTGCACGCAACTGACGCAAGTCGAATAACACACTTACTTGACAACCATCATTATTCCAATCGTCTTTCTCTTGATCCCAAAACACACAGTCGACCACATATCTAACGACCGTAAGTTTAACATTGAGCTCGAGGTCGTCTCCAGCTTCATCCTTTCCTGAACAAAACCCACACGTACCATTCGAGTTATCCATGCATCGCTGGCACAGTACTCTGTCATATACAGCTGGCATGATTCCCACATATATCGTTGTTGTTTCGTTGCAATACACGACTCCAGCGAGGCTCACTGTGGTAGTGTTGGCGTCCTCCACGACATACTCGAGTCCCGACGCCGTCGTACTCTCTGCCCGCCACGACACTCGGGTCCTCGCAAAATCTACGACGAAAAGTGTTGCGCTCTTGCTCAAACGTTCACCGCCGAAGAAGTCCACCAACTCGGGCTTCTTGAGCGTCTTAACTACGATAACAAGTCTTACTTGGTCCGTTGCCGTTATCTTGATGTGGTACCGTTTGTTGCAGATGACAGGAGACGCGAATATATTGATGTCGTCCTCGTTCATTTGAGTGCGTGTTTTCGCGTACATTACACGAAACACTGCTGTCCCATTTGTTAGGTCTGAAAATATAACTACTATTGCAAGTAATTATGTTTTCCAAAAAACCAATGTGTATTGTTTAACACAAGCATATTACACTGACGTAGTTGCACGGTATTATATACCAGTTTTATACTGAGCATTGTTTTTGTAGCGATGGGTAACTGGCGTTGTGTTTAGTTGTCTTAAACGATGTTTACATTAAACATTTTAATTTTATTTAAACATAAACAAAATATCTAAATCTGATTATATATGCATTCCCTTCTCAAAAATGACAAAAAAAATGAACCGGTTAAATACGTATACGGTCTAGGTGTGAATGTGTTGATCACATTACAGTAACGTGTACCTTGCCGTGGCACAGGGAAGTTTATGCTGACGTTTGCGTGTAGTTTTCCTAGACGTAGATATGAAGATGATTCATAATATGCGACGGAAATTACACTGGGAAGTAGATCACCCGATGAACGACTCCGCGTGTACGGATTGCTCTTCTGGTGGAAAACCTACGATATATATAATACACAAATTAATGATTTATAAAATGGAATAGCTACTGTGTTCAAACTATTAGTAATTTCCTTCATTTTGCAATATTACTTGAATAACATGTATCTACTAGATGCCACAATGTTATTATCAGGTGGTTGTTATATGGTTAACTGTAATTTTACAAGCATACATGCATGCACGCACAAAACACCACACATGTGTTGAAACGATTTTTGTATCTTCCATCATTTCAAATTATTTTTTAAATTACGTGATGTGTAAACACACACGCAAACACAATACACACGCGCACGCACACGCAATCACACACAGACGCGCGCGTACACCCACGCACACTCACACACACGCACACTAACAAATACATGGTGGGACTAACATTTTTTTCAATTTCCTCTCAAGCTATAATTGTAGGTATATTGTAAAACGTAACATTGTCCTTGGTGAAATAACGTCAACAAAAATCTGCAGTTAGTGTGATCATTAAAGGACAACGCAAAGTTGCGGAGTTGACTGGTCGTGAAGCGAACCCATAGCTGAAACTGTATTTTATGTCAATGTATACTTATATGTCAACTATGTCAATTAAACATAAATACACTGTGTTAAAATTACAGCTACTTACTCTTAATCCAAACACCATGTTTGACGTCACCATTTCTCCTTCCTCCAATGTTGTCTTCAGTATTCTGACAGATAAACCCGAGTCAAAGCCGGGTTTACAAGTAAACGTGAACGTCTGATTAAAGATAACGTCGACGAAGTCTTTCTTCAACAGCATGGTGTTACCATCCATCGTAAGCACCGCCGTTTTAGAACCTGGCACCATGGCATATATGAAGAGCCCCGCGACATTGTCTATTGTGTCCAAGACGTGCCGTGTCAACCTTTCACTCTGTAATAATAACATCCGGATTCAAATTTATGTATGCAAGATTACAGTACGATCACGACATTTTTACATAAGCAAAATGTTAATAATATGTAACGATGTTGTCTGTATCTTATAAGAAAAAGAACAAGATTGTCAAATAACAAAACGTGCATATGCGTTATCATAGGCTGATACAAAAAGCAATATCACTAAAATGTGACCATATTAAGAGAATATATGAAACAACATTAATAAACACAAAGAAAGCGCCATCAGACTGAAATACTGGATGAATATTCGAAAGTGTAGATCAATGCATGTATTGGAATAAAATGTTTTATGTATGATATGTAAAATAAATTTGAAACATCATGGTCATACATTTATATATACATAAAGTTATCTACATAACTATATAATATAATATAATATAATATAAATAAATAAAATATACATATATATATATATATATGTATATATATATATATATATATATACATACATATATATACATTGCACACGCATTGTCATATATACGTACACACACACACGCACGCACACACTCAGACATTTTAAAAGTACTGTTAATTACATCGGGTAAGTTATACATAATAAACCTTCTAGGAAATTCATGTATGTTATGAATGTATATCCTTGTCATCCTTGTGTTGTGATTTTATATATATGAACATGTGGCGTTATTTTCCAATTGTTTAGGGAGGCCTGTACGTCTTGCTGTTTGCATTTAAAATTTAATTTCAGCTCATCTAACTATACTATGTAATATAAAATCTGTAAATGTTTAAAAGGTGGATATATATATATATGTGTGTGTGTATATATATATATATGTGTGTGTGTATATATTTATGTGTGTGTATATATATATGTGTGTATATATATATATATATGTATACACACACACACGCACGCACACACACACACACACACACACACACACACACACACACACACACACACACACACACACACACACACACACACACACACACACACACACACACACACACACACACACACACACACACACACACACACACATACACACACACACACACACACACACACACACATATATATATATGTATATATATATGTATATATATATATATATATATGAGAATAAACAAAGACAAGAATTACTGATTTTGTATGTTCGCATAAGTGTTCGTGTGCCATCCAACGGTAACTTGCCCAAATTGTCGTGTTATTTGCAGCGATTTTAAACAATGACAACTCAGGGTGTGCGAACTAGCATCGCTTGTAATCAGGTAGTGAAACTATCATACCGTTTGAACACTTTCAGGGAAAGGGGTTTTAGTAGCACTCGCGATCAATTTGATGCAACCTTCGAAGATATTCCTACAACACATCTAAGGAGACTATGACAACTATCCACAGTTACGTTGTAATTTGTATTTCACATCAAACATTGAATTATATCAAAATTGTGTCATTTTCGGGGAGAGGTTCTCTGACGAAGCAGTATGCTGCATGACAGATGAGGTGGATCGAACATCATGTCATGGGTTTGCGTGTATGTGGCTATGACAATGTTTCCTCCTAGATGGTTTAGGTTTGCATCTCGGACGCCAAGCATTCACGGATTCACCTAAAGCCCCTTAGAAGAAAATGTACTCTTTCAAAAGTCCAGTGCAATCGTCATCGACGTCAATCACAATGCCCCCAAAGATACCGAGATAACGTGTTTTAATCCTGAACTGGTCCCATTTATGCGCCAACAACTGGTCTGCGTTTTTCCAGCAGAGTACTGCTCTCGTATCGCACAGATTATACAGGCATACTTGCAGCAAATCCATGCATAGACTCTATCGTGACGTGCCTTTAGCCCTCACGTTGAACATGCCCGGGATTAACTGCCAAGACGGCTTCATCGTCGATTATAACAACCGAACTGCGTGGTCAAACGAGGCGTGGACATGGTGGGACGTCACGCTTTGTAGACTTAGGGAATTAATCCCAATCCTTACAACGAAGCCAGTCAGACAGAACCTTAGCCGCAACTCACTGGTGCGCATCAACCGCAAAAGAACAGGCTAAGAACACAACATGAACCAGACGGGGCTGGCACCATCAGCTTCCTGCGAGTGCGGTGCCGAAAGGCAGACCGCACTCCACATAGCAACATAAATGCAACGGCGACCTGGTCGGGCTGGACTAAACAGCACGCGCCTGGCTTCAGGTCTGACAGTGTGACACGTGACGAATCCCTTGAATCATACGTAAGAAGAAGAACTGCCGACCAACGTCCACCAGACCAGCTAACAGTTAGGTTGACAATGGTAAGGAGAACCGCTCCATGGTACTGAATACATGCACTCGTATGGTCAATATGAAGTATGATCCTTCACATACATCAACCTGAAGCAACACTGTTCAAACAAATACGTGACTACTTACAAGAGAAACATGCATGTTTTACTTAAACTAAGCTTACCTAGCAACTTCCTTCATGTATCTTTGTTTGCGATCTGTGATACCCAATAAATCATTGGCACTCTGCTCTCTCGATCCTTCCGTGATATACCTGAAATAATCTGCAATAGCAAGCTGTAAAAACAGAGACCACAAATGATGTTAATTTGCCAAAAAAATATGATAGCATAGAACATTTTGTGCAAATATACTAATATTCGTGCATAGAGGAGCATGGGATAATTGTGAAAATTGTCACTACCTGCACTTTGGCTGTTGACGTAATATTTGCCGCAGCACATTCAGCCAAAACCTTTGTCTTTGATCGAACTGTGTTGAAGTCCCTGCTGTTATCTTGAATCACGGCAATGATGAGATGTTCAAGTAACTGTAAATGAAAAATATATCAACAATAGCATTACTCATCATGACACTGATTCAATTTTTAACAAAGTAGTTGTTATTGTCAACACCACCTGCCAAGCAAACATTGTGAAAGTTCGGATTGATTATTTAGCCAGTGTGTATTAATGCAATAGAAACTAAATATGGCATTTCATGTAGAGAAAATATTGGCATTGATATTAGACGGCCATCTGTAAAATACATCACACTTACAGGTCTGTGAAACAATTATTCAAACAGTCTATGCATATGCGATTGATAAAAAGTGCATCATTAAACATATTATAAATATGTATTACTCGAAATCCGCTTTTAGTACATTAGAAGCACTTTGAGTAGGTCCCAGGTGCTAGTCGCTGACGTCGCTACATCGATAGAGCAATGTTTACCGCAAGGTTGGCATGAAAGACGGTTCCACGGCCCACGCGCACGTATAAAAACGTCTGACATAGATATTCATAATGCGGTACAATCATAGAAGACTCGTTTACTGCGTTCACACAGACCGTAAGTGGTTTGACATGGCGACACCTATGCGACAGTTACGTAGTTTGGAACATTTGCAGAAAGGACACGTAGCGTTGTTAACAATTGTAAATCATAGACCGTTTTAAAGTTAACTGACTTATGATTTACTGTTTGAACTCCGCATAACGTAGCAACACCAGTTGGCGAAAACGTGCAGGACTAGGGCTGAAAGAAAGGAAACACTCGGAGCTGGTCCTTTAGCTTTACAAACTTCAGATATCTTTTAAAATAAAAAACAAGTGCATATTATTACAAGAAATAAATTAGTTTCACTATCATAAATATTATCAATTGTTAAAATTACGGTTCCTTTCACATTTATGTTGGTAGGACTTATGTGGGTAAGCGCTACGATAATTTACATGGCAGAGTCTTGTTGTTCATTAAATTACAATTATTACGGTATTAGCATGTATCGATGTCGATGTCAACATTAACTGCTACATCCGTTGTAAGCAGACGTGCGTGTCTTATTGTGACAATTTTTTTTCAAAAGAGTAGCAACATGCGCTCTTGTATATACAGTCGCGGCTCTTGCTCCAGAGCAAGTGTTTTGGGAGCTCCTAATGCAGCTTCCATTTGTTCTAGATCGATACAATTTGCCATGTTTGTTCCTTCATCGTTTTGCATTTCCCTTGACAATCCGGCTCGAAACCTTGCCGACATATCGCGATCATTATGTGACATTACATATATTTAACATGGACAGATGATGTGTTAATAATACGATCATCATGTCATTTAGTAATAATAATGTATTTTACTTCTTCACTTACCTTGGAAGTTGTTTCATTAACACTAGGGCCTGCCTCCCTCACTGTTCTCAATGCACAAGTAAGCAAACTGATAGCACCTGGTTCAACCAAAATCATGTTCAGTTTTGTGAATAGAACACTGTGTGTGTGAGCGCGCGCGCGCGCGCGTGTATGCCTCTGTGCGCGTGTGCGCGCGTGTACAACAGGCCGTCCCGTCAGTGCACTGCTGCTTAAATCCGAAGCCAATCTGCTTAACGTTTTGACAACTAGTTGCATGCACAACAGTTTGTTTTAATACGCTGATTCTGCGTTTACAAAAAGGTACAGAACTGCGCTGCTCGCCTCATTATTCGTACAAGGAAATACGAACACTTTACACCCGTGTTGCCGCATTTATACTAGTTGCCCGTTAATTTGCTACCGACCTATACAAAGTGCATCTGTTTACTTATTTTGCTTTAAATGGCCTGGCGCCGAACTACTTGGCTGTGTTAATTAGCAACCGTCCCATTAACAGAATTCCACAATGTGCTTCGCTACCATTGCTTTTGTTCGTACAGGCTCTATAGGCTGTCAAGCGTGGTGAAACGCCGTTTCACTGTTTGCTTACCCATTCTTTGAGATACGTTTACGCATTCTCCCAGGTCAGCGAAATCATTGCAACTTATTACAACACTTTTATTTCTATTACTAACTATATGTAAGTTAGTTTGAACGAATGTCTAGGTTTCTTACATGTTTATTTTGTCAGCATTTCTCAGTACACCAGGTATTTATTTTCTTAATAATTCAGGGCTTGTAGTATACTACAACATGTGTACGTAAAGCGCCTGAAAACAATCCAGGTTGATCAGGAGCTATATAAGTACTTTTATTATTCTTATTAATATAATAGTCTAACTAACTATATTATGATATGTCCTATCGGTATAACCAGATATATGATAACATAGCTTTGCAGTGACATGCTCCCATATGTGGAATAGCTTGCCAAAGTGTGTGCGATAGGTTGGAACATTACCGGCTTTCCGGAAACAACTTAAAACCCATCTATTTCGCTTACACTACATGCCTTGACGCAAGCACTGCTGCCACATCTAACATTTAATGACACTGGTTTATATTTTATAGTATTGATTGGTTTTTTATTTCATTGTTTAAAATTGTATTTTTACACCCTAATTTATTTATTTTTTATCTTAGCTTATTTATATAATTAATTTATATTTTAGCATTTAGTCAACGCGTCATTTTAATATGTGAAGCGCTTTGATTAGTATTTACTTACTTAAAAAGCGCTATATCAAAAAACGGAATTATCATTATTATTAACATACGTTTTTCACCAACAATTTTTTTTTTTATTGTGGCAGCATTGTTTACAGGGCTTTTTACGGATCTCGCGGAATGGAGCCGACTGTCGTATGCGGTGTAATAATTAATAATAATGTTCAGTATTTCAAACAGTTGTTGATGCAGGTCTACGTACCACGGACATCGGTCAAATTCTGCATGCGAAGCAGTTTATGGATCTTTTGCAACTCCGTTTCTTTTCTTGTTATTCGCATCATCTGTTAAAGGTAGAATCAGCACACTTGATACGAATAATCACCATTGATGCTGTGGCGTCTTGCAATAGTATTATTTAGGCTCCGTAATGACTGTGTTATTACGACGAGTGATGTCACGTTGTTTGATGTATACTATAAGCACATATATCTTAAAGTTTGAAGAACATGTTTGTAATGTTAGACGTGATTAAGCTACTAGTGGAAAATTTACCTGGAAATGGACTTCGGCGATGTTAGCCGCACCAAAGTAATCCTCGACGACGACGCGGATGGTGGCCGTGTAGTTGTGTTGGTGTTTCGCGGATAGCATCATTGGCGGCATATACGGTTCGCCTTCACTCACATACAACAGCTGACCTATAGACAAGATCGCGCACGATTGTTTCAACTGGTACGTTATAATTAATCAGTACAGTCGAACCTCGCTTTACGGTCACCTCGCTAATACAGCCACCGCACATTTAATGAAAAGTCCTAAGTTATTTCCAAAACAGCAAATTATAGGAAATAAGTACCGCTAATAAGGCCGCCTCGCTATTCAGGTTACTTCCAACTAGTCCCGACGATGACCTTAATAGTGACGTTCCACTGTACTTAATAAATCAACTTCAATAAATGTAAGGTATAATATCAACAAAAATAAGTATCGACCGAAAACTGATGTTATGTTAATGTTACAAATTAACTAGCTGATCATCAAAACCATTAAAGCGATTCTTTGAGAATGTTTATATTTTTGTAAAGTACGCAATTATTAAATAATCCTGTTAATATGATTATTTCATGTAATTTTTTACCGTTATTTAATTATAATTGTTTTATTAATTACTAATGACCCTGACAATAATATATAAAAAATAACTGCGCGTTACGCAGAGTTTCCACTTTGGCTCCACCATCACGATCAGTATAAGGCATACTCCTGAATATTCGGGACTGTCCGTCTGACTTCGATTCGCTAAGCCGAGTTAATAGATGCAAGAAAAACGTCATCAACGTGTGTGTATTTGGATTAGCTACCGCCATGCGAAAGAGTCGTGACCGATAACGTTATCAAAAGGAAACGTTTATGTCACATATTCAGCAAAGAATAGAAGGAAACTATGTAAAATAAAAGGAGAATGAACATAGCGACAGCTCATGACAGACGGATTGATTTAAAAGAACAAACACCGGCACTCCACGCACGAAGCCGCCAATGACATATTGAATGATTGGCGTTGTTTTTGTTGGAATATAAAACATACGAAATCTCACCTATAGTACTGTCATGTTCCTTTTTCGTTAGGTACTTCTGGCTATACATTTTAAAGTTTAGTTTCAATGAAACGTTTATATAACAGAAACTTATTGAAGCCGAGAAACATTCTATAATGAAACCATTTTGTTTGCACCATAAATCCAACTGATATTTCAATAAGCAGTATAAATACAACATTATAGATCATATGAAGTAATGGACAATATTACAGTGCACTCCAGATGACTCGAACTCGCATAAGTTGATTTTCGCTAAGTTAAGTCAATCTTTTCCTCGGTTCTGGGCAAAGATCCCAATAAGGGGACCTTCTGATAACTTTCTATTTATCAGAAATTGCGCTTATCCGTATTGTCATAGGTCCCTGGAGGTTCGAACTTATTCAGAGTGCACTGTATGTTTTCCTTTATTCTTGCTCTACTAATTAATGTTTTATATAATTATACATATGGGCCATTCTCGCAAAAAAATGTACAGTAACGGTAATGTAACATGTCAAAAATAAATGTTTAATTTGTGTGTGTTTTTAGAAAGTACTATTAATATCAAATGTGCTATTCACATGAAGAAGCGCAACTTGATCTGATCTATTATTATGTTTGTTTTAAAAATGTATATTCATCGCTAAAACAAGTGCAGATCAAAAATTCGTGCATCGCAAAATTCCGTGGCAACACGGTATTGTGTACTTTTTAACAAACCTACAACTTTTACACTGAGTGATGACATGCCAGTCAAGTTTAGTAACAACCGTAGTTGTAGCATTAGAAACATTCTGTGAACGTACGAATCTCACATTTTTATGTTTCGGTTCATATAAGTGGGGAAACAGGGACTTTTCAAAAACGACTGACTGGGATTTGGAAAGGCAAGAACCGGAGACACACGTACCCCAAGTCCCAGATTTAGGCCAACAAAAATAACATCCACGACCAGGTTAATTCTCTTGTTATGGTTGCTTATACGGATATTTTAGTGTGCATTTTCGTTCACTGCATGTCAAATTTTGGGTAATGCAGTTTTGCTAACTAGAAACGCGAGACCCTTGCCTAGTGAGACACTCGACAGACCCAGTCTCAGCTGAGACCGACTGCAGCCGTCGTCGTCAGACGTTATAATTTTACTTAACAGAAACGTTTCTCGGCTGGCGGCATTGGGAAGCAGGATAAATAAACAATGCATGCATACGCTTCCTACACTTATAAAAATAGCTGTCAATATACATATTTCTACAAATTGCTTATTTACAATGCCATTGTTTGAATCAACTCACCTTGGAATCTGATATGGTTTCTGTGTGTGTGTAACGTCAACGGTCTTTGCGTGGTTCACTGCGCGTGCATGATTATTTATTATTCTCGGGCTGGATAATTAATCATCCACGCGGCAGCAACTTCAAAATGATTCGCGTCAACACAAGTGTTTATCGGCTTTTTGCGCGATAACACCCGAATTATGCATAAACATGCAAGACATAAGTAGCAGAGAAAGTACTTATGGGAAATTATCATGTTTTGATACAGTATATCGCGAATGTATATTAGCTTACAAAGAATCGCTTTAAGGATCATCTCAAACAAAACTTGTGTTACAATATGTTCTACTCTAGATTCGTTTTGTAGATCGGGTGTTGATTAATTACGTAACAAGAACATATCATGTTAAAGTGGCATATGTGTATATTCGAAGTTAAGAAATCAATATTACTCTGATTTGTATATTGACAAGCCTATACACCAAAGGTATGCAACTGTTTACTAAGGAATGTGCAGAACACTTCCAAAGTTAATTAGATCATAGCATATTAACCACTGATATACATGTTGAAAACGTCACTAAAGTCCTGCAATTAAAACTGTTGCAGGTCAAACACTACGGTAACTATGACCCTCAGATTTTGTATTCTTGATTGTCTTGCCAATTATTTTCACGGAGGTATTCAATAAAATATGAAGATTTCATAAATATAGGTTGTGTTCATAAGGAATGACCAAGCATTGTTATTTTGTATCGAACAAGCACATACAAGAACAATGCTTCCAGTCTCACCGTTTGTGTCTGTTGTGAAGTTGTCGGGGTCCATGTAAAACGAGTATATGAGGGGATCGTACGCGGAGACAAACCCAGAACAGTTCACAGAAAACATATCTTCCAGGAATACACCTTCAGTCGGTTTAACAACGCATCTGCCCAGTACTGGCGGAGTGGCCGTTCGTAAAGTGTACGACATATTCAAACGCTGGTTGCCTATCTGAACTAAAGAAAACATGGATGTATCCGAAGTTATATTGATGTAATGTAGTCTAAACGGCCACATTTGCAAAGTGAAACTACAACGATGATGTCGTCATCACTGCGTAACTTACGAAACGACACTCATTTAAAATATTACAAACTCTCGCACATTCATTCATGCATGTAGACAGACAGACGGACGGACAAACGGGCGGGCGGGCACGGGCAGGCAGGGAGGCATACAGACATAGAAAGACAAACAAACACAGAGAACGCAAACTTACGTACAACAGACACACAGACGGACAGGGAGACAGACAGACAGACAGACATATAGACAGAAAGACAGACAGACAGACAGACAGACAGACAGACAGACAAACAGACAAACTAATTCCATTACAGTTCAGCCGCTGGTGAGACTGGTCGAACGAATAATTACATTGGGATTTCCAATAAAATGCCCTTTGATGTGGGGCAGGGACGACTGTCTATAACCATAAGCACGGCACTCCGGACTGACAGTTCTAACTATAAAATTAATACCTAATCTAATTCAGTGAACTTTCGCAAACTGATATCTGTCTGGGGTGGTGTAGTTAACTACCAACCCTGACTTGTGCGGATGGTCAACACCAACGAACCAATTTCGCGGTGGGCATCATCCAGTGAGAATGAATGTCTAAGGACAGGTGTGACAGCTAAATACGAAATTTTTTAATGTATAAGTAATATAAGTTTTATGTCCTAGCTTAGTGAATAAAAGTACATATTTACATACGTTCTGCAATACTCCCATTTTCATGGCAGTAAACAAAATAGCTGCCTAATGGTGGCATTAATAACCCATCTAAAATTTGCACAACATTGCAAAACACTTGAACATTGATTACTGCTTCATCCACATACAAACGTTGTATCAACAACATACCAACTTCTTTAATATATATATTTTATTTTGAAGTATGTATTTATAAAAACTAGTTTATTGTATATGCAACATTTGTTGACAAATTGTTAAACATTACCTCAAAAATAAAACGCAAAATCAAAATGTGTCTATAGGGCTTGACAATTATATGCGGCAGAACATAAGAATCCAAACAAGATCAGCATATCATTTTTACTTCCAGAGTGTAGCATGTTTATGTTGCAAAAATGATTTCTGCAGGGTTCGGTCTGGAAAAGGACACGTATGTGCCCTTTGTGCACATCACTATGTGCCTTTTCTAAATGTTATGTGCCCCAAATCAATTGATTAAAGTTGTATTAATGAATTTGCACGATAGCATGATCACTTCAGTAACTAAGTTAATGTGATAATTACAATGTTTAAACATTAGGCATGTAATCGTGTTATTATTTAACTTGTTTGAATTCTATTCATGACTGTCTGCCCTACATATTTATGGGTACATAATATATACCTTCAATATCAACATGCTCAGATATGTTCTTTGTCAAAATCTGTATCATAGCAAAACTAGAGAGAGAATGGGTATGTGTGCCCCATTTTCGTGGCATTATCATGCTGCTATAGTCTATTGCTGCACGGATAGGGAGGTTCGAACTGAGAAATACGATGCAGCATTTTGTGACTTTGAGGGACAACAATTCGCATACGAGAGAGCACCACCGAATAATATTCGAAGAACAATGTTGATTAACCATTAAAACATCTCAACGAAAGGCAAGAATAGGCGTGGCACGAGGGTATTGATTAGATTGTTCTCAATGTCCAGTCATCAGTGTAAGATGTTATTTAAATATCTCCTATTCAGTATTATCCGCGAGGCCGTTGTCTGTGTTCGGGCGCAGACTGGGGCAAACCGGAGCGCTATTTGGGCCTCAAAATGTGCGAAGACGCAACATTTTCTATGGCGTAGATATGTCTGGGATTATGTGGGGTGATTTAATTATCGCATTGACTTGTCAAATTTAGGAAAAACTACATTTATAACGGCAGAATCGAAGTGGGTAGACCCGATTTTCATACACATGCCCCTAAATTTTCTCAGATGAACACGATGTTTTTGTATGGGTTTTTGGAGCACATAAAAAGTATGCGGCATTCCAGCGCACAACGCGTAATTGACGCATTTCCGCTGTCCAAGGGAATCCCTGTTTCTGTAAATGGCCGTCAAAGATTAAATATGGCATTGATTGCATGAGCCCCACCTTATCCATGAGTAACTGTGATTTAAAGCTATACAATTTTCATACATGTAACCTTCATCGATAGTAAACGTAATGATATGACGCTACTGGAATATGGAAGAAATACATTTTGAGTACTGTTGTATAATCATAATTGTAGCTGCGATGCTTCCCCTTAATAACAACAGTAATCTCTCTATATCTGCCAACTCTCCCGGAATTTCCGGGAAGTCTACTGGATTTAGGTATATCTCCTGGTCTGCCGGAATACAGGCAAATGTCCCGGATTTTCGCTGAAAATCTCTAACTGCAGCGCCCCTGTCTTCGAGACAGAGCGACACCACGGTGGACGTGTGCCGAGACGTGCTGAACCGCTGAATTTCAGGCGAATAATGTCCAGCACCACCCTCCCCCGCTTTCCGATGTCAAGGTCCGATACAGCGCGACGCGGGAAGCGAACTGCTGATGAATCTCCAGGAATTCATTAAGAAAGTTGGCAGGTATACCTGACTAATGACATTTCAACTTTGCACACGTTATTTCTTCAAATGTCCACTCACCACGCACATATATACTATAATTAGTTCCAGGCTTCAGAACGTGTTCGTAGATACTTAACATCTGACGATTACTTCCTGTGCCCGAGTCTTCCTCCCAGTTGATTGGAGGTGTGACTGACCACTCAATGGACAGAAACGAGACTGATGACGAGTTTCCTCTGACTCTCAGTTCGATCCCCTCATGGATGGTAGTCCGCGTCCCACAGTTCCTGACGCACCTACGTGAGAACATACGACATTGAGTTTTCTGTTGGCCTGAATACGGGGTGATTATTTATTTAGTGAGTTTCTGTCTTAGACCCACAATTCCTCGCTGCTTTAAAACACAGCCCGTTAATTGGATGATAAGTTGTACTTCAGAAGTGATTCATTCGATGGTTGTAAGTTAACTAACGCTTATACGTATCTGCGAGTTAATGTATTTTGGAGAACGCTCGCACGCCTGTGTGTGTGTGTGTGTGTGTGTGTGTGTGTGTGTGTGTGTGTGTGTGTGTGTGTGTGTGTGTGTGTGTGTGTGTGTGTGTGTGTGTGTGTGTGTGTGTGTGTGTGTGTGTGTGTGTGTGTGTGTGTGTGTATGCGTGGGAATGTGTGCGTGAGTGTATGTGTTATTAAATTTACCATGATTTACTTAATATCACGGAAACTCACACTTACACAACCATTACACTTCGTGGATTTGAAATTATGTTGAACTCTCACTTTATTATATAAATATATATATAAAGCATATATATTCTTATTAGATTAGATTAATTTAAATAAATAAAGCATATATATATAAGACGCTGCATGGCAAAGGAAATATGTGAGAATGAGAGACGTGATGTGGAGTGACACGGAGGTGACAGAGGTTATGGCGGGGGATGTAGTGGACAGACAGAACGTCTTTGCAGATGAGGATCCCGGGAATGGTCACACAATTCACTATATATATATATATATTACGTATCTAGCTGGCTAAAGAGCCGTGCGTTCTCTCTATGCGGTTAGCGGGTTTCTACTGAACACATCTCGTGAATTGTAATTCTAAGTCTTTTATGTTCATAATTACGTGGCATTAACACAACATTAATAAACTCACTTAGCTAACTTCAAAACAACACGCACGAATGCACGCATGCACGCACACACACGCACGCACAACGTAATCTATGAGAGCAAACGTTGTTTTTTTAGAAATGACCTAATGAATAATTATTGTCAAACTGCATTATGCATACTTATTTGTAAATTGGTTAATCCGATGGATTGTTGTCAACTTAAGCAGTGATTCATCCTTGTATTGAAATTGTAATTACATAACATTTATTGTTAAAACGATAACATAAGCTATCGGACGATTTTTCAAACCATCCAAAATGCCTATATCGCAATTGGTATGTGTATATTAGTTATAGGATTAATGTAATTTCATATTGAACAATGGAGCAAATTCGTTCACTCGATGTTGCTCCAGTTCACTCAGCTGTATGGATGAGTACCTGGCTGTAAACAGTTTTGCATATTTGTGTACGAAAAGTCTACACACAGTAATTACTGCGTGGGTTAATCCTTCTAAGAGAAGTCTCGATGGTGTTCAATTAAACAGGTCAGCAGGTAGTAAAATAAACAAATCGCTTTGAACAATCCTGGATGGACTGGATACCGCTCTAATAGAAACCAACCTTTTATGACCCTTTTGTCAGAATAAATCAGCAAAGCTATAACTCTGTATCGTTGTATATACCGTCAGCACTCACATTTGTAAATCCTGTTGTTTACATAAAACAAAATGTTTGCCCTGTGTTCAAATCGGTACGTTTGTGTGAAATCAAACTGACAATTAAGCAGCTTACTCACGAGATGATAAGTGGACCTTCGGTATTGAGTTCAAAACCTGCAAAGAAACAATCATTACAACAAAGGTGCGTGTGTGCCTGTGTGTGTGTGTGGTGTGGTGTGGTGTGGTGTAATGTGCGTTATTAAACTTAGCATTTACAAACGTTTGACTACATATTGAAGAAGATGCCATTGATGTTTTGTGATTCGTGAATGCAGTAAAAACTGTAAATGTATTATTGATAAAGAGCATAACCCGAATTAAAACATCTTCAACTTACCTTACTTATTTGTCTAAAGTTTTGTAAAAAATGGCGCATAGATACATATAATGATGTACTTAATATAAATATACAAAAAAATATAACTATCCAATATATTATCGACAGCAGGTTGGATACATGCGTTTCCTTTCGCAGTATAACCCCATGGAGTTTTCTTGGCAAACGCAGATATATAGGTCTCCACTCAGCTCGCAAGTTCCTCCATTCCTGCACGGATTGGGCACACAAGCGTTGAGCTCAGCTGGAAGCAAACAACGGACAATAATGGTGCAGATCCTGGTGTGTATAATATATATATATATATATAGTATATATTTGATATATTAAGTTTAATATGTCATGTACAAGCTAGTCAATAGTAAAAACTTCTGACCAATGGAATAAATGGCAAACAGAATGGAAAATGGTGTGCGTGTATGCCTCGACTTCTCTGGGAAGCATTCAGCCATGCTGCAATTGATGCGCTAAGACCATTCGCAAAAAAATATACACCACTGTCTATAGGCAGGTACTCATTCTTACAGATGAGTGAACTGGGGTTGCAAAGAGTGAACGAACCTGCCCAAGGTTCGACCTGGCTACACAGGATTCGAACCTAGGTTCTCTCGATTAATACTCTACTACTGAACAGCTGCACCCCAAGTAAATATATGCATGAAAAATGCGTGATCACTATCATTTACTCGTCGAGTAAAGATGCTTTAGTAACACATATATGACTAATGCAAGCAAATTAAATTATAAATTATGCAAATGTGTAGCATTAATATATTATTGACAATTTTGACACAATTATTTTGTTTCATTTAAATTGTTGTATTTAAATAAAAACGAGCTAATTAGAACACTACCTCAAGTTAAACGAGCAAAACATGTATTTTACTACACCACAAGTTGTGTGATAAAACCTTGAGATATTATGTTCTTCATTATTATATCAATTTTAATGTGTCGTTTACAAACTCGTCCATAATAAAAACGCACGCTACCAGATTGACTTCGCATCACTAAACCATACGTAATGAACAATGGAACTCTGCATTGTGTAAAACTAGCCAGGACCTGGTCTCTATTGACTCTGTATAATATGAGTTATCATCTAACGTGTACAGCAAATCAGTTGCTTTCCTTTGTTCAGCATTTCTCTTATATCTGTTGTCTCATTTGCTGGATGAAACTGATATATTTCAACGAGGTCGCAATTCCCAAACTATCCGAAAGATGACAGGTGGACATCGACGGGATAGGTTTATCAAAGTATCCCGCCTGGCGATATTAATAAATATTTATCCAGGCCCCCATACATACTATTTCGGGTGGGGGTTGGGCCTCTAATACAAGAGGCCGGGTGGGAAAAAATGACCGCCCCCACCTTTGCTAGTCTTGTCACTTAATAATTGTATTTATATATTATATCAATGAGTATCTTTACCCATATCTCATCAATCGATATGTGAATTTCATTGTGGTACAATTATTAAATGACCTTTACCAACAACAACTCTTGTTTATTTAATGTAGCAAACAAGCTCAGGGTTCTGCCATTAAGCATCAGCAGGGTATAAATACTATTTCATGAAACAACAAAAGAACCAATATGCCATATATTTAATTGCATTATCAAAGACACATGTACACGCGTCTACCTAGTTATAAATTATGTGGAATTGTAGAATTGTGTAAACACAGCAGCGTTCTTACTATGCAATATATACATACATACAAGCTATTTTACAATATAGTAATTCGCCTAATTAAACAAAACATTTGTTATCAAAAAGGTGAACATCCTGCATCAACAGAAATCTAATTATAAAAAACTAACATCACTTGCTACTACTTTTATTTGACAGTTGATTTTTATTGTAAATGCGTTTCTATCAAAATTAGATGTAGGGTATATATCACCACAAGAAATTAGTTATAATATATATATCCATGATTGTCAGCAGTAGTGTATATTGTTTACTAAATGTGATATGTCTCTAACGAATGAGTTTAAGCTACAGTATTGAGAAACAAAACTATTTTTGTATTATTGCAGCCCAATGAAGCATGCAATATTATTAGGCATGTTGTCATTTTTCCATTTCATATTCTTGTTGATATATAATCAGGTATGCTTGGGTGCTCTCTCACATCAAGTGTCTCCAAATTCCTATTCAACACATTATGATGCACTGTGTTCTACACAATGGAAAATGTGAAAGGGTTCAAACGTAAGAGTTGAAGACGACAGTGTTTCCTCATCCCTTGATTTGTTAGCAATAGCAATACTGAAATACAAACCAACTACACATCAGTATCATACAAACAGATAACCTTATTTATGTGTTGGTATTACTAAAATCTGAGCACACAGAGGTAGCCTACATAATAATTGTTGTTGGCTTGAAATACGTTTCCCCTTATCGTACTATATTTCTATGAATATTTTCATAACCATTAATTATTTTAAACAGTTCTATCTGATCTCCTCTCAATTTCCTGGTCTCTAGTCTTGTTAAACTACATTATTTTAGGCGAATTTCATAACTAAGATCCCTCAGTGTTGGTATCATTTTAGTCGCCCTCCTCTGTACTCTTTCTAGCATATCTACGTCCATCTTGCGGTATGGCCTCCACGCTTGTATATAATATTCTAAATGAGGCCTCATTATTGTTTTGTACAGAGGTATTATTAGTTCTTTTTTATTATACGTTATATTTCGCCTAATTAATCCAAGGATTTGATTTCCCTTTGAAGCTGCAATTCCGCACTGCTCTGAAACGTTCATATCAGCACAAATGGTTAAGACGGAACATAAAAAAACACAATACAAAGGTGTCACGGAATTAAGCATTGCTTTGGACGCGATGTTGCGACACGCAAAGTTCTACACATTTATAATTCACTCACATTCCAAACAAAACAATAAGTAACAGTCCAGGTCATAGAAAATATAAATATCCAACAACATGGCCAAATGTTACATTGCATACACCCTAGAAAGACATGTTCGCGAACTGCGAAGCCAGTAATTAACAACAGTCGATCCGAGGAATTGAACAACATTCATTGAAGCGAAGGCGAAATGCACAGCTTCTGTTAACGAATGGTCCCTTTCCATTCGCAGATGTGCGCTCCAAATACTGAACTATTAGGAGTAATTTGTTACGATTAACAACGTATAACATATCTATAAAAATCGGTACATACAAATGAGGTGTACCAAATACATCGCAGTTACGCCTACGTTTTGTCACTCTTTTTGGATTTGGCTTACCTCGACTCAAAACCAAGTTGCTTCGCCTTCGCAGCTCGCTTCGTTGTTTTGGGAACGTCAAACTTCGTCATGGATGATCGGTAGTATCACTGGTACTTGTATTATTCGAATTCACAAACTGTTGTATCCTTCACGAAACAACTACTGTCAACATGATCACACTGACAAAGGCGTAGCAGATGCGAGTCCAACTTTCAAGTTGCAATATCGATAGCGATGAGAAGGTCATCAAATTCAGTCGATTTATTATTTTATAATCCACTCATTTCTTGTCTTTAGCATTCGATACAATGACTGGTTGTCATTAATCGAAGGCAACAGTGCTACATCCGCTGAATAACATGGCCAACGCCGATCAGCCGTCAGCTTCTATGACACATATGACGTTCCACTCACGGAAACTCCCGAAGGCAAACAAATTTCTGAGGCGGTGTTTGAGGAAGCATTCTTATTTGCGTGATTTTATTATACAAATTTTTTTGACTACATGATTATCTTATTTTATATATATTCTAATTACTATAGCATTTATTTCAACCTGTTCATGTCACCTTTAACATCCGAAACAATAATATTTACTTTCGCACATTGCACCGATATACTTCTCTGGACAATTGCAGCGGAACATCGTTCCATTCTTGTGACAAGTGCCGTTGTTCTGACAAGGATTACTCAAACACGCAATGTAGTCGACTGCAACGATAAACCAGCATTCGTTGGTATTCAACATGAACATATTTTACCATGAGCTTAAGTACGTCGTGTTTTACGTTTTTAAACATGACTCAATCAAATTAATTTGTTGGAGACGAGAATGGGAATGTCTTTGTTGTATTTGTCTTCATCATCAATATCATCATTATCACCATCGTGTTAATCTTCCTTTCATATTCACATTCATCATCATCGTCTTCCTCATCATAAATACCTTGGCTTTTATCATCATATACATTTTATGTATATTGTTATTCATCGTCATCATATTCTTCTTCGTAATCATCATCGTCTTCATCTTCGTTGTCGTCACCCTTATCACCATCATTATTACAATAATAATCATCGCCTCGTCGTCATCTTCATAATGTTCATCTATATCGTAGTCTTCAACTTCGTTATCATCTCCATCACCAATGTCAATTTCATCAACTTCATTATCATGATCATCGTCACCTTCATATTCATCGTCATATTTAATTTCATCTGCATAATTTTCATGATTACCATAATCTTCGTCGCCGACATGACCAGCATCAACCAGTTCATCATGCTCTCAATTTTAATCGCCATTATTGTCTTCATATTCATCATCACAGTCTTCTTATTCTTCGTCGTCGTTTTCATAATCATTTTTATTTCATCTCCATATCCATTGTTAGCACCATTCCACAGTCTTAGTTTCATCATCATAATTAAATATATTCATCGTAAGCATCATGTTCATCATCACTATCAGAGTCTTCGTCATTCTTTGTTTTCAAGGTTCGTGGCCGTCGTCGTTATCATCATCATCATACTGTTCCCATCATCTTAGTCTTCATTTTCGTAATCACCTCTATCATCATCACCTTCTTCCTCGTCATATTCATCTTCACCGTATTCTTGTACTTCATCACATTGTCTTCTACTCACTCACTCACCCACCCACATATGCACGCGCGCACCTTTCACCACGTCACAAATCGTAATCGCCGAAGTGGCACACAAACACACACCCACACACCCACACACGCGCACACACATACCCACACACACACACACATACCCCCCCACACACACTGATTGTATTACAGAGAGGGCCGTTTATTATGTGGGTCATAACAAGCGTAATAAGCAGATTCGCGGGCACTGACAATGCATATTAGTCTACCTATTCTATTATTATTAAAGTATTAACTTTCTCATAACGTTCAAGACAACATTATGAAATTGGTCCTGCAGATATCTGTAGGTAGGAACACAATGCAATAGCATGCAATGCAGCGCGCTACTCACCTATAAATTTACGCCCAATGACAACGACTTCACACAAAGTTGCTATTTCAACACCACGACCACTGGTCCTTTCGAACTTGAGATAAATACCAATCGCTCGGCATGCAACTTCGAGTTTTCCATCACTGGGCACTGCGGCATTGTGTACTGCACACGGCGTGTAATCAACGTCGTTTTTGCTTACGCTCAGAGTGAAGCCACCAAGTGTTTCGGTGAAACCGCCTGAAAGAAAACTGTCGGTGTCATAATACTACCGTAACACAAACTTCCTCCAACTGCTATATACATGCAGCAAGTCGAAAACAAATAGATTAGTTTGTTGAGATTCAAACAATCTGTCATACCAACCGTCACCCGAAATGACCATATATTCTTGTACAACGCTCTTTGAGCATTTTATTGGAAATTGCGCATTATAAAATAAATATAATTACTATTATTATATGTGACAAGGGCTGCGCGTACATCGTCAACACATGTAGAACACCTAGACCGCCACTCTTGTCGATTCTATTATTGAGTTGAAATCTAAGGCTGTAGCCTAGAACTGGCAATATATCGTGTAGAAGCTGCCACAAGTCAACGCTTCTTCTCATCATAGGTGTTTGACACTTAGAATACGCAAGGCTTGAGCGTGAAACTTAAGTAAATTTTATCGAAGGTCACAGCGCGCGCAGCTCGATTGTCTGATTACGAGTTACATTGTAAACGGAGGAGATTACCATTAAAACACCAATGATTCTCGAAGTATGGGGTATTTTGAAAACAAAAAGGTGTTACGTTACACACATGGGTTCGTCGATTAATCCCTGAAACATTGGCGCCGGAGGTTCAAGCCGTCTATGAGGATAAGAATGTGTGTGTGTGTGTGTGTGTGTGTGTGTGTGTGTGTGTGTGTGTGTGTGTGTGTGTGTGTGTGTGTGTGTGTGTGTGTGTGTGTGTGTGTGTGTGTGTGTGTGTGTGTGTGTGTGTGTGTGTGTGTGTGTGTGCGTGCGTGCGTGTGTGTGTGTATACCGGTACTACGCAAACTCGATTATATTTCGGCACCCTACAATTAGCAATACTTGCTAATTGTAGAAACTATCTCGAGACGACGCTTCTTTTCAAAATACGTGCTTGACTTCTAGAATGCGCCCCTTACCCAAGAGTGCAACGCATTAAGTTATGCTACATTTTACCCCAATGGTAAAACATGACATGTCACACATTTCCCCGCCGGTTGTTATAACTAAGCTGGCCCCGGGGTAAATTGCAACACAATTGCGTCTTAGGATGTCTTTGAAGTGTGGAACACTTCAGTAGAAATAATGAACCACGTCGTAATGCAAACGTGTACAATTCTAAGTGATCATTGATGCTCGTGCTAACTACGGGAGATATTTGCGGTTTCGATGATATTTCATTGACGTTCAAAAGGTTTCCATCCGAGCCACAATCTTGAAATATTTTGTTTTCCTAGCCCCGATCGGCGCTACTATTGAGGAGCAAATATGCATGAACTAGTTTATGTAATGTTCGTGTTACGTATAAACGTTAACAAAAGTAAGTTCTTATGTAGCGCAGTAGCCGGTCCTTGTGACTGCTGAAGGCGCTTTACGCTTTACTCCCTTGCAGACCTATTCAATCGAAGACCATCTCGACTTCTCAGGGAAGGTATTCGTTCATACAGCTGAGTGAATTGGAGCAACGCAGAGTGAACATGCCCACAATTTGAAACTGCAGCGCAGGATTCGAATCCGGGTTCTCACGGGTTCTTTGCACCACAGCGCTCCGCAAATTGTACGTATACGTACCGGTCTCGGTGTATAGGATGACTCGTCCTATGATGTGCAAATCACCCAGATTAACGGACCACCAAGCTGGATTGATAAACATGTGACCTGCAGCCAACGCACAAGGTGATTTAAGAAAGTCTTGATTAAAGTCACCATCGACCGCGAGCCCGGCTAGATCCGGCTTGTTAGATGTTGGTTTGCTCTGGTCTGCTGACTTTTGGAAGGCAACATTTCCTGAAACAAAAATCGGTGTATTGGCGGTTTATCGGTGAAACTGGCGCGTCACCTTGGATAATGTGGACTACATAGTTTGTATGTGGACCCATCTCTTCAAAATATACTTAGACATGACGTGTGTGAATTTCCTGGACAGTTCTTGGACATTTGCTAGGGAGATACTTGGTACTGAGAACTTAACTCTGGACATACTAATGTTGTTTCTAAAATGTCTGTGAAAAGTAGTTTATACATTTTACGATACTGATTTATGAAAAAAAAATTTTTTTATACTATTTATTAATATGATTATTTATTACATTACTTTTATAACATTCATCATTAGATATATATATAGATTATTGGAACAGTTGTGGTCACGATTCTACACTATTTTAATAATGATCTTATAATATTAATTGATTTTATTATGTATAATAATGGTAATATTGTTTACCTTTAGAACGTTGCTCTTATTATATATTAGAATAATTATTTTGTAATTGTTAAATATACAATTTTTAAATTGTCAGAGAACTAATACGCTCAACCGACCTAATGATCAAATCCTATGCAAGCGCCATGCGCGCCTCTATTTGGCGGATACCGGAGCTATGTAAGAATTGAGTATTATTATTATTATTATGTGCGTGTCAAGCACACTGAATACCCACAACGCGTGATACAAGACTCAGTTTCTTGGAAAACGATCAGACGCTTAGTTGAGTAAAGAATTGTCATCAGTGACGAACGAATAACACGCGATCACAGCAGAAAGACACGGCAAACATAGCAAGTTTTAAAAAGGTATAAAAAGACCAAATATATAAACGAGATTAACAACAGGCAAAACTGAAAGCGATAGTAATATAAATTTGAGAATTACATTTGGCAAAAATTACACTGGTCCGCTCAAATAAGAGTGAAACGTTTTAGCCAATGTGTCGCTTTGTGCCATCAAAGTTTTGTTACGTTTTAAACGAAAATATCGATACTTAGTTTCACGGATACGATCCATCTGACACAAAAGGTATGAATTAAGTTACAAAACAGTGAAATTGAATTGTGTACCGTTTTATATTCCACAGAATATGACCTTTAAAAGTAAACCTCATTTGTATAAATATCTTCAGTAGTTTTTGATTTATTGCAAACCAATGAAGCAAGTTTTTAAAAAGTGACGTTTTTTTAAATATGTGGGTTCTTAACTGCACGTACTTTCAAAATTGCCAATTCTTCGGATGGCGGGAAGTGTGCCCTTTTATTTTAGGGTGTTCAAACAAAAACAAAACGCGAACTAGCTAAATATAATACATTGTCCTGTCCGGGTTCTGCATCACATCAATAGAACCTTAATAGTTAAGTCGATTAACAGTAATTGTCTTTCAGCAGCTGTCATCAAAGAGTTTTTCAAGTAGACGTTAACGAAGAAATGACCATATATAAGACATATCATCACCCGCGGCGTCTTTGTACTTCCTAAGTCCCCCAGAACCACATCAATAGTCATCTTTCAGTTTATTTGTTCCACTAACCTGTCTGACATCCTGGTCCATGCCAAGGGTAGCCAGAGGGACGGCCTACGTCACATTGACTGTCCATGGTACATTCGCCCGTGTTTTGATCGCAGCCATTGGAACATAGACACGGTAGGATGCAATTTCCTTGTCGCCCCCACATCGTGGCGAATCGACAGCGGCCTTTTTCAAAAACTGCAAACAGTGAGCAACGGTGTTTGTATTAAGGGAGTGATGCACGCAGTTGTATCTAAACAGTGCAATAGCTCAAGATCACAGCCACGAGTTGCCACTGTTCCAGTAAGACACACGCTTGTTACAGATAATTGGACAGAACATAATCAAATTGTCGATTAACTGATGGAGGTCTCTAGAAACCCGACGGGTCATATTATGCGAACTACTACATTCGTTCTTCCTCTTGTTCCTTGTTGTACAGGGATGAGGATCAGTCCAGTCAAACCACTCGTTCTCTTCTTTCTTGCCACGGTTTCTTATCCGCAGGCCGCTGTACAGTACTAGTTGTCACAGAGTAATGCCACAAACTATGTGTTAAGGTAGGCTAATGCAATGCAATCAGAACATCATCATAATCATAATCTAACAACGCGAGGCATAGTGACAGGTGAACAGTTATATTGTGAAAATTTACTAATTAAACAAATTGTTAATGTAGCAGTCAGCCCACAATTCCCACTGTCCGACGCCTATCTTTGATAAGCGTGTTAAAGTCTTGGGAGTTAAATTAATTTGTCTATGTCTTTGAAACATCGTTTACGTAATGTCAAGTTGTTAAGTAATGTGCCAAATCGTCTGCTGATTGCGTAGCCATGTCACTAGTCATGCTCAAACATGGTCATTTGCGTCACAATACAACAAACTCGTCAGATGTTAATGACGCTACGATAGTAATTAAAGGCCGCTAGACGCAACAAGGCGTTTGGGATGGCGTGTCGTGTGTTGATGATTTAATAAGCAGAACTGATAAACCTCTTAATAACAATGTCATGTATAGTTAATTTTTCATGTCATACGTGACAATAAAAAAATCCATTTGCCCAAACAGGGTAAATTATTTGCAGGATATGTTTAATATTCATCTACATGTGAAGTATTCACGACATTGATGATGCAGCCGTGGTGAGAAGGCACACGCGCCTTCCGGCAAATAAACTGGCAAAACTACAGTAGTTGATATGCGAGACTCAACTTAACACATCACTGGCATACCGGGTAATGGCTATATGTTGTGTCGAATGCAATGACTCATCAGTTGTACCCTTGGAGTCCAGAAGCTTGACCACCGAACCGAATAATAAACCAAAATCCCGAGGAGGGAATGCATGCAGTTCAATGAATGCAATTCAGAGGTATATCACATAAGTCTCTACAATGTTGCTGTATAAAACTATTACTTGTTTTAGGAGTTTACGTAACAAAAAAAAGCATAGTATCACCAGACAATGTCCACATGGAAGCAACTTTTGTATCTTATTGTTTTAATATTCCAAAAAGTAGTGCGTAGCTTGTTTTCATGTAACTTGTTGCTGACTTGAATCGGCATTGGGTTGAATCAATTTTTTTAACTATGTGAATTCCTGCGGCTCCGTTACTCCTGATCCCAATAATCACCGGGAACGGAATTTCCAACTGAGTAAGCTGCGATCCAAAGTCAGCACAAGCTCAATATAAAACCCAATTTGCATACTCGGGCTAGCTTTGAATGAATTCTTCACTTCACCATTTGTCAGTGGGGGGGGGAGTCAAACGTGAAAATGTAGCCCGGCTTCATCACTGATGAAGTCGGAAGTTAATAGTCAGCCGAACTGACCACTGATAACCGGAATCGGGTATAGGTCGTCACCTAATATGTAGGCGATGACCTGCGTGCGCTGGACCGCGTCACAATTAACGCATCCGCTACGTCACACTTTGCTTATTAACATCAAAGTTAGGTAAATTAACCTATCCATCAAGTGAACTGCTGCCTAGCAAAACTTCCGTCAAGCCATTCAAAAACACGTGATTGTTTCGGACATTCCGTCGAATATTTTCTTGCATTTCTGGTTACAAAAGTGTTTCTTTTTGACAAAAACATAAGGCAAAGTTTTTATGGCAACTCCTGCATGCGGGAATGTTTGACTTTGGAGATGTCAGGCAGCAATATTAATGTAATTCACGTATATAGTCGTTTCAACATTGTTGGCAAAGGTAAAGTTTGACGGTGGTCACGCACACAAAAAATCAATTGTGACGTAGGCAAACCGAGAGTGGATTCAGCAATTGACGCCTCGATTACGTCTCGGTTTGCTTACGTCACAATCAAAGATAGCGTGACCTCCGCCAAGCTTCGCACTTGCCAACAGTATTGATAAAGGTTATGTGTGCATTGGATCACTATTGCGGATTGACATCTGACACATCAAATATTCCTGCGTACATGGATTTGTAGACAGAATGTCAACGAAACATACGACGGAACGCACGAACGCATCAGTGTTCTGCACCCATTTTCGATGGCGCCTTGAGTCTTGACGTATCATTTCCAGGTCATGTGATGGATGGGTCAATACACCCCGTTATGAATTATGTTCCTTGTTAAGTTCCATGCTTATAGTCAAGAGTACATACTATCATACTGCTAAGACAAAACAAAATATAAAATAGTTACCATCGCAGTTTAGTTCGACGTGGCCTGCTGCGCATTCACAGCCGCAAAACGTGTCATTCTTCAGACACCTGGCACCATTTACGCACACTTGGTCGACTACATGCCAGAAAATAGAAGCAAACATCACATTTTGTATATGTTCAACAAGTCATTAACTTAAACTAACTAAAAAATAGTCAAATGTATTTGCATAATTTGGCGTGTGCGTGCGTGCTTGTGCATACAGTTTGTGTGTGTGTTTGTGTGTGTGTGTGTGTGTGTGTGTGTGTGTGTGTGTGTGTGTGTGTGTGTGTGTGTGTGTGTGTGTGTGTGTGTGTGTGTGTGTGTGTGTGTGTGTGTGTGTGTGTGTGTGTGTGTGTGTAGAGTAGAGTAGAGCCTATTTACGAAAATAGACTGGCAAAATCAAAATCTAGTAGCGACGTAGCCTAGTTAGTAGGCCTAAATCCTTAATTTTAAAATGTCTAAAATACGCCTACGTAAAAATCGTGTGCCGTACATATGCACATCGCTTTATGGCCAAAACGTGTCATATGAGACTTATGTCAGTACAAGGTCAGAGTCGATCAAGTCTAAAGTAAGGACTATTGGACTCTCGATAAGCCAAAAGGCTTCCTTGTCCACCTGTCATCTAGAGTAAATTGTCTGAATCTAAATCTTGTTAAATATATAAACAAAATTATTGAAATAAGCCAAGACTCAAGAGCGTTAGAATACTATCATTCTTTCACACGATTTTCGGCGTGATACGAAATTTACAAATCCCACATCAGAAGGGCTGGATATATGTAGATAAAAGGGTTGGACTCTCGATAAGCCAAAGGGCTTCCTTGTCCACCTGCCATCTAGACCATCTCTTGTTAAATCTTGTTCAATTATATAGGATAGTCGGATTCCCGAACGCACCAAGTTTAATTTAAAAGAAAACGTTAAGCAACTCCACCCGAACATCTTTTCAAAGATAACTTCAGTAATCAAATATAAAGTCAACTCACTTTACCTGCGATACATCCATGTACTAGTACAGAAATAATGAAAAACAACGTAGATTGAACTAAACACATATTAAGCTGAAGTCCGAAGGCGCGTGCTGTCCAAAAACACATATGCATGTCCGGTGTTATATTGTAATGTGTGCCCTCTGAAAACGACTGAATAGTCATTTCATTAATTTAATTAATATGGTATTGTCGACAATCGTGTCATATAGAACATACACACTGTTTCATTCGTTTCTGGAGTCTACGGGTCTAAGTAACACATCATTCTCTTTGTATTATTAGTCTATTATCTATGTAATTAGCAACATTTATGTTGTTGCAGTAGTAGTAGTAATAGTAGTAGTAGTGGTGGTGGTGGCGGTGATGGTGGTGGTGGTAGTGGTGGTGGTGGTGGTAGTAGTAGTAGTAGTAGTAGTAGTAGTAGTAGTAGTAGTATTGTTGTAGTTATTTTTTTAAATAATGCTATGCATTTTACACCAGAAAATATGCTGTTGCGTCAACATTCGCATATCAGTAATGATTTTTAGATGCAATATGTTATTACATCTATTATGTGTTCACAATACTCTATATGAAGCATACCACTTTAACCATAACCATACTTTGTTATTATTTTGTTTTATTGTGTCATTGTACTCTAGGTGGTCCTCGAAAAAAGCCCCTAGGGTTATCCAGGGGATCTTTTGAGTTGCACGTGTTGACTACTGTTTGTGTCATATAAGATGTTGTATACTATATGTGTGGCCAAATAAATGTTTTTCTATTCCATGTTTGCGTAACGGTTGGTGTAGTAGACAATAGCGGCGGTGAGTGCTGAAGGAGAAACATGGAACAACTTGGAGTGAAAGACAGTGAAGTGCATTGAGTCCCCCATTTTTCATCATGGTGATGCAACTGATCAGTGGTGAGGTATATGAACAAGAAAAACAGGACGAATTTGTATGTAGACGACCTAACATTGGTGGCTGATAACAAAGAAGAAATACAGAAAACTTTGTAAGAATGGAGTAACGCCTTTAGAAAATATGGCCCCGAATGAATCTGAAGAATACTGATGTAATGTTGATAGGTGAAAAAGATGTGAACCTGCATGTATTTGTTGATGACTAAATAAGTGAACAGCTTTGTAGGCCAATTATTGGACGATACATCGCTTGAGGACGGATGAAGTAGTAAAACTGAAGAAACAACTGCAAGGAACAGTGCTGGAATCCTGCGTTGTACCGAACTACATACACACACGCACACGCACACGCACACGCACACACACACACACACACTCACACATACACACACACACACACACACACACACACACACATACACACACACGCGCGCGCGCATTTACCAGGTTATTTAAGCGAAAATTTTAATCAACTGATTTGGGGCACATCAGATTTCGAAAAGGCATAGTTTTATCTCTGATGCGCCCTGTACATATATATATCCTATATATCCATAGTATATATCATATATATATATATATATGTGTATATATATATATGGGATGGGAACACTGCTACTGATAGAGATACAAGAGGATAAGCTACAGGTATCAGAACACAACTGTGTCCGAAGAATATGCAAATTAATCCGAGAAGATGGATAGATGAATTAATGAGAAAAGATATTCGCATAACAAACACCTATCAATGAAAGTAGTTAGAAGCAGATTGAGATAGGCAGGTCATGTGCAAAGACTGAGGGAGCACAGACTGTCAAAGGAAGCATGGAAAGCAGTAAATGGTTGGCAGAAGAGGAGGACGAAAATCACCGCTGAGACGACCGCATGAAACCGGCTCTCTCAAGGTCAGGTTTGAGCTGCCGAGATAAGAATGAAAGAACATTACAGACGACAGAACGAGATTGAGAAAGTTAATAAGCAAAGCTGTGTAAGGAACCAAGTGACAAAAAGAAGAAGGGAGTATATAATTATTATATAGTCTTGCAATGATTTAATGTCTAAGGGGTGTTAGTGGCATTCAATAGAACATCCTTTCGACTTCTCTGAGAAGGTACTCAGACAGGTGAATGAACTGGAGCAACGTAGAGTGAATGAACTTGCCCAAGGTTCGACACACATGGACAGGTTTCGGACTCGAGTTTTCTTGATTAAGAGTCGGAAGCTCTGGCCACTGAGCCACCGTGCTCCATGCCACACTTATAAGAAGTGGGTGGCCAACACAACCAAATTAGTCTCGAATATCAAACTTTAGGAATCGTTGTCAGGTTCGTAGCATGTTTTGGGTGCGTTTTTTCAGCCTGGGATTGCACGTTTTCCACAAACATACATCGGATTTATGCCGGAGCCTCAGCTAGGGCATAACTCAGCTCGGATATTTGTCGCTGTGTCGATAGGGTAGTGGTGGATCTTTTCGCGGTGTCATGGAGGTAGTGCTTGGGATTTTTCTCAGTATCAGGAAGGTGCTGTTGCAGATTGTTCACGGTATCGAGAACGGGAAGTGTTGGATATGTATCTTCGCGGCGCCGAGAGGGATGCTGTTGCAGTTTTTCCCGGTGCCATTCAACCTTTTTGTATAAGGTATATATTTCTGCCAAAATCACGACATTGATGGGATATGACCTACACTGCTATTATGGATATTGTGCACAATAAGCCTGTGCGACCTGATACACCATTTCTTTCAAAATCACGACATTGATGGGATATGACCTACACTGCTATTATGGATATTGTGCACAATAGGCCTGTGCGACCTGATACACAATTTGCTGTGGCGGGTCCGACTATTCTTTCGTTATTACTTACTTACTTATTTACTGATCCTGTAACCCGTCTGTGTCGTATGGGGCGCTGCGTCGATGAATGTTGCACAAGTCGACTCCAGTCTTTCCGGTTGAGCGATATTGTCTGGCTTACATCGAAACTCTTCCGAGTCCATTCTTCAATGTTTTTTGTCCGTTTCCCTGTTTTCTTTTGCCCGGCACTGTTCCTTGAAGTCTTGTTTATGTGAGCCAGCTTGATCGTGTTACATATGCCCGTACCATCTCAGCTTTTTCTTCTTCACTGTTGTCAAATCTTCATCGTGACCCACATGCTGAGTGATGATTTCTCTGATTTCTTCATTGGTGATGTGATTAGTGTGAGAGATCTCTAGGATTCTTCTGTAGCATTAATTTTCACTGTTGCGATTTTTCTTTTGCAGTTCCGCTGTGAGGATACACGATTCGCGTGCATATAGGAAGATGGAAAGGACCAGTGGATGCAATAGTTTCAATTTGGACTTCAGTGTGATGTTCTTGTCTCTCCAAATTAGTGTCAGTTTCACCAATGCTCCTGATGTCTGTACAAACTTTGCAAAGATTTCAATTATGGAACTCTCGTAACTGGTGATGGCTCCGAGGAATTTAAACTGTAGTACTGTAACAACCAAATGCAGTCGGTGGTTGAAACAGATGGTGTATGGGATGACATCATTCCGTCTTTGTTCTGTGACTTCGTGGACATCTCCTCATACTTCGTAAGTTAGCTTGAATCATTAATAACTTATAGATAAACAAATACCCCCATACATCATTATGATTTGAGATTTCATAGAATGAAATGTGAACAATGGCAATATTCAAATACAGCCATATTAAATTTAAATTAGAAAAACCTTCATTGTGTGCGCAAAACTAGTCTCAGGTTAGCAATACTCTAGCCCCATATAGTAAACTGTTTTATATAGATGATGAATGTGTAATAGTTCTAAATATCCATAATTCGTATAACTGATTGTCAGAAAGTTTTTAGTAATGTCTTAGTTCTAATGCTACTTTGTTTCATGAAAATAATCAGTTTGAATGTTTGACATTTTGTTTGTGAATAATTGCCGTTTTATTTCGTTATGTTCTGGCTTTGATTTGCCTGTGGATGACTTGTACTTTTAAACTCGAGCATGAACTAGGGGTATGCCTCAATCCGCTCTGTTACAAACAAATAGTAATAATAATGGGTGATTTTATAGTGTATCCAAGTAGACAAGGAGCTAATGGCGCTTAGGTCTACTCTATTTTCTGGGTTATAATTTTTGCAGCAGCTATTGTAGCGCCGATCTGGTTTTATATAGATCGAGTAAATCGATTTTGACTGTTTTTATTTTGTTTCTTTTTCTTTCGTTTTTCGTTTCTCCGTGTCTCTCTTGACCGCATGTGTTATACCGTCCACAAACGGTTCATGTGACTAGGAAGGTGTCACAACTTGCATATGGCATATATGATAACCGCGCTATGTGTACTGTGTTGAGGCGGGCGGAATACCGCTTCATGTCAAGGTTTTAGGCTACCTTTACAATAGACATGTGGCAACGCGCGGCGGTGCGAACACGCGCGTTACAAAGGAAACGACGTCACTGTCGTGAGAGAATCAAACAAGAGCAAAGGAAACTGCACGCGGAACAACGCATTTGGTTAACTGTGAATACGAGTTTAGTTTTAACTCTAAATGGGTAACTGATGAGATTATGCTCGGATATATAACAAGACATACAGACAGACAGATAGACAGCCATACTATGTTTTATAGTACAAATTTATTGTTTAAATAAGCAAATCTATCAAGTTGATTGCGAAAGTCGTGTGTGATCCTAAACCATTTCGCGGCCCGATAATTTGATAACGTGATGTTTACTTGATTTATGTGATTCCATTTTTTCACTTAGCCATTAAATAACTTTTGCAATATAATATAAACCCTAAGTTTTTAACATTTTTAGTTCAGGATAATAATTCCTAAGAACATACAATTAACAATATACACACACAAGCACGCACGGACGTTGATCATTGGTTAACATTTAAGTACATTCTGAGACACCAACTTTTAAAATGTCGTGACAATATATTTTTTTATTTGATACAGAATGACACTTGAAATGATGTTTAAAAAAATTGGGGTCAACAGACCGGGATACTTGCGAAAATGTGAATTACCAAGTATATATTATACTATTATGATGCAATAAATGATTGCCAATTATTGCATCGAATTCGTTCAAAAAATAATGTATTAGTATATCAAATAAAAATAGCAGTGTGCACAATATTCGAATGGAACCAACGGTGTAGTATCCACGACACTCGAGCTGTGGCGTCGGTGTAGTATCCACGACACTAGAGCTGCGGTGACGGAGTATTATGCATTGCATTCGAGTAGTGGTGACGGGGTAATATTCGCAACATTAAACTAGCGGTAGCGGGATAGTATTCACGGTACGAGAGTGATGATGACTGGGCAGTATTCACTTCACTCGAGCCGTGGCGTCGGAGTAGTGTTCGTGATAATTGACAGGTGTTTACGGGTTATTATTCTCGACACTCGTAGTTTGTGTAACAGTGTAGTTAGTATTCACGGCCTCCGACCGGTGACGACTGTGTAATATTCACGACATTCAAGTGTCAACAACGGGTTAGTATTCAGCTACTTGGGTGACGCCGATTAGGTAGTAAAAGCTATTGCGTAGTATTCACGACACTCGACTGACGACATCGAAGTAATATCCACAGTATCTGATCGGTGACAACGGAGTAGTATTCCCGGCATTCGAGCAATGGTCGTAGGGTAGTAATCACGACCCTGGACTACCATACATTTTGTTTACTGCCATGAAAACGGGAGTATTGCAGAACATATGCAAATATATACTTTTAGTGACTAAGCTTGGACATAAAACTTATATTACTTATACATTTAACAATTTCGTATTTAGCTGTCACACCTGTCCTTAGACATTCATTCTCACTGGATGATGCCCACCGCGAAATTGGTTCGTTGGTGTTGACCATCCGCACAAGTCAGGGTTGGTAGTTAACTACACCACCCCAGACAGATATCAGTTTGCGAAAGTTCACTGAATTAGATTAGGTATTAATTGTATAGTTAGAACTGTCAGTCCGGAGTACCGTGCTTATGGTTATAGACAATCGTCCCTGCCCCACATCAAAGGGCATTTTATTGGAAATCCCAATGTAATTATTCGTTCGACCAGTCTCACCAGCGGCTGAACTGTAATGGAATTAGTCTGTCTGTTTATGTCTGTCTTTCTGTCTATATGTATGTCTGTCTGTCTGTCTGTCTGTCCGTCTGTGTGTCTGTTGTACGTCAGTTTGCATTTTCTGTGTTTGTTTGTCTTTCTATGTCTGTATGCCCGCCCATAAGCCCGCCCGCCCGCCCGCCCGCCCGCCCGCCCGCCCGCCCGCCCGCCCGCCCGCCCGCCCGCCCGACACCCGCCCGCCCGCCCGCCCGCCCGCCTGCCTATCCGTCTGTCTGTCTGTCTGTCTGTCTACAGGCATGAATGAATGTGTGAGAGTGTGTAATATTTAAAACGAGTGTCGTTTCGTAAGTTATGCAGTGATGACGACATCATCGTTGTAATTTCACTTTGCAAATGTGGCCGTTTAGACTACATTACATCAATATAACTTCGGATACATCCATGTTTTCTTGGAACACATGTTTTCTGTGAACTGTTCTGGGTTTGTCTCCGCGTACGATCCCCTCACATACTCGTTCTACATGGACCTCGACAACTTCACAACATACACAAACGGTGAGACTGGAAGCATTGTTCTTGTATGTGCTTATTCGATACAAAATAACAATGCTTGGTCATTCCTTATGAACACAACATATATTTATTAAATTTTCGTATTTTATTGAATACCTCCGTGAAAATAATTGGCAAGACATTCAAGAATACAAAATCTGAGGGTCATAGTTACCGTAGTGTTTGACCTGCAGCAGTTTAAATGTCAGGACTTTAGTGACGTTTTCAACATGTATTTCAGTGGTTAATATGCTATGATCTAATTAACTTTGTAAGTGTTCTGCACATTCCTTAGTAAACAGTTGCATACCTTTGGTGTATAGGCTTGTCAATATACAAATCAGAGTAATATTGATTTCTTAACTTCGAATATACATATATGCCACTTTAACATGATATGTTCTTGTTACGTAATTAATCAACCCCCGATCTACAAAACGAATCTGGAGTAGAACATATTGTAACACATGTTTTGTTTGAGATGATCCTTAAAGCGATTCTTTGTAAGCTACTATACATTCGCGATATACTATATCAAAACATGATAATTTCCCATAAGTACGTTCTCTGCTACTTATGTCTTGCAGTAGTTCCGTTGCCCTCTAGGTTAGTATCAAGTAGGTATAGTGATTTCTTCGTTTTCTCTTCAAAATGGTGCGGTGCGGATCAACAGGGCATGATACGTTAAAGGCTCAACACACACTATTAAAGAATATGCTGGCATCTCGCAAATTAATTTATAATGGTCGCTTTTGCCTCCAGTGAGTGAGTTACAATTAACCAAAGTTAGCCCACTACAAATAAATAATTGTACGTATATTCCACGCTAGAAATCGATCCGATGAATGATGATATCGATCGGTTGGACGGGTCTCTTGAACATGAACGTCATAACAGCTGCATTTATAGTCACCTGTAATGGTTGGACGACACTTTTGGCCAAGCCAAATGACAGTTCATGGTAATGTAAACGACTTGGACTCAGTTACAGGGTCACGTGCCCCTATTGTCACCCGAGTCGCTTGAGGCACAGACGCTAAAGCTATCATCAGCAAAAACAGTCGTACTCGCAAGATGGGTCGTTTTCATTGTAATCATTTATATAGACACTGTCATCTAGGTCTGCTCTCTCGCCATTGCTAGTTCGTTTTCCCGACCGGCGGGTATCGAAACTTTTACGATTGCCAAAACGGATTTGTAACGTCGCGCCAGGTGGTCTGGCGGAGCAAAATATTAACATGATCAACGTGCTGACTGGCACAGTGATGAGAGCGCTCTGTGTGCCAATGACGAGATCACTGAGATTTAATCTGATGGCGTTGAACAGTAAATATTCGTTCACGGAACCCATGTCAATGTCGTAGAACATTGTGCTGACGAGCATCGAAGACATGGTGAATGCAAAACCACTGGACAGGCGCTGTACGCTTGTGAATGTGTTGTGAAGGGGACACACGAAGATGTTCAACCAGAGATGCTGGTCACGTAGGCTCTGCAACAACTTGACGCGTAACGTATTTATAATGGTATGGCTGTTCTTTCATCAACGCTATCTAAGATTGTACGTGACGACGTCATCATCCTCGTCTGGTTTTAGCCACTTGTTACAAATGAAATGCCATATTTCCTTAGTACGAATATCACGTGCTGAGATCTGTTCTGAAAACCTGCAATAATAACAATAATGTAATTATGGAAAACAGGCCGATTTCACTTTGTCTTATTTATATGGTGTATCTAGTATTGATGTTACAACGTGTTAAAGGTTAAGACTACAATGTGTGATTAAAGAAGGCGCCTACACTTAAATCAAGATAACTGCACATTGATATGCGTACATGATATTATCGCATAACGACAACATGAGAAGTTCGGTGGAAGAGAGCATCGTTTATTGTATCGTAACAAATACTGACGGTGAAACATTCGCTTTTCTTTTTTAGTTGAGTGTACTTGCGATATAATGGGCTCAAGAGCGTGTAGTATAATATTACTTAATTCTGAAGACACTCATCAAGAGGGTAAAGTATTGGAGTAGTCGACGCACACGACAAGACCATTCAATGTATCGATCCTGTATTCCTCGGCCATTAGGAACCAGTTTTCGGCACCGATTTGGAATAACTTAACATTCGTGTCGTCCAACCTGTGTATTGCGCTTGTTCCATTGTCGCCCGTTATACGTATGGAGACCTTTCTCGTTGTGCTGGAGTCATTACAGTGAGTACAGTCACAAGGTAGAAGTAGCCAGCATCCGTCAGCAAGAAACGTCACCCTCCACTGTTGTTAGTGGAACATTTGTAAAGTCAAGTAAGTGCTTCCATAGCGCAGTGTTCAGTCTTTATGACTGATCGAAGCACTTTACATTTTACTCCCTGGATAACCTGTTCCGGTTCTCATTCGTGTGTCACCTTCCACTATAATGAGATTATGAGAGGTAATACGGAATAAACCGATATGTCACACTGGGTCAATTATGTCGACAAGTTACTATTATGGTGGGATATATTGGGTAGATTTACGTGAAAAACAGGATGTGGACAAATACTGGTAACTATCATGCACCAGTTTCACTTGCATTCTTAAAAGCTGTTGAGGGCGATTTTACTCCAGAAAATCGATTTTTATCCTTACCTATGATCGAAAAAGAGAATTGCGTTTCACTAACAATCTTTTCTGGATACGGTCCATAAAAACGCTCCGAAAAAATGTCAAACGCCTCCTCTTCGTCCTTGTTCTCACTTATCCCTTCCAACCCCACTTCTTAATCTTTGCAAGTCCGGTGTTGGTCGTACCAACGTCGCGGTTGGTCGAATCTCATGCAGCTGCGCCATTTGTATGGCATTGGTGTGGTCATAGTCTGAAAAGACGTTTGAGTTGTACTGCACACGTTTCCAGAATCAAGCATGCCACCGGCACCCACAACAACACTCATCCCGACACTTGTATTCATCTCGGTCATACCCGTCAAGTCCTGTGAAACAAAACAGTAGTCATGGCAAACATAAACCATAAATTATCAGTACAAAATTGAATCTTTACACGTAAATGCCCGTTGACGCACGTTATAAAAAACAAGTTTGTAAGTACAAGTGCATAAGACATTTATTTGTGAAGTGTGTTGTAATCGACCGTGACGCGCTTCGCCAGTGTCACCATCTCGTCAGCAATGAGCGTCAACGTTCATCTTGCACTGTAAGAGTGCTGTCAGTGTGTCGGCGTTAAGGCTCTGACGACACTCGGTCTGCACCTTCCGCACAACAGAAAAGGAATGTTCGCAATCTGCGATGCTGTGCGGCAAGCTCAAAACTGCAACCGTCACCTGCGTGAGTTAGGAAAATCTCAGCACAGCCATCGCCGTCTTCACTTTCATGACATCTGACCAGTGCCGGTCAACTGGCTTCCGCGCACCCTCCTCCTCCAAGCTGACCTCGCTGTCCTCCGTTAGCTGGTAGTCCTCGAACTCCTGCTTGCGGACCTCCCGGTCAACCAGAGGAGTGAACTGCTCAGTCAGCCGGACAACAGTAACAGACAGTTAGGTCAATGTAATAAACCTGTTAGATATATCCTAGCTCATACATATATGAAAATCAATAATGTGCTCAGCAAGCCGGACAACTAATTTATATTTGACCTAAATCCCTGGGTATAAATTGCAAAATAGGCTAAACCAATAAAAATGGCCCTGTTTATTGACATGTGCCACTGTCGTTGGTTAAATTTGACATTTAAACGCGGGCTACAATATACCTATATCAATATATATGTACGGTACACTACATACCTGGGTCGTCTTTGTCCGCTTACATGGGAAAATTTTTGTGATGGCGCTGTCTGGAAACATACTCTTCACCAAGTTCGTGAAGTGTTCCGCCACTGATGCGGCGTGGTTGTGTTCGGAAACGAACTGCGAAAAAAGCACCTCCGTCTTCGTCACCTCCGCCGATGTCTGCGGCATCGCCCCGAAAAACGATGTCACCAGGATGAATCTTGAAAGTCTTCGCTTTCGCCTCGTTGGACTTGTGCATGGTCGTACCGAAATGCATTTTCACATCAAACTCTCCCGAGGACGAGGCGGCAACTTTCACAGCTCGACCGCGCACAGAGCATCGCGCAAACTCCGAGCCGCTCTTGGATGCGACGATTACATCTTTAAATTGCCCAATCCACTGTTGTTTGAATTTACCCGTAGACTTTCTAACGCTTTTTGGCCGGTGGCGCACATCCAGATCCATCGTCCGACATATTCCATTTTTTTCAAACTGAATCTCGCCGGATAACGTAAGTGTTTGTGGGTAAATGTTCGTGCCTGCTCATAACACAAAATGGTTTTCCTACTACGCCCGTAGTTTTCATTTTATGAATAAAACCGTAGTGACTACGGCTAAACCGTAGGACTTGACAGGTGTGATTTCGGTATTTGTATAAATCAACGAGTCACACAGACAGATGTGTCGCCACGAGCGCAGTGCCACCTACAATGCCTGAAATACACTTAATAATAATAAACTCATTGTCCATCTACCACGGTGGCTCAAACACAGATAGCACACATACAGCGGACCGACAGCGGGCCGAGAGCGGCAAAGTCATCCGCCCGCTGTCGGCATACGCCTGCAGGCCGAGGGATTTTTGTCCGGCGGCTCGCCGTCGGACCGAGAGCGGCTCATAGTCGGACGCCGATACTGTGCCGAAGGTTAGCCGCTCATATGCCGACTGGGCCTAATTTAGCTAAATGTGTGTATATGTGTGTATTTGCAAGTAATAAAACCAAATTATACGCACACACTTATGTGTATTGGTCTTATAACTTGAACATTTCAATAGTAATCATCATGCATTGCCACTCTAACATTAAAATGAACATTACTTGATACACGTTCATCAATTTATTGGGATTTATTGGAATTTAGAAGTTCAAAACAATAAAATGATATAGTAATACGTTATTAAGGACATAACAACTGTAAACTGCTTCAAAGGAGAATGGGTGTCGAGTATCCCATCCAATTATTATAAAGTAAAATTAAATACGCGAACAACTCAAATGCGCATAACAAACACATAATTTAATACAATAAAATCAAATCACCATTTCCATCAGAGGCAGTCTTGGAGTACTTTCGAATGTTCTCCTGATGTTGTAGTCAGTGGCAATGCTGCCACTTCATTCTTTCTGATAGCATCTGGAATATTAACGTACACATATTTAATTTCTTCAATGAAGGTACCACATTGTACAATATTTAGTATATATAAAATGTGTTAAATATAAAAAATATTGTGTCTCACAATAAGTTCACATAAAATAATTTTACTTTACTTTTATAAGATAATTCCCGGTTTCTCATCAGCACAAGAATTTTAAAATAGTTTCCACAAAACTTTATTTTGAAATATAATTATCCTTTGAATAAATTTGCATGCGGTAATTATGCGCAAAAAGAGAAAATTATATTTCACACCAAACCAAAGGAATATTCCTACTGGTAAAACATACATTTAGTAGATATCTTAAGACTTTTAAATTGTTAATTGTTGATGATGAGTTGCTTTGCTAGTTGTTAGTACCGCCATCAGGATCAACATAGACACATTTACCATAAATCGCACCACTCATTTACATTTTAATAAAATGTTGATGAGAATCCTGGAACTGTTTTGTATAGCCCTAAAGTAAAGCAGCATAAATGGCAGATATTGTGTGGGCCATAAACTGACAGAAGGCGCATAGTGTAAGCATTTCATCCATCACACATTTACCCTGTCATACTGACAGACAGGAACACGCAGCACAGGGACAGCATTTGTTGTTGATTGGGCACGTTCATCTTCATTATATCATCGTCATCCATAGCCTATAGGGCGGCCACAATCATGACATCAGGTTATTCTGCCCTACATTCTATTTAATTTTTTACTCATGACTAACAAGTTTCCACAGAATCAAATATGTGCCTATAAAGTCATGCCCAAATTAATATGTTTGAATAATCTAGAAATATATAAAGATTTACAACAGAATGTCTAAAAACGTACCTTTTCCCCGGAGCTCTGCTTTTACGGTACACCGCAGTGTCAAATGTCACTACCCCAGTGATTCAGCCCTGGGAGGCCCGATTGCTAATAAGTGACTAACGGACGCTGTCACTGGGGCAACGGCGGCTGGATAGCGGCTGGAAGGCGGCTTTTCTTTAGGTATTTAAAAAGTAGAAATGTAACAGATTATCTTTGCAAAACGACATCAAATTTTCATTTTCACAAGTATGGGAACGAAACAACAGTTGTTTTTGTTGTACTTTTACACAACGTTACACTAAATTACCTACAATGTCGTTCTAGATATAACAAGTTTATTATATTACCTATAATTTGATGCATGACATTAATATGTCAGATATCGAGCTCGTATGCCCATTTTTCGTTGACGTGAGTGCCCCTAAACGCGAAGCCGGGCCGCGTCAAAATGATTGGACGCAAATCACCAGACGAGTAGCAGTTTCAAAGCACGCTTGTGTAATAACCGTTTCAAGCTGCAGGGAAATCAATAATCCTAAAAATACTAATGATGTCAATGTAATTTTATTAAAAATAAACATAATTTATGATCAATGCGTTGTTACGTGGAAACAAGTTGAAAGTCGTCAAAATCTTAACGGACTCTCGTCCGACTTAATTAGCGACGCCGTCTGTTCACATCCCTACTCAAATGCAACGGTAATATGGCACCCCCTTGACTTGAGCCAGTCGAGACTCGCCAAGAAAACCACCTTGACGTTGAACTCCAGAACCTAAATTTGCGTCCCTCGAGACTCGTCAAAAACACCTTGAAGTTCTCCAAAAACCCACCATTGCACATCTTCTTGAGGCTGTATATTGGGGCGGCTAACCAATTCAGGTCACTCAGGGACAGTCACAAATAATTTTTTTTACATTACAGTTTAGGAAACTAGTCCTGCAAATACGATCACTTGTCAGTCCCGAGAATTACCTTAATAGTGAAGTAAAAGTGACATTCTACTGTACTAAAATTGGAGGGAGGGAGGAATATATAGATGGAGAGAGAGAGAGAGAGAGAGAGAGAGAGAGAGAGAGAGAGAGAGAGAGAGAGAGAGAGAGAGAGAGAGAGAGAGAGAGAGAGAGAGAGAGAGAGAGAGAGAGAGAGAGAGAGAGAGAGAGAGAGAGAGAGAGAGAGAGAGAGAGAGAGAGAGAGAGAGAGAGAGAGAGAGAGAGAGAGAGAGAGAGAGAGAGAGAGAGAGAGAGAGAGAGAGAGAGAGAGAGAGAAGAGAGAGAGAGAGAGAGAGAGAGAGAGAGAGAGAGAGAGAGAGAGAGAGAGAGAGAGAGAGAGAGAGAGAGAGAGAGAGAGAGAGAGAGAGAGAGAGAGAGAGAGAGAGAGAGAGAGAGAGAGAGAGAGAGAGAAGAGAGAGAGAGAGAGAGAGAGAGAGAGAGAGAGGAGAGAGAGAGAGAGAGAGAGAGAGAGAGAGAGAGAGAGAGAGAGAGAGAGAGAGAGAGAGAGAGAGAGAGAGAGAGAGAGAGAGAGAGAGAGAGAGAGAGAGAGAGAGAGAGAGAGAGAGAGAGAGAGAGAGAGAGAGAGAGAGAGAGAGAGAGAGAGAGAGAGAGAGAGAGAGAGAGAGAGAGAGAGAGAGAGAGAGAGAGAGAGAGAGAGAGAGAGAGAGAGAGAGAGAGAGAGAGAGAGAGAGAGAGAGAGAGAGAGGAGAGAGATGGAGGGGGGAGAAACGGAGGAATGAGAGGGAAGGAGAGAAAGAGGGAGAGAGACAGGGATAGAGGGAGAGACGAAGAGAAAGAGATATAGAGAGAGCGAGACATAGGGGGATATGTTTCAGATGACATTGAAAGTGAGCCGTGTTTGTCACTCATGTTGACTATTGTTGTCACAGTGTGGCACTTTGTTTCTAGTTGTAATTACTTTCTTGTTTGTTGCAGATGAAAGCCGAACCATCTGTGTCATATGTGTCAGAAGTGTCTACAATGAAGTGTCTACTACAAAGTGTAATTCACGTTGACAACTACAACAACTAGCAAGTTCAGCCAGTTTCACCATTATGGTGACAGTGACATTTGTTGGCAGATAAAAAGACAGATACAACGTAGCATTTGAGCCAAGACAGTGACTGTCCAAACATTTGCCTTTAGACACAAGAGAACGTGTGTGGCACTGATTCGACACGATTTGAAATGTGCAGTTACATAAGGAGACTGTGATAGGGTAGACCTAGTCCAATGCGACTGTAATGATGTCCTTGGTTCGCTGTTCTAAGAACCCTTTCATCCTAGAAATGGGATGCGTTGAGTAAACAGTGTTAATTACCAACAGCAGTTCCTGGAACATGGATGCGAATACGCACACTCATACTGCTGAGAAAAGATTCAAATGTGAGACTTGTGGGAAACGATTTTTAATAATGCGTGATTTGAGAGCACACCTACGTATCCATGCAATTAAACCCTTCAGATGTGACATATGCGGAATCCAGTTTAGATGTAGTAGTTATTTAAAGGCACATATGGGTATCCACACAGAGGAGAAACCGCACAAATGCGACACTTGTGGTAAACGGTTTTTAAATCGGGATAGCCTAGATGTACATATGCGTATTCACACTGGTGAGAAACCCATCAAATGTGATACCTGTGGTAAACGGTTTTCAACGACTGGTAGCTTTGAGTTGCATGTTAGTATTCACACAGGTGAGAAACCCTGTTAGTGTGATACTTGTGGAAAACGGTTTTCACAGAGCGGTCATTTAAAGATACACGTGCGTAGTCATACGGGTGATAAACCCTACAGCTGTGATACCTGTGGTAAACGGTTTTCACAAGGCGGTCATTTAAAGATACACGTACGTAGTCACACTGGTGAGAAACCCTATAAGTGTGATACTTGTGGCCCCTGTTTCACTAGAAGTGATCATTTACGGTCACATTTGCGAACTCACACTGGGGAGAAACCGCATAAATGCTACACTTGTGGATAACGGTTTTTAAATCGGCGAAGCCTAAATGTACACATGCGTAACCACACTTGTGAGAAACCCTTTAAATGTGATACCTGTGGTAAACGGTTTTCAACGACTGGTAGCTTACATTTGCATGTTCGTATTCACACAGGTGAGAAACCCTGTAAGTGTGAAACTTGTGGAAAACGGTTTTCACAGAGCGGTCATTTAAAGATACACGTGCGTAGTCATACTGGTGATAAACCCTACAGCTGTGATACCTGTGGTAAACGGTTTTCACAGAGCGGTCATTTAAAGATACACGTACGTAGTCACACTGGTGAGAAACCCTATAAGTGTGATACTTGTGGCGCCTGTTTCACTAGAAGTGATCATTTACGGTCACATTTGCGAACTCACACTGGGGAGAAACCGCATTAATGCTAAACTTGTGGAAAACGGTTTTTAAATCGGCGAAGCCTAAAATTTAATGCACACATGCGTAGTCACACTGGTGAGAAACCCTTCAAATGTGATACCTGTGGTAAACGGTTTTCAACGACTGGTAGCTTACATTTGCATGTTCGTGTTCACACTGGTGAGAAACCCTTCAAATGTGATACTTGTGGAAAACGGTTTTCACAGGGCGGTCATTTCAAGATACATATGCGTAGTCACACTGGGGAGAAACCGCAACAGTGCTACACTTGTGGAAAACATGTTCGTATTCGTCGCGGTTGATTAAATCTGATGCAGTTCCGCCATGTAGTATCGTGTTGGTGTGGTCATAATCCGAAAAGACGTTTGAGTTGTAGTGCACTTGTTCCCAGAATCAAACATGCCACAAGCGCCATCCTGACACATGTATTCATTGTGTCGCCACGAGCGCAGCGTCACCTACAGTATCTGAAATAGACTTGAAATAAACTCAATAACCATCTACCAGCCAGGTTGCTCCTTTAAGAGCGACTTTTTAGTCTTGATAGGAGTCTCCCATATCCAAGTAGTACATTCAAATTCAATATGATACACATTTGAAATTTCACATTGTTGCTGCTATACCATAATTTACATTATTATTATATCACATTGTACATTTGGATAAATAAACAACTCTGTCTGTTTTTCTGCTTGTCTGTCTGGCTGTCGGTGATGGATACGTTAATAGCTTAACAGTCTATGGCCACGAGATTCGTCGCAAGCCAGGGCTGTTTGCTATGCAAAACTAGCCCTGGCAGATCTACGCGAAGTGCAGAAGTTAGCTGAGTCAAACTAGTAATTTATTTCGCCAGTCGTGACTGCGTCACCCGTGAGAACAACGCACATTTGAAGACGGGTAAACGACTTCTGGGAATCCCAATTCTACTTCCTAAACATTGCATGTAACACGAGCCACGGTTCGTTAAAATTAGTCTTATTGTGACCACCTGACCTGCCGACAACCACTGATCTAGTGAGCGATTTCATAGGCTGAGCTTATATTCAGAGTTTCGCCAAAACGATCAGCCAGGGGGTACTGCTGGCTGGTACTGACGTAATCAGTAGCAGCGACCCCTGGCGCTCGAGGATGGTCACGAGGTAAGAACATAGACGAGACCCGTTGTCGCGCTTACATTTATCCGGGCATTACATTTTATCCGGGTGATGTTTATGTGCATATGTAATGCATAATATTTGGCACCAGTAGATCACGTAGTGATAAATAATATCCAGTAGTTAAATATGTTTCGTTTGTTATCGTAATACGAGCGTTATAGTTGGAGTACATAATTATAATTTGTTGTTTCAGATTTGTGACCGAGTCTAAGCGTAAGTCACGTGACGTGTGCGTGGAGCGGAAACTGTTTTACGACAGAAATTGTTTATGTCTGTGGGAAGCAAACATTTTATAAAATAATGTGTATACATATATATACATATAAATAAATATATATATATAAACATACATAACGCCCGGATAAATGAAGGCGCGACAGTCGTAGCTGGTGCTAAATACATTCCCTTAGATATGCGCACGCGCAGAAACGTCACCCGGATATTATTTAATGCCCGGATAACTGTAAGCGCGACACTGTAACAAGAGTCGCACGGACACCAAATAAAATGCAGCCACAGTGGCGCCACGTCGCGGAGTCTGGATAAACGAGCCTCAATCACACGAAAGCGAACAGGTGGTGCAACGGCGGAGTCGATCCTGTAAGAATAACGATTGCTCGTGTTTTCAGGTATGTAAATACTATTCAAGACTAGAGTAGCACATTCATAATCACCCAGCATAAGTTATACCACATGAGACTAGATCAATCTTCATATCTGGTTCTGTTTTAAAACTAAAATAATATATTGCTCCTGATTATCGCTCAACATTCATAACGTGGACTTGGTCTGGATAGGCCCCACGACGTGGCGCCACTGTTAGAGTGAGTTGCACTGTTTCACGAACAACGACAGGTGTTGTTTCTCCATACAGCCCCTTTTGGGGCTAACCTAGGAGTTGTGCTGTGCGCGTTGCAAAGGGTGCGTGAAACTGAATTATATATACTTATAATGCTATCCCGTGACCAATTGCGTTGGAACGTGTTAAATATGGAGGGGGCTGAGCCTCTCAAAAAACTCAAATGCAGTGTCAATATGGCACCCTCTTGAGCCACTTGAGACTAGCCAAAAAACCAACCTTGAAGTTTAATTGAGCCTCTCCAAAAATCAAAATTTGTGCCCCTTGGCTTAACATTAAGTTGAGACTCGTCAAAAACATCTTGAAACTCTCCAAAAGCCCATCTTTGCACATTCCCTTGAGACTGCATATTGGGGGGGCTCATCCTATTTCGAACCCCTCAACAAGATTTAACAAGATTTAACAAGATTGCCACCCAGAGAATTAACTCTAGGTAGCAGGTGGACAAGGAAGCCATTGGCTTTTCGAGAGTCCGACCTTTTTATCTATGTGTATCCCGCCCGTCTGAGGTATGTGTCGATTTTATTTTTAAACATATTCACGCTACTAGCACCCACACAATCAGCAGGTAATCTGTTCCATTCATTTACAGTCCTTTGTGAAAATGAAAACTTTCTTATATCCAATCTACTCTGCTCCTTTGCTAATGCAAGATCATGTCCTCTAGTCCTTCTATCTTTCTTAACTGAGAAAAACATATTTCTATCAATATTTTCATAACCCTTCAATATTTTAAACACTTCTATCTGATCTCCTCTCAATCTCCTGGTCTCTAGTGTTGTTAAACCGCATTTTTTTAGGCGTATTTCATAACTAAGATCCCTCAGATTTTGTATCATTTTAGTTGCTCTCCTCTGCACTCTTTCTAGCATATCTATGTCCTTCCTGCGATATGGCCTCCACGCTTGAATACAATATTCTAAATGAGGCCTAACTATTGTTTTATACAGCGGTATTATTAGCTCTTTTTCCTTATACGTTATGTTTCGCCTAATTAATCCAAGGATTTGATTTCCCTTTGAAGCTGCAATTCCGCACTGCTCTGAAATCTTCATATCAGCACTAACGGTTAACCCTAAGTCCTTTTCTTTTACAGTAGTACTTAGTACAGTACCCCCCATTGTATATTCTACCTCTTCGTTCCCATGTCCTATGTGGAGGCATTTACATTTCCCAAAATTGAACATCATTTGCCATTTTTCAGACCATTTCATCAAACTGTCAAGATCATCTTGTAAATGCTGTCTATCTCCATCACTTTTAGTCCTTCTAAACACTTTTGTATCATCCGCAAATTTCAACACCTTGCTTGTTATTTCATCATCCAAATCGTTGATGTATATTAAGAATAATATAGGACCTAATACTGATCCCTGTGGTACCCCACTCAATACCGATTTCCAGTTTGAAGCCTCCCCATCAACTACTACACGTTGTCTTCTGTCAATCAGCCATTGTTCTATCCAGTTTATTATACCATTTCCTATGCCATGGGCCTTTAGTTTAAGCAGTAATCTTTGATGTGGTACTTTGTCAAAAGCTTTTTGAAAATCTAAGTAGACGATATCTACTGGTGTTCCCTCATCTACCCACTTAGTGATGTCTTCCAAAAAACATAACATATTTGTTAAGCATGACCTCGCTTTAAAAAAACCATGTTGAGATGGGTTTATCAAGTTTTGTTTAACAAGAAAATCCACCATGTGATCTTTAATTAGTCTTTCTAATAATTTACAAATCACTGATGTTAAACTCACTGGTCTATAGTTCTCTGACTTGTTTCTCGAACCTTTTTTGAATAACGGTATACTGTTTGCTTTTTTCCATTCTAAAGGAACCACTCCCTCTTCTAATGACAAGTTGAAAACTGTTGCAAGTGGTATGCTAATTTGTTCTACAATTTCCAATAGTAGTTTGGGTGGAATACCATCCACTCCAGGTGATTTATTTTCCTTCATAGCCCTTATTTTCTTAGCTACCATTTCCGGGGTTACAATTAATTGTCCTAAATAGTCTGAATCTGCCCCCTTGAACTTAGCCTCTGGTATTGGCAGTGAACTAATATCTTCCCTGGTAAACACTGAACTAAAGTACTCATTCAGGTCTTCTGCCATTATGAATCCCTCTGATATCATATTTCCAGCACTATCTTCTAGAGGACCGACCTTATCTTGAACTTTCTGTTTGCTTCGAACATACGCATAAAAACTCTTGCTGTCATGTTTTATATTACTAGCTAATTGTTGTTCATAGCTTCTCTTTGAATTTCTAATTTCAGCTGTAGCTTGGTTAAGTGCTTCTTTATAATTGTTGTAGTCTTCATCATTTCCAGTACATCTATATGACTTCCACATCATTTGTTTATACTTAATTTTTCTAATGGCTTCTTTCGATAAGTGTTTCTTTTTGGACCGTTTTCCTTGTTTTTTGAAGGGTACAAATTTATCGATTATGCACTTAATTTCACTCTTTAATATATTCCAGCATTCTGTTGCCGTCTTATTTTTCAGTGTCTTATTCCAGTCTATCTTTGCTAAATATTTCCTCATGTCCTTATACCTTCCTTTGTGGAAATTTCTCCTATACTGCTTTTTGCTATTCCTTTCTGATTTTACTTTGATGGTAAAATGTATCTGGTTGTGATCGCTACTCCCCAGTGGCTCACATATCTTGACATTGTCAACTAATTCATTCTGTGAGGACAAAACTATGTCTAACACATTCTCACCCCTGGTTGGTTCTAGCACATGTTGAGAAAGGAATGTATCTTGAACTAAAACTAAAAACTTGTGGTCCTCTCTCCCCATACTCTGTAGAGATTTCCATTGTATATGCCCATGGTTAAAATCCCCCATAATAATACAGTCCCGTTTGCTTACTTCCCTTATAGCATTTTGTATTTTTTCATTCTCTTCTATGCTTATGTTTGGACTTCGATAAACCAACCCAACCGTCAACGTTGAGTTTCCTGTAACTATGTTACACCAAACAGCTTCTTCGCAATCTGCTTCTCTTTCTAATTTTATTTCATAAGCCTGAATAGATTCTTTAATATATAAAATAACTCCACCTCCCTTTCTTCCTATTCTATCTTTTCTAAACATTACATATCCTGTCAGTCCCAATTCAGCATCTGATATATCGGTGGTGGTCCAGGATTCGGTTATACCTATTATATGAGGGTCAATATCTTCTACCATAATGTTTAGTTCATTTCTTTTGTTTACTATACTCCTTGCATTTAAACAAACACATTTATATCCAGCTTCAGAAGAGTTTTCCAGACTGTTATTTGTTGATTTATTTGTGCTGTCTTTATCTATGCCTCCATTTTCAGGCTTTTCTGTGAGTCCCCCCTGCGAATCTAGTTTAAATAGATGCAACCTGTCCCACTGTCAACAGATTGCAGCAGATTCTCTGAGAAAACTGCTGCCCCCTTTCCACTAAGATGGAGGCCATCTCTCATGTACATATCTTCCCTCCCAACAAAGTATCCCCATAAATCTGTGAATCCCACCCCCTCTTCTTCACACATCTGCTCAGCTAGTGCATTGATCGCCATCCTCTTGCAGTTTCTATACGTTGCCCCCCTTCCTCCCATTACTGGCAAAATTCCTGACAAAATAACCTGTTCGACTCTCGTCTTCTTTAGCTTCCTCACTAACTGTCTATACTTCTGTACTATCGCAGTTGTTCCCTCCCTGTCTGCATTATTTGTTCCTACATGTACCAGTATAGACCCCCCCTTGCCATGTCCCAATACCTTCTCTACCCTGTCAGTTACATGTTCAATCCTAGCCCCCGGTAAACAAACAACGATGTCTTCCCCCTCGCTCAGTGTCTTGTCCGTCTTTCTCATAATGGAGTCACCCATAAACACCCTCTCTTTCCTCATTGCCCCCTCAATCACTGCCTTAGAATAGCTCCTTCTTCGTTTTGCATCTGTCTGTTTGTTGTCTTTCCCCCCTGCCTTCTTCTCTCCTGTCACATTCTCTTCCGATCCATTCTTTCCTGTCGCTTTTTCTCTTGTCACCTTTCCTCCTGTCAGCGTCCCTTTTATCGACTTCTCTTCTATCACATTTGCTCTCACTTCCCTTCGTCCCTTCTTCTTTCGTCCCGTCTCATTTTCCTCTCTCCTCTCCCGTTCCATCTTCCCTCCCTCCTTCTCTACAGTCACTTTCTTCCCTGTCACCTTCACGCTTGTCACGTTTTCTGTTGTCGATTTTCCAATTTCTTCCCCTCCAATCACCTCTCCTCTCAATCTCCTTTCCTCAGTTTTCTTGCCACTGCTATTCTCCTTCAGTCTTGCAGTATCCTCACCTCTCTCCCTGTCTTCTCTCTCCGTTCGACCTGCCTCCTTGCTAATTCCCATCTCCATTCCCTTCACAATATCTGTCAACCTAACTATCTCCTTCTGCAAACACTCCACCTTCCAACATCCAATGCACTGAAAGGTGAATCCTTCCTCCATGGTTTCCGCCCAACTAATACATTGGGCGCTCAGCCCCCCAAAGATGTCCCGATTAAGACGGCTATTGTACAAGTAATAGTTACAAAGCAAATTCGACGAAAGAGTGCGTGCGATAATTTAAAATTGTATAATCATTATTTGGAGCATGAACGCTCTAGTAATTTATTAAATGTGTATACTATATTTATTGCCGTGTTGGGACATATATTAAGTATAGGTATTATATTAAACAGGTTGGTGATCTTTTACTTTCTGAGCTAACCATGTTATGCTAATCATTTTGGCCTGTTATCGAAAAGATTGATATATTATTTTGATAAATTATAATCACAGACACAGTGAATCCAAATGGCAAATGCAATCCCAACAGATAAACTGCTGTCTTCAAGACTTTGTGTATGCTTCTTATCAATGATCATGAACATTAAACAAACTCTAACATCTTTATTCTTCCTCACAACGTGGAAACCAATGGAAACCCTGACTAATTCCAAATTATATTAAATACTATGGTAATAAAAATTATTTAAATAAACACATAGATACGATATTTAGACTTCATAACATTGGTGAAGGAACACTAAAGAAAACGATAGTCTTCCTACAAAAAACAGTTGTGGATTTAATGGTATCTCTTCAAAAAATTTATAAAATAATTGAAACTGCAATAATTAAATGATTAACTGTATTAATAAATCAAGTGTTAAACATTTCTCTACTTCAATGATCACTACAGTAATAGTGACTTTTTTACTCAGTTATCAGCATATTTTAATGATACCAATCTGCTTTTTGACAATCAGTACAGTTTAAGACTAAATATTCCACTTACTGTGTTGCATTAGAATTAGTAGATAAAATTATACACAAATGGATAAAAACGACGTTCTGATTAACATATTTCTAGATCTTTCTAAAGCTTTTGACAGTATTTACCAGACCATTTTATTAAATAAATTGCGATGTTATGGTATTGACGATGCAGGAAACAGTATGTTCAAATTGAAGAAATAATGTCTAAAATTCTTCCAATAGCAGTTGGTGTCCCACAAGGTTCAATCCTTAGGCCATTAATATTTTATATATATATATATATATGTAAATGACTTTTCACAAGCTAGTAGCATATTTAAGTTTATAATGTATGCAGAATGCACCATGTTATTTACTACTTTGACATCTTTAAGTAATAATATACGATATAACTCAATTGAATTTTTAATAAACAGTGAACTATCCAAAGTTGTTGAGTGGTTACGTGTAAATAAACTATCACTAAATAAAACTAAATCTAAATGTATGATTTTTTATGTCCCCAATAAAGGTATACAACCCCTTACACTTAAAATCGATTGATGCTAACAACTTTCCCTGAAAAAATACAAAGATACATGTACACATCTAACTTGTTATTCATGTCACCAAAATCAGAAATGCTAATTGTTAATCAATGGACAAAAATTTTAGTATTCAAGTACATACACAGTTTTGATTATATCAGTCGCTATAACAACATTTTACAGCCACAGAATTCACACGATTGTATAATTTAGATAGACACATAACTTAAAAGGCCATCATATATTAAACATATATTTGTCATAACTGCGGTGGCTCCTACGAAAATGACAGTGTCTTAACCGGAGCCACTTACCCCCCTATTTGTCATAAAATTAAAAGGTAATTTGTTTGTAAATTAATTGCTATACTGGTTTTCAAAAAATGGTGCATACACACATTATTATTATATATATTTTATTTGTGTAAATGTATATACCTGATATGTTTATTGTGTGAATATTTGTTATATTTTGGGGTCAAAATAAACTTGTTGTTCTACTCACGGTGCATCGCTATAATATGCACTTTGTCTGTGTCGCAGATACTTTGGTACGGAACATGAACACCAACCTATGTCCGCCCCCCAGGCATAAGGCATAGCAAAATACCCATCCTCCGGAAGGGATAACCTGGTAGGTAGTAACCACTTTACAAGATGTCCGTGTGAAGTAGACAGTTTAGCTTTAACAAGGAAAACATGTACCATCGAACCTTGCTTTACAGCCACCTTGTAATTCAGGTCACTTTGGGGCAGTCTCAAGTCATTTTGGTAACAGTACAGTTTAGGAAACTAGTCCTGCAAATACGATCACGTGCCTAGTCCTCAGGATGACCTTAGTAGTGAGGTAAAAATGACGTTCCACTGTACAGTACTAAAATGGGAAGGAAGGAGGAATATATAAACGGAGACAGAGATGGACAGAGGGACGGAGAAAGAGACACATAGTGAGACACAGAGGGACATAGAGAGATGGAGGGAGAGAGACAGAGATAGAGGGAGAAACGAAGAGAGAGAGGGATAGGGAGCGAGACATAGGGGGTGGGCGAACATGTTTCAGATGACACTGAAAATGAGTCGTGTTTGTCACTCATATTGACTATTGTTGTCAGAGTATATTACTTTGTTTCTAGTTGTAATTATTTTCATGTTGTTGCAGATGACAGTCTAATCATCTGTGACGTTTGTGTCAGAAGTGTCTACAATGAAATGTCTACTACAAAGAGTAGTTCACGTTGACAACTGCAGCAACTAGCAAGTTCGGCCACTTTCTCCATTCTGGTGACAGTGACATTTGTTAGCAAATAAAGACAAAGGACAGATACAACGTAAGACTTGAACCAAGCCAGTGACTGTCCACATCTTTTTCCTGCAGACACAAGAGAACGTTTACGGCTCTGGTTCGTCACGATTTGGAATAAGCAGTTACATAAGGAGACTGGTGTGGTAGAACTATTCCAATGCGACTCTAATGGTGTCCTTCGTTCGCAGTTCTAAGAACCCTTTCATCCTAGAAATGGGATGCGTTTTGTAAACAGTGTAAATTACCGGCAGCAACACCTGGATGTGAACACGCACACTCATACTGCTGAGAAAATATTCAAATGTGACACTTGTAGTAAACGGTTTTTATACCGCTGTGACCTCACTGCACACGTGGTGAGAAACCCTTCAGATGTGACACTTGTGGTAAAGGGTTTTCACAGCCGGATAGCCCACAGTTGCATGTGCGTAGTCACACTGGTGAGAAACCCTTCAAATGTGGTACTTGTAGTAAACGGTTTTTATACCGCTGTGACCTCACTGTACACGTGCGTAAAGGGTTTTCACAGACGAGTAACTTACTGTTGCACGTGCGTACTCATACTGGCGAGAAACTGCATGCATGCGACACTTGTGGTAAACGGTTTTTATAACACGGTGAACCTCACAATACACATGCGTAGTCACACAGGTGAGAAACCCTTCAGATGTAGTGTCTGTGGTAATCGTTTTGCAACGACTAATAACTTGCGGATGCATGTTCGTATTCACACAGGTGAGAAACCCTATAAGTGCGATGTTTGTGGCGCCTGTTTCACTAGAAATGATCATTTACGGTCACATATGCGAACTCACACTGGGGAGAGACCGCATCAATGCTACACTTGTGGAAAACAGTTTTTAAATCGGGGTAGCCTAAATGTACACATACGTAGTCACTCTGGTGAGAAACCCGGCAAATGTGATACCTGTGGTAAACGGTTTTCAACGACTAGTAACTTACGGGTGCATGTTCGTAGTCACACTGGTGAGAAACCCTTCAAATGTGATGTTTGTGGCGCTCATTTCACTAGAAATGGTAATTTACGGTTTCATATGCGAACTCACACTGGTGAGAAACCCTTCAAATGTGATGTTTGTGGCGCTCATTTCACTAGAAATGATCATTTACGGTCACATATGCGAACTCACACTGGGGACCCTACAAATGTGACATCTGTGGAGCACAGTTTACCCGCTTAAGAAAGCATAGTCGTAGAGAGGAACCCTTACAATCATGAAATATGGTAGCTGTAATACACTCTGATATTATATAATATAGTAATAACTATAATATCCGTCGTCAACTCACCTTTTTATTGTTTTCTCTTGTCATTTATGTTCTATTTTTACTGTCAGGTATATTACGGCATTTACATACAATACTATCATTTATTTTTCGGGTGTATTATAACATTTAGCTAATTTATCCACAGTATTGAATATTTATTGATAAAAGGTGGGAATTCAACAGTTATAATACCCTGATTCATGTAGAATATATTGAGAATCGGATAAAATACTGAATATTTGTGATATCTGGCCAATTAAATAACGTCTTTGTGATGCTCGTCTTTCGGATATGTATTTTTAGTTGAGATGAAATAAAACCGTATTGCAAATCCTATGTTTTCGTTTAGTCTTATATTTAGAACAATGGTTATTTAAATTGTAAATTTGTGACTCGTGCACTCTATCAACACGTTCGATACCGGCGCGTCACCACACATATTCAAAAATTTGGATATGCGGTATTGTGCATTTGGTACATCTAATCATGTATGTATATCTAGAGTTTTTTATATCTTAATTATTAAAGAACCCCAATTATCACAATTTTCTGCATGGCTAGATGAGTACACACTATATTTAGTTTGCTACCACAACAACACGTGCGCACACACACACACACACGACTTTTGGTTGCATTCAGGATGCACACCGAATGGTATCTCCTTGTAGACCCATACTATAGGGTCTACTCAGCCAATGTCAGGAAGGGTATTTGCTCTGCACGAATTACAGATCTGTAGCAGGTTTGTGTTCAAATGCATTTGTAAAATGTCGCATAGAGGAAGGAAGGGGGCAAACACATACAAATGCATTTGTAAAATGTCACATAGAGGGAGGGAGGGGGTAAACATATACAAATGCATTTGTAAAATGTCGCATAGAGGGAGGAAGGGGGCAAACATACAAATGCATTTGTAAAATGTCGCATAGAGGGAGGAAGGGGGCAAACATATACAAATGCATTTGTAAAATGTCGCATAGAGAGAGGAAGGGGCAAACATATACAAATGCATTTGTAAAATGTCGCATAGAGGGAGGAAGGGGGCAAAGATATACCAATGCATTTGTACAATGTCGCATAGAGGGAGGAAGGGGGCAAACATATACAAATGCATTTGTACAATGTCGCATAGAGGGAGGAAGGGGTAAACATACAAACGCATTTGTACAATGTCGCATAGAGGGAGGAAGGGGGCAAACATATACAAATGCATTTGTAAAATGTCGCATAGAGGGAGGAAGGGGGCAAACATACAAACTGCAAGAGGATGGCAATCAATGTACTGGATGAGCAGATGTGTGAAGAAGAGGGGTTGGGATTTATTGATTTATGGCGATACTTTGCTGGGAGGGAAGATATGTATATGAGAGATGGCTTATATCTAAACAGAAAGGGGACAGGAGGTTTTTTCAGAGAACCTGATGTGATCTGTTGAAAGTGGGACAGGTTTTATTTATACTACCTGCGCAAGGGGATTCACAAACAAGCCTGAAATTGGAGGTACAGACAAAGATATCACAAATAAATCAGCAAAGAACACTCTGGAAAACTGTCCAGAAGCTGGATACGAAAGCGTTTCTTTAAATTCAAGGAGCACAGTAAACAAAGAGGTGAACTAAATATAATGGTAGAATATACTGACCTTCACATAACTGAATCGTGGGCCAGCACCGAGATATCAAATGCCGAGTTGGGACTGTTGGGACAATTTCGTAAGCATAGCATATGCTTACGAAAGATAGAATAGGAAGAAGGGGAGGTGGAGTTTATATATTAAAGAATCTAACCAGGCTGATGAATTAAATTATAAAGAGAAACAGATTGCGAAGAAGCTGTTTGGTGTAACATAATTGCAGGAAACTAGACATTAACGATTGGGTTAGTTTATTGTAATCCAAACATAAGCATAGACACCAATTATAAAGTACAACACTCTATAAGGAAAGTGAGCAAACTGGGGGGGGGTTTAATCGTGGACATATACAATGGAAATATCTACTGGGTACAGGGAGTGAGGACCACAACTTTTCAGTGTTTGTACAGATAGTTTCCTTTATCAACATGTGCTAGAATCAACAAAGGGAGAACATGTGTTAGACGTTTCTCGTAGTAATCTCATTCAGTTTAGTAATTACTCCGTTAGCTTCGTTAATCTAGCGAAAATTCTTAACGTTGGGTACCGAACCGAAGTGTACGGTACGGAACACGAACACCAACCCATGTCTGCCCCCCAGGCATGAGGCACAACAAAATACCCATCCTCCGGAAGGGATAACCTGGTAGGTAGTAACCACTTTACAAGATGTCCGTGTGAAGTAGACAGTTTAACTTTAACAAGGAAAACATGTACCATCGAACCTTGTTTTACAGCCACCTTGTAATTCAGGTAACTCAGGGGCGCTCCCAGATTGTTTTTGTAACAGTAAAGTTTAGGAATCTAGTCCCGCAATTACGATCACTTGCCCAGTGGAACCAAGTTTAGACTTAGTGGTTATTTTGTAAGGCACATGTGCTTATCCACACAGGGGAGAAACTGCATAAATGCGGCACTTGTCGATTACAGTTTTTAAATCGGCGTAGCCTAAATATACCCATGCGTTGTCACACTGGTGAGAAACCCTTCAAATGTGACACTTGTGGTAAACGGTTTTCACAGACGCGTAACTTACAGTTGCATGCGCGTAGTCATGCTGCTGAGAAATCGCACAAATGCGACACTTGTGGAAAACGTGTTTAAATCGATGCATCATAAAAATTCACGTGCGTAGCCACACTGGTGAGAAACCTTTCAAATATGACACTTGTGGTAAAGGGTTTTCACAGAAGAGTAGTTTACAGGTGCATGTGCGTAGTCATACTGGTAAAAAAAACCTTCAAATGTGATACATATTGGAGTTTGTATTCAGACAAGCTCATCCACACTGGGGAGAAACCCTACAAAGGTGACATCTATGAAACACAGTCTACCCGTGTTAAACGGTTAATAAAGCACACCTGTAGCCAGTGCTACAAGCCACTATAGGGAGCAACATCTTGAAATGTGATAGCTGTATTACAATATTGTGAAAATTACATTGTTGATTGTTAACCTACACTGACAGTCTACAGTCAACCATTCTTCGACTACTGCATGCAAAGGTCGCATGCGGATTTCTCGTTTCCATACTTTTCATGGTACCATTGGCGGCACAATGGACATTGCAGCGTGGTATAGAGCTCACTGCAATAGATGCACCTGTATTCTTCATTCGTAGGGGTCGAACCAACTTTACGCACGTGCTTGACAGTGGTTCGTTCTTTGCCCTTGTGCAGTTCGCGCTTGTTGGATTTCTTGCATGTCTGCTTATTGGCTTGCCTCTCAAGCTTCTCGTTCAGTTGCTGATGCTTTTCTCGCAGATTATCCTTGTATTGTATGACGATGACGTGAGATGTTCTGCAGACTGGGAGCGTCGTTTACCCAGCCGGGGCCCAGCCTTGGGGAGTGGTGATATGCCGTGAATGAACGTGTTTATAGGCGTCATCGGTGTATTGCAGCCAGTCGATGTGGAGGCAACTGTGTCAGGCAGAGTCGCGCGTTCGGAGAGGTTAGTCGCTTCAACATGGGCGCTGCTCGGAAGAGGCTCAGACGCGACAATTTCATTAGGAGCAGTTACCGCCGGCGGGGCGCTGCTTGCTGGGGCTGCCTGTTCGCTGTCCGTCATCAGCGATGGCGCAAAATCTGCATCTCTAAACACAGCAGGGTTGAATGGCCACAGTCCACAACTGGAGAATCATGACATGGCGTTGTCGATTGTGCGAGCCTTTGTGTACGCTGCTCCAAAGAGGGCCGCGGCATGCCTGTCTGTAGTAGTCCTTGAGCGGTCCGAAGTAGCACTTGTCGAGCGGCTGGAGTCGATGAGTAGTGTGCGGTGGAAAGGAGATGAGCTCAACGCCATTCGCCCTGGCGAGTTCCACTGCTTCGAGCAACTTGTGTCCGTCAACAAAGAGTACCTTTTTGGCAGGCGTCGGTTTGACCGCATCGACAAAGTGATTCGACCACTGCACGAAGACTTTGCTGTCTGTTCAGCCACTCTCTGTCACCACTCCCCCTGAACCAGGTGGACAGCCAACGAGCAAGTGCTTGTTCATTTTCTTCCTCGGGTAGATCATAAATGGTGCGAGATAACGCCCACTTGCACTCATGCTGCAAATGATAGTGACCGTTTTCCCCTTTTCGCCACAGGTCACTTTTCCAACCTGTTTCTGACCCTTTTTCGACCGTTAAGCCGCTCTCGTCCATGTTCCAGATTCTGTCACCATCTATTGGCCCAATGCTCTCAAGAAGCGACCTCCATATCTCGAAAAAATGATCGACTTGTGCCTTATTGAATCCAACTGCCCGATTTATACTCATCGCTTCTGGTTCCCTAATAGAGAGTGTTCCGTTTCTGGCAAGAAATCCAGCTAGCCAGTGTCGACCAGCCATCTGTTTGGTTTGATCAAAGGGGTGTGCGACGCCTTTGTACTCAGCCACTTGGAAAGCCATTTGTTGGAGTTCGGTAATTGTTAACCCGTAGAACCTTTGCTGCATGTCCATTGCATGGTTGGCGATAATATCTTCAATGTCGGTGTCTAGGATCTGGCGAAATCTCCCTAGAAGTTGCCGACCTGGCGCTCGAACCTGTAGGACAGAGCCGAATTTGTATGGATAACTTCACATAAGCCTTTTTGTAAAGTTTGGAACAACACAGTATTACGGTAATACCACACCATGGCAATTGAAATTAAGCTGTGTGGTGTTTTTTTTTTTTAAATAAATTACTTGTAATATTATTCGAACGCATAAAACATTGACCGAGTTGCAACCCATTTTATTGCAATGGTAATAATTATTGTAATTATGACTACTGAATTTAATCAGTTTTTTATCTAATTTTCAGACAATTGTTTTATAAATTACGTACAAATTACCTGGTCTTTGTGGTGTCGTTGAAGAGTCCGCTGGGGATTCCGTATTGCCGTTCAACGCTTCTATATGATTCGCCATGTTGAAGAGCAAAGAGGGCCTCCTGTAAATCTGCCTCTCCATATTTCCGCTGTTGTTGATCACGTCCCATCTGAAATAAACAGTGGTTGCATAGTTTCAAATTCGGGAAATTACAATTAATCATCGCAATATGCTATCTGAATCCGCAAGAAAATTGTAAGTAAACTGGTTTAACATACGAAAATTAATTAAAGTAGTCTATCCTAAATTGTGTCAAATTTGCGGGTCACCAAAACGTACCGGTTGTGAACCGTGACTGTGGTACAGTGCGTATTAGTCCAATTTGTTTCTAGAACGCGAGAAATACATTATATTTTCATAATAAATGAATTAATTTATGATGTACACGAAAAAGTTTAATGTCCCCAAACCGAACCTCCAATTGTATGAGTTTTGCTGCGGTGCGCTTGGGGGGGGGGTTTAAAAGCGCCTGCTAGCTTTTCATAAGTGAATCGCAAAGACGCGTGCGGTCGCGGCGCTTAATTGCGTCAGCTAATGGTCTCTAATATGTTAGCGGAAGCTGCCTGTCTAGTTGTCTTCTTGCGTTACCAATACAGGCTGTGCAAGAATGGTTTGCCGCAAGGGGTCTTATTCGTAATAGCCATTTACGTAACGGAGGCATTATTTGCCATATCCGCCGCTACTTCTTTCGATCTGGATACGAAAACCAAGGGTGATTATCCCTAGCATCTCTGAGAATTACTGTGAAAAGTCAACACTAATTTGATTGGATAAAAGCCTATTAAATTTGAACATTGTTCGTGAACTATAATACATTTTACTATTTATAGTATTGCATGCAAACTATTATGTCTGACATCTCATCAATGAATTGGTTCAGCTGTCAGAAATTGCATTATCATGTTGAGTTTAACGCTTACTAGAAAAACTGTAATGGGAGAATATCAGTTGCAAGATATAACATAATATTGACTTCTAGTAACCCATCGAATATCTATGCCTTTGAAAATTAAAGTCATGTGCAAAAAATGGCAGACTGACAACATAGCATGCACAGCCAAGAAATGACGACCATCACAACAGATCGATAATGATTGAGAAAGCCACAGAGAAAGCGGCGAGGAGGTGAATCCCTCCCGAAATGGATCAAGGGAAGGTTAACAGGTAGCCACAAACCATTACAGCGTAAATTATATCTACCGAACAACCCAAGCGCGCCGTGAGTGGACCACCATAATTGAGTCCAATGGATGATAATAGCTGGGTTCATGACTAACCATTTATTAACCAAGCCTCCGTACGCACGCTCTATCTACCACCGCGCCGTGAGTGGACCACCATAATTGAGTCCAATGGATGATAATAGCTGGGTTCATGACTAACCATTTATTAACCAAGCCTCCGCACGCACGCTCTATCTACCACGTCGTATCGACATTCATAATGGTATGCAACCATGTTAATTGATCCTTCGAGCTTTCAAGTAGCGTTGCAACAGTCTCGCCGCTGACACTGGCAGCAAGAAGACGTGTGTTCTCCGTTAGCAACAAACAAGGCGACAACCACTACGACCATCAGTGGACACACATCACTGCCGTTCGATTTCGTTTGAAAACCACACACTGTATTCGACTTGTGTGCGTGACGTCGGCTGGAAATGAACAGTGTCTGTGTTAAAACATCGCTCTTTGTGGTGACGCTGCGATAACGTATTCAGAGCGTGCTTTCGTAAGGTGTGTGCCAATGTCTTGTCAACACGGAGGGTAACAGAAATAAGTAAAGAGTAATCGAGCAAATTTGTAGTTCAACATACTAAACACGGAGTGGCACATTTATAGGTCAGCAGTTTGAAACAAGTTTAACTACATTCGTATTGTCTAATGCCTGTGGTTCTGTGTTGATTAACTTATTCGAACTAACGCGTTATACAGATCGCAGAAAGCCATTATAGGAAATAGTACGTCTGGCAAATATTGCTTTGACAAAAGCAACGATGGCATTTGCCGCACTGGACAAACTAAAATGTTTTGTCATAATTGGTTTATTAATGCAAACATTATAATCGAGTAATGTATTAATAGTTATAGTATTGTTACTATTAGTGCTGCAAGTGTAAGTTAACTGTTTAAATGGAATATTGCAATTCAATTATGCATTTTAATTTATTCATTTAGTAAGTAATACGTATTAAAATATACATTGCACAATGTTTATTTGTAACGACGGTACTAGCATTATTATTCTAGTTGGTTGACTATTAATTATGATATATTGTGAAGCACTACGAACAATTGTGATTCTGGCGATACAGCAAATAACATATATTACTATCATTATTTTAACCACGCAGCGTCTGCAGCTAAAGGAACCGGTTCTTCAGAGGAGCAATGAAAATGACTTAATCTGCGAATGGGCAGCAGGAGTGACGTATACTGAATAGCGGGACATGAATTGTAAGAGGTGTTAAAAAAGACACGCGTGACTGACCAACTGCAGTTCGTCAATATGGAAGCTGTGAATATGTCCCCCTCGACAAACGATTCAAGTTTCCTTCACAATGTCTCGACTGATACATCCAATGTCATCGCGAACAACACAGCAAAAAACATGGATGTTGGCGATGTTTTCCTATTTTCTCTGTGCGTGTTAGGTTTGCCAGGCAATCTGCTTGTCATCGCGGTTTATACCCGGATGATGACGTCATCGATGAAAGTGTACATGTTTGCTCTGGCTGTCGCTGATTCGGCTGTATGTGTTTGCGGAGTTGTCCTCCTTACCGTATCGATGGACTTGATAACAACTATGATCGTGGTGTATGCTTTCGACACGGCAATCACGTTCTCGGTGTTCCTCCTTGTCTTTGTGTCCATTGAGCGTGTCGTTGCCGTCACACGTCCTCACACGTTCGACATGAAGGCGCAGCGAGCGAAGAAGTACTTACTTGTCATCGCCGTTGCTACCGTTATTTTCAGAATACTTATTAACGTTGCAAAAATACAGCGTTACGATGAACTCGCAACGGTAGTTTTCGAAATCACAATCAGCGTGAGCGTCTTCACAATGACGGTATGCTACATTGTGTTGATAGCGACGTTGATGAAGAAGCACGTAGGATCGAAATACCACATCAAAGACCAACATCCGTCAGATCCATCAGTTCCGTCAGGCTCGAGTGTTGCGACAAGTTCCTCCAATTTGGAGAACACATCTGCCGCTGAGAACAATGAACATATTCAGACACCAGGAACGTCTAACCTGTCGATAGAACTGGACACCATTTCTCATAAACAGAACAACAGCGGTAGAACTGTTGGTACAACGCAGTCATTGCCCACCGTTGTACGCAGAAGAACAGTGGGCACTCATGCCAATGTTTACAAAAATGTCACGTTGCTGTTCGTAATCACAGTCGTGTTCACAGCCTGCTGGCTTCCTTCTTGGATAGCTGGCTTCGGTGTGTACATTCCGCACTACGTGAAACGAGTCTTTATTGTAAACTCTGTTGTCAACCCGTTCATCTACGGAGTCGCCAGCGCCATGTTCCGTGAAGACGTGAGACAGTTCTACCGCCAGACACGCGCCAAACTGTCAGGTTGTTGTCGCCATTGAAACATTCAAGTGACACTTTTGTTCCACCTGCTTGATGTGTGTTGAATAACGCATGTACCTTACAATGCAGACACAGTGCGTACAACTTCAACTAGTGCGTTTCCATAATAGTAGAAATGGAGTGACAATACGTGAATGTGAATGCATTTGGATAGTTTCGTGTGAGAGAGAGAGAGAGAGAGAGAGAGAGAGAGAGAGAGAGAGAGAGAGAGAGAGAGAGAGAGAGAGGAGAGAGAGAGAGAGAGAGAGCGTTGTGTCTCTGTATTGGCGCTAATTAAATAAAGTGATAATTATTTAGCAAACGATTACAAACTACTACTCTAAGAAATTGGGGCTCAAATCTGTACTAGGTGTTAGAGAGCTGCACCCTAAGGATGCAATCTTTACACCTTAAGAAATATAGCACCCTATCACTGGGCTGCAGATGTATGACCCTTAGGGATGTCCCTGGTCTACACAGTATATGGTGCAGATATGAATCCTTGAGGGCCAACGTTGCACCCCCAGGGTGCAGAAATTAGCCCTTTCACGTACAACTTAGCAGACTAAGAAAGTTTGCAGCCCAGCTATTATTACGGAGTATTGTATTGCTATTTTAGCTGTTTGGCAATCCAACCTCGTGGACGAGCTGTGACGAGACCAATTTAGACTTCGATCACGGAATATGAGATGGCGGATCCAGAAATCGAGTCTAGGTTCACTGGCGGCCGAACCAAATGGTGTAGTCGAAATGTTGTCGCTGCCGCGCTGCCGTAACTTGACGGCCGCTGTCTCCGCTAGGATGGTGATATTGGGAAACATTTTCGTCACTGCGCGGCCGTATCTTCAGCGGTTCTCCCGCCTGGCTCGACTGTGACCATCGAAGGGGGGGGGGGGTAAGGGGGGCTCTGAAAATGTTCAGCCGCCGCTCGCCGTAACTTCAGCTTATTATAGCCTGAACGGGGGCACATTTCAAATGGTCTATGGGGCACGGTGTAAAGTTGTTGTCCCCTCCGTCTTCCTTCCTTCCTTCCTTCAGTTGGGCGGTACGCAAATGGCTGAAGAAGACTGGAGCCTTACCTCGGGTATGTCGCTCGCCAAGCCGTGTGCATCATCGTGCTGTGGTAATGTTAATGAACTAAATTAGTCACTGCAGGTCTGTTACAACGGGAGCGTGGGCATGTTAGGCCCCCCTTGGATCCGCTTATGCCTGACATGAAGGCAGTTGCTTGGATATTGTTTAGGAGCAGTGCTATTGTTGAAAACAAATATGTCATCGTGTTTTACAGGCGCGTGACTAGAACTGTGTATTGTTGAATTATCTGTGTGCAAGCTTTTTAACTGTATAACATTCCTTACAAGTACATTTGCCAAGATACTTACTTAGACTTAGTTCCTCCTGTTCCTTTTGGAACATCGGGTGACGATGTTCCTCCATCTAGTATGTTCATAGAGAATACACACATTTCTAGTTAATAAAATGTATAATCAAATAGTATATTGATCGGGGAGCTAGCAAGCTTTCGCGAGTCAAGTATCCCATTGGTATTGATTTTGTCGCACAATCAAACTAATGACATTTTGTGTAACACGATGCAATGATATTGGAGTTGGTTCGTCCGTCTAGGAGATGAAACAAATATGCCTTGCCAGGTGTGATGAACATGGATATCCACAAAGAAAAGTACGGTGCTAATTGATTAATTCGCGACGCGCTACGTGGTGGATTTCTAGCCTTCGTAATGGCGGCTATTTAGTGAAATATTGAAGTTACTGTCCAACACTCTCATGCATACATTACGCTCACGAGAGGCTCACACAAAACATCAATTTACTCATCTCAAATAATTCATACCACCGAGACAACATATCGTATTATCTACATACACACACGCACGCACGAACTTGCTCACACACACACACACACACACACGAACTCGCTCACACACACGCACGCACGTAAGCACGCGTGCATGCACACTCACACACAAACAGTTATATATGTACATATATATATATATATATATACACATCCATTTAATTTATCACGTTGAACTACAAATTAACCGTTGGAAAGTCCGCCTTACGTAAACATATGTCACGTTTGGCAGAAGCTCAAATTAAAAAGTAGTTCAGACAATAGGATTTAAAAAAAAAAATATTTGTCATTTTTCCACCAGAAGTGATTGTTCTCTAACGACCAATATCAACAGGTCGACAGCGGGGCACGTATCTTACGGTAGATCAGTCGGACGTTGCTACGAAACATTTTGCTCACGAAGCTGTATATGAACGGATTAACCATCGAACTGATCAGCACGACACGCTTTACGTCTGGCAACGTTGATAATATATTTGGCAGCCAGCAAGCAGACTTTTGTATGTATTTGCTACCTTTATAGCCGCTGCATTGGCAGCCAAATCATCGGGTGCTTCACGCGTTGTTCTCGAACATCGACAAAGCCGTGGACATCACAGAAGGTCTGCATCATTTGAATGCATATCGCTTTGCCTTGTCACATTAGTACGAGCAGACCTTGTTCTATTCAACCTCTTTATCGCAATAATGAAGTAGTAAGCGCTCATTGTAAAAAACATGAACAGAAAAGAGATGTTTCAAATATTTTAACTAAACTGCCGTAATGAGCGAGTGGCGATGCTGGGACCATGGGAACTTTCTTTTCTTCTTTCTGATAGTGGTTCTTGTGTCTTGACCAACAAAGGCAAGGTCTGGATTCGATGTCGTATTCCAGCGTCCGGAGTGAAAGGAGTCTGGTTCCTTCGGGTTGTCTAGTAAGGTCAAGTCATTGACATATGCCCAGTATGCCAGACATTCGCCGTTGTTGTTGCTGCGTCTGTATTCGACGTGCTAACAGTTGAAGTCACCGGCAGGGAAAGGCTGACTGTTGGAAGTGTTGTTGCTTCCAGTTTCGTTGGTAGCAGTTTGTACACGTTGACAATGTTCGTACGTTGTATTTTTACAATTCAGTACCATTCAGTCTCCGACCGTATCTGTGGGGGCTGTAGTGTTTACTAGATGTGTAGGCTGCTACATAGAAACCTGGTAATTTTAGCTTGTCTGGTGTTTCCTGAAGCAGGATTGATATTGCCTTTTTGTTGTAATAATAATATTTATTTTACATAGCGTCATTCCATAACGTTCGTAGCGCTTTACATAACAATAATATATAAATAGTAAAAATTAAACAAATTTAAATATAAAATAAATAAATAAATATAATAGTGTTGTGTAGACATCCGTAGATGAAAACATAAATCAATTATTATGTTAAAATAAATACTTAAATGTTCTTTCGGCTGTTAAAAAGATCAAGAATAAAACTGTTTCTGTGGTAATTCAAGCCGTAATAAAAATGTGAGTTTTTAAGGCTGCATTGAAAGATTGCATGGACGTTTCGGAAGTAGCATAGTTGGTAGACTATTCTATAGTGTAGCGGCATCGTGGACGAATGTGCAATACCCGCCTTTAATTAGGGCTCTCGAACGACAAGAGTGTTACCCTCAGTAGAACGAAGATGTATGGCGGGTTTGTAAACTGACACAAGTAACTGCATGTATGGTGGCGAGACAATTCGATACAATTCGATCAGCATCTGATGCCTTATAAGTAAGTTCTGCTAGTTTTTAGGTAATCCGTTGCTGTGCAGGCAGGCAGTGGAGTTGGCGCAGTAATGGTAACGCACTGTCGCATGCCGAGTAATTAGAGTCATTCGACACACCGCAGTATTCTGCAGTCGTTGCAGCCTGTCGATGTTCTTGGCAGAAGTGCCAAACAAAAGCGAATTGCAACAGTCTAAGTGTGACGTAATCATCGCAATGCCAACTCGTTCTGTGTCGACTGTGACAGGTAACGGGGAATTGGGCCGATATTACGTAAATGCAGTGAACAGGTACTATTTGTACGAGAAATCTGCGCCGTCATGTCAATATGCTTATCTAAGTAGATACCAAGATCTCTCACACAATCAGCAGCACAAACGACTTCGGATCCAACGCGCACATGCAGTCCAGCAACCAAATCAGATGCCGACCTGGGTACAACTGGTAGAATCTCGGTTTCTGCACCGTTTATCAGCAAGTAGTTGAACGTTATCCAGGATTTGATGTCATCGATGGGCTGCTCGACACGATTAGAGGAATGAAGGGGTTGCACTTGGAGGTGTGAAGGGGTTGCACTTGGAGGTGTGAGGGGGTTGCACTTGGAGGAGTGAAGGGGTTGCACTTGGAGGAGTGAAAGGGGTTGCACTTGGAGGAGTGAAGAGGGTACACGTGGAGGAGTGAGTGGGTTGCACTTGGAGGATTGAAGTGTGAGGGGGTGCACTTGGAGGTGTGAAGGGGTTGCACTTGGAAGAGTGAAGGGGTGCACTTAGAGGTGTGAAAGGGGTTGCACTTGGAGGAGTGAAGAGGGTGCACTTGGAGGTGTGACGGGGTTGCACTTGGAGGAGTGATGAGGGTGCACTTGGAGGTGTGAGGGGGTGCACTTGGAGGTGTGAGGGGTTGCACTTAGAGGAGTGAAGGGGTTGCACTTGGAGGAGTGAAAGGGGTTGCACTTGGAGGAGTGGAGAGGGTGCACTTGGAGGTGTGAGGGGGTTGCATTTGGTGGAGTGAAGGGGTGCACTTAGAGGTGTGAAAGGGGTTGCACTTGGAGGAGTGAAGGGGGTGCACTTGGAGGAGTGAGGGGGGTGCACTTGGAGGATTGAAGGGGGTGCACTTGGAGGTGTGAGGGCGTGCATTTGGAGGTGTGAAGTTTGAAATTTATTGTCAGCTTCGGGGAGATGTAGATGGAGGTTTCTAATGGTGCCCAGCTGGAAGTTTCGAGGGAGTGCAGTTTAATATTTGTTTAAGAGTGGATGCAGTTAAAAATGTTCTGGGAGCTTCAGTTTGAAAATCCCAAAGAAAATTAACCATGTTATACACGCTCACGCACGCATGCACGTACGAGCACACACATACACACGCAGAGCAGTGGTGCAGTGGCTAGAGCTTCGGACTCTCAACCGAGAGAACCATGGTTCGAATCCTGTGCTGTAGTGTCTTGGGCAAGTTCGTTCACTCTACGTTGCTCCAGTTCACACAGCTGTATGAATGAGTACCTGGTTACAGGCGGATATTTATGTATGAATTCGTGCCTGGTTACAGGTAGATATTCGTGTACGAATAGTCTTCGCGCATTAATCACAGCAAGGCTGAATGTTTCCCAAAGAAGTCGAGATGGTGTTCGATTGAACAGGTCTGCCAGGGAGTAACGTTCTTTGAGCAGTCTTGAGGACTTGATGCCTTTTCACACACACACACACACACGCACACGCACACGCACACGAACACGAACACGAACACGAACACGAACACACACACACATATAAACACGCGCGCGCACACACTCACACGCCCACAGGCACGCACATATTCGCACACGCTCTCTCTTCTCTCTCTCTCTCTCTCTCTCTCTCTCTCTCTCTCTCTCTCTCTCTCTCTCTCTCTCTCTCTCTCTCTCTCTCTCTCTCTCTCTCTCTCTCTCTCTCTCTCTCTCTCTCTCTCTCTCTCTCTCTCTCTCTCTCTCTCTCTCTCTCTCTCTCTCTCTCTCTCTCTCTCTCTCTCTCTCTCTCTCTCTCTCTCTCTCTCTCTCTCTCTCTCTCTCTCTCTCTCTCTCTCTCTCTCTCTCTCTCTCTCTCTCTCTCTCTCTCTCTCTCTCTCTCTCTCTCTCTAACCACTTTCCCTCCATTTTCTTTCCACCTCTCATTCCCTTATTCAACAACGTCTGACGGGCTGGTTGCTTTGTGACACGCAAATGACAAGGTTTGAGCGGGCTTAGTGACATGAGTTCGCAATGAACAGGGTTCATATTTGGCACATCACTTGACAAGATTATTATGTTTATGTATGTGATGTTTCAAAAACATTTAATATTCCATTTCACGTAGTCTTTAATAAATACTCACACTGGCAAATGGAATTGTGGTAATTGTGAATCAGCCAACTTCACCCGTTATAATGCATTATCTGCAGCGGGCATACATTATCACTGTGGGGAGACAGTGTCCTTTCTAACCACTTGTTGGGATTGGACCCACACTAACTTTCCCTGTAATGTGTCAATTATACATTTTCTTAACGAAACATATTTTCTAAATGATCCGTAGCAATTATTAACTATAACCGGTACGTTTATGGGGCTGGGGATTGAAATGGGTGAGAGACATAGCTGAATGATGGAAAGACAGAGTTCATTATCGTCGGATCCAAACAACAGAGATCAAAGGTCAGCATCACACAGATCAGAGTGGGCTACACCATGGTTACTCCTTCGGACAGCGTCAGGAATCTCGGTGTTATCTTTCCATGGATAAACATATCGCCGCTGTATCCGGAGTCGTCTGTCTGTAAATTCGTAAGCACATAAATCAGCCTGTTGCGGAACTACTTACTCCCGCTCTCATTACTTCTACACTGGACATGGGCGATGCTCTGCTTCACGGCCTCAACAAATCACAACTACAACGACTCCAGCGACTACAAAACACTGCTGCCAGACTGGTTACGCTCTCCGGGAAATTCACACACATCACACCTATCCTCAAACAACTACACTGGCTGCCAGTCGAACAGAGGATCATCTACAAAATCGCCAAGCGTGTATTCAAGACATTCCACCGTGTCTCTCCTACCTACTTGTGCAATCTTGTCAAACAGTATGTGCCATCCCGTGAAAATCTGCGCTCTGCAAACAAGTTACTCCTAGTAGAACACAAACAGAAAAACTCGTGGGGAGCAAGATCGTTTATAATATCTGAGCAAAGATCTGGAATGCGCTTCCAAACAGTATTAGAGCTACTATAACAATCATCACCTTCAAAACAGCCTTGAAAACCCACCTCTTTAATGTATACTTAGAAAAGACATGATGTAGACATATGGACATTTCCTGAACTTGTATAATACTGATCTTATACTATTTATGAATATAATTGTATTGTATTTATTATAGTACTTACAATATCGTAACATTTATTGTGTATACTAGATATAGATTTCTAGAAAGATTGAATTAAAGAGTCTACATTACATTGATAACGATATTTTTGGGTTTTTATGATGTATAATTAATGATACTCATTTTATAATTTCAAGAACGTTGCTCTTATTATATTTTAGAATAGTGCTTTTACCATTCTTAAAATTAATACTTTAAAGTAATCAATAGTCAAATTCCGTGCAAGCGCCATGAGCGCCTCTACGGCGGATACCGGCGCTATATAAGATTTCATTATTATTATTAACATTATTATTACTAGCAAAAATTTCTATCACCTGACGGAATGCATTGGCAGAAGACAGTCGTGAAAGAAATATTTACAAAATGTTAGAAAACGCATCGTTACAAAAACACCATAATGCGTTCGCAGATACTCGTTGTTTGTTCAAAATGACGAAGGTCGGAGAGAATGTGAATTTTACATCAGTCGATAGGCCTTAGTCATAATAGTGTGGAAATGTCAAATAATATTCGTATTGCAATGCTATTTGAGGGTAAACAGAAGTATTATTGTGTCTGGATCTACTCCATGATGCCAAGTTAGGAGCCGTTTACCAAAAAGTTTTAAAACAAGTATCATTTTCAGGCGGACGCCACACAAAAATGGTTGTAGTGGTGTTCACAATAGTTTAGGCATATGAACTACGTCATGTTAGCAATCTGAAAACAAAAGAAATGATAGAGTTAGAAATTGTTTTAATTGTTCGGTTTGATTTGTCCAGTTTACCAAACAAACTGTTGCCCACATATACAACCAACGGTTCCGTAAATGCAAATTTAACAATTGTTATCCAGCACAGTTATTATCCAGCTCGACTTGTTTCTTCAGCGACTGGTGTTGTCTATAGCAAAACATTTAAACATACCGGGAATGGGCCCAAAACGTTCAATTCAGTGGATTTTGATGTGAACTCCATTATTTGTATATTTGTGCAACAAGCAATGTATACACAAAAATATATCATTAGATAACTAGTATAAAACACATCACCATCACAACAAAGGAGTCGCCAAATTATTTCATGACTTAAAATCAAACAAATCAACAGAACCCGACCAGGTGACAGGTGCGGCAATATTTTACAGCGGCAGGATTTTTCGCCCCTTGCTAACATATAACAAGCCCTGACGTCTCCCCGCGAAAAACTGTACTTCGGGACATGCGCATTAAGGGTCGATTTTTCGCTGCATCTGTACTTGTATAAATCAACGAAGAATCGCATCAATCAGCGAATCACACTGGCAGGTGTGTCGACACGAGCGCAGGCGCCACTTACAATACCTGAAATAGACTTTAAATAAACTCATTGATCATCTACCGGGACAGCTCCTATGAGAGCGACTGTTTTAGTCTTAATAGGAGTCTCCCATATCCAAGTAGTACATTCAAATTGATATGATACCCATTTGAAATTTCATTGTTACAGTTAATGCACATTAATTATCATTATTATTATATCACATTGTACAATTGCATAAATAAACAAATCTTGCCTGTTTGTCTGCTTGTCTGCCTGTCTGGCTATCGGTGATGGATATGATAATAGCTTAACAGTCTTCGATCACAAAGTAGTTGTGACGGCGGAGTCGATCGTGTAAGAATAAAGTTTGCTCGATTTGATTTTCAGTTATATAAATACTATTCAAGACTAGATTACCACATTCACAATCACCCAGCATAAGTGATAATACATGAGACTAGATACATCTGAATGTCTGGTTATATATATATAAAACAACAAAAAATATCTTGCACCTGATTTTCGCTAAACCTTCGTAACGTGGACTTGGTCTGGTCCGGATAGGCCCCACAACGTGGCGCCACTGTTAGAGTGAGTTGCACTGTTTCACTTAGGTCTTAGCCTTAGGTGTTGTTTCTCCATACAGCCCTTCTGGGGCTAACCTAGGAGTTGTGCACTGCGCATTGCAACGGGTGCGTGAAACTGAATTATATATAGTATACTGATAGTGATAATGCTATCCCGTGACCAATTGCGTTGGAATGTGTTAAATATGGGGGAGGGGGCTGAGCCTCTAAAAAACTCAAATGCAATGTTAATATGGCACCCTCTTGAGCCACTTGAGACTAGCCAAAAAACCAACCTTGAATTTGAATTGAGCCTCTCCAAAAATCAAAATTTTTGCCATTAAGTTGAGTTGAGACTCGTCAAAAACATCTTGAAGCTCTCCAAAAACCAATCTTTGCACATCCCCTTGAGGCTGTATATTGGGGGGCTCATCCTATTTCGAACCCCTCAACTAATATATTGGGTGCTCAGCCCCCCAAGGATGTCCCGATTCTGACAGCTATTGTATTCGACGAAAGAGTGCGTGCGATCATTTGAAATTGTATAGTCATTATTTAGACCACGAGCGCTCTAGTCATTTATACAATGTGTATACTATATTTTTTGCCGTATTGGGACTATGTATTATAATAGGTATTATATTAAACATGTTGGTGATCATTTACTTTCTGAGCTAACCATGTTATGCTAATCATTTTGGTCTGTTATCGACGAGATTGATATATTATTTTGATAAATTATAATCAGAGACAGTGACTCCAAATGGCAAATCCAATCCCAACAGATAAACTGCTGTCTTCAAGATTTCATGTATGCTTCTTATCAATGATCATGAACATTAAACAAACTCTAACATCTTTATTCTTCCTCACAACGTGGAAACCAATGGACACCCTGACTAATTCCAAATTATATTAAATACTATGGCAATACAAATTATTTAAATAAACACATAGATACGATATTTAGATTTCATAACATTGGTGAAGGAACACTAAAGAAAACGATAGTCTTCCTACAAAAACAGTTGTGGATTTAATGGTATCTCTTCAAAATTGATTAAATAATTGAACCCACAATAATTAAATCATTAACTGTATTAATAAATCAAGTGTTAAACACAGAAATTTGTCCTGATAAACTCAAAATTGCCAAAGTAATTCCTATATTTAAGTAACATGATCCAACCTTATTAAAAATGATAGGCTCGTTTCTCTACTTCAATGATCACTAAAGTAATAGAGAAATTGTTTTATTCAGTTATCAGCATATTTTAATGATACCAATCTGCTTTTTGACAATCAGTACGGTTTAAGACTAAATATTCCACTGACTGTGTTGCATTAGAATTAGTAGATAGAATTATACGGAAAATGGATAAAAATGACGTTCTGATTAACACATTTCTAGATCTCTCTAAAGCTTTTGACAATATTGACCAGACCATTTTATTAAATAAATTGCGATATTATGGCATTGACGATGTAGCTATACTTCTGTTCAAAAATTATTTAAACAATCGGAAACAGTATGTTCAAATTGAAGAAATAATGTCTAAAATTCTTCCAATAGCAGTTGGTTCAATCCTTAGGCCATTAATATTATGTATATATATTTATATATATATATATATATATATATATTATGTATATATATATATATACATATATATATATATATATACAGCTCACGTAAAACTGAGGACTGCTGTGTACTGATGAGTTTTTGTGGTCATAAAAATAGATAGTGAACTTCTCTTACATAGTTTGCTCCTCTTCCATCCCCTTGACGTTTCATATCTCCACTTTCCATCCTTCCTCACTCTTCATTCTGTCTTCCTTTCTCTCCTCCCTCACCTCCTTGCTATCTGTCTCTCCCTCCCCTTCCATCACTCCCTCCCTCCCTGCCTCCCTCTCTCCCTTTCCGTCTCTCCTTCCTCCCCTTCCATCTCTCCCTCCATCCCCGCTCAGTCCCCTTCCATATATCCTTCCCCTTCCGCCTCTCTCTCATCTCCCGTCTCTCCCTCCCTCTCTATCCTTCCGTCTCTCCCTCCCTCGGAGTCCCTCCCCTTCCATCTCTCCTTCCATCAGCATGTCCCTTCCCTCCCCTTCCCTCCCCTTCCCTCCCCTTCCCTCCCCTTCCCTCTATCCCTGCCTCCCTTCCATTCCGTCTCCCTCTACCTGCCTCCCTCCCCTTCCATCTCTCCCTCCATCCCCGCTCTGTACCCTTCCATATATCCCTCCCTTCCATCTCTTCTTTTCTCCCTCTCTCCTCTTCCGTCTCTCTCTCCCTTAAAATATCCTTTCATTTCAGAGCATTGCAGGTAAAGCTATTGTTCGATTAATCAAGAGGTTTCAAAATATTATCTTCACAATCAATCTGCAGCTAAAACCCTGGCCACTGATTTTGTAATAATTATCTAATAATTGTGTAAGTTTGCTTTTGCATAAGATAATGTGTATGCAATGAGTGATGTCCCATTTCTTTATAATCAGTTCAGTGCCTCGAGACCAATGAACCAAAGAGTTACTTGCACTACGATGGATGACATTATGCAGATAAATAAGGGAGTGAATCTTTCCCACGTACGTACAAGCGCAAAAGGAGATTGAAAGACAAACGTCACGGTATACCGAGAGCAAACACAGAGGTACATAAAACATCTCGCTGCAGAATGTCATGAAGAAATGATTGTTCATGTACCGTGTCTGTGTTTGCTAATAAAAGTTGGATTGTGTATACATAAAAACAGATTGTTCAACGTACTCCTCTTAATTCCTTTACCACATTTCCAAACACATTTAAATTGTTTGAAATGTTGCCCATCTTCGTGTCAGTTGTTTGTCACTTAGTGTTTCACCTTACATTAACCATATCAGTAGTTGCAACAACTGGTTTATTTTCTTCAGACAATACTGCATTAGTAAGTAGTTAACTTACACCCAACCACGGAGCAACAAAACCAAGGGCAGCAGTTATTACCGTTGCCGTATTTTGAACTTAAATTCGTATATGCTAGAGTTCCCTAAATTCGTGCATCGCGCAATTCCGTGTCAACTTCCCCGGTCTTACTCATGTTGGACGACGCACGAATTTAGGATACGCAACGATATACCATATAATTGTTGATCTATGGCTGCGCCTGTGTGGCTGCGCCTTATAAGTGCTCCATGAGATTTTGATTTTGTAGGAGTTATAACTGTCTAACACCGCTACTATTTGACAAGCACATTTGGATCGCTGTTCAACGAACGATTTTATACATATGCAGCATATCTGTTAGTTTCAAATGTTTTTATGAATTGTCATTTTACTTGATATGCTGTGCCAGTGATTACTCGTGCGTGACAACAATCGGCGACATTACCAACGAGCCTGCAGAACCAGTGTGCAGCTCTGCCGTCACGCTTCAGTGATTGTTACCCACTATGACCACGCCTGACCAAGCCTGCTACACATTCCATGTTGGAATGTTAACGGGTGGAAGCTAAACAAAAACACCGACAACTACCAAGTGAGGGCAGAATGTGTTAAACACCTCAACACGGATGTAACCGCCGTGGTGGAAACACATCTTACAGATGGACGTCGGCCCGGCTTTACACCCACTTATCACCAACGCGGTGTCAACAACGCAAACATTACACGTGTGAAACTGTCGTCTTGTCAAACTGATGACAAGGATTTTAAGAATCGTTACACCAACATAGCATTGATCAATGCAAGATCTGTGAAAAATAAGACGGTAACTATAAATGAGGAAATTATCCAACACGATTGGGATGTTTTGGCCATCACCGAGACGTGGCTAAAAAAAACTGCAGACGAAGCGATTGTGGCTGAACTGACGCCTCCCGGCTACACATTCAATCATGTAGCACGTGCCTCTGGTCGTGGCGGCGGAGTTGCCATAGTTCATCGAAATACCTTCAACACCAAGATCCTCCCAAAGCTGCCATTCACAACCATCGAACTTCTCCGTCTGCAACTCACCAACCCGTTCTTGTTGAAATACAACATCTGGGTCGTTTATCACCCGCCTGCATCAAGTAAGACATCTGGAACAATATCGAATTTTTACGCTGAACTTGAGCAGCTATTCATCGAGGCATCCATATCCGTTGTTCCTACTGTCATCATTGGTGACTTCAATGTTCATTTTGATGATACCCTCAAATCAGAACCACTTCGCACTCTATGTGAATCGTTCAATCTAACTCAACATGTACATTCGCCGACGCACCAATCTGGACATATATTGGATCTTGCGATCAGTCAAACTGATGATGACTTCATTACTTCCGTTACTGTGCATCCTGACTCTCTGTCTGACCACCATCGCATTGAACTCACACTAAGAGCACTGATGCCTGCAGTAAAAACTAAGACGATTGCAAAGCGGAATTTCAGGAACATTGAAACAGATGCACTCCGAAACGGTATCGAGTCTGTATGTGCTGACATGACATTGCGTACATGCGCGAACGATCGACAAACAGAGGATTTGGTGGAGATGTACAACACCTGTCTCACTGAATGCCTTGACAAACATGCCCCGTTACGCAGTGTGAAAGTAAGAGACAGCACACCACATCCCTGGTACGACTCTGACATCGACGACGCCAGGGATAAGAAGCGGAAACGGGAGAATGTGTGGAGAAGAACTAAACTGGAGATTCATCGGCAATTATATGTCACCGCTCGTGAAGAATGCACTGCTTTGATATCGGCACGCAAAACGGATTATTATCAAAACCGCCTGGAGAAGGCAAACAACAAAACCATGTTTCGATTACTGAGATCGCTTGATGGCCACCGCATACAGGAACACCCTGAATTCCACTTGACAGCCCAAATATGCGAACAATTTTCACGTTTCTTTAGTGAAAAGATTGACAAGCTCCTGTCAGGTCTGCAGTGTTTTAACATCATTGATAGGCCAACAGATGAAAGACGTTGTTTCACTGAGAGTATCCATGCGTTTGATCCAACAACGAACACAGAGATCACAGCGATTTGTGGTACTACTGGCAAAACGTGCGCGTTGGATCCTCTGCCTGCAATTCAGCTAAGAGACAATATGACAAGTATTGTGTCTGTCATTACACGGATTACAAATGCTTCGCTGGATGAGGCAGTCATGCCAAAGTCGCTAAAGCATGCAATTGTCCGTCCGCTTTTGAAGAAACCATCACTTGACAAAGACATTCTGAGCAGTTATCGACCTGTGAGCAACCTTACGCAACTATCCAAAGTAATTGAGAAAGTGGTCGCGCTTAGGATAATGACGCATGTGTCTGACCAGCAAATGGTTGAGTGCTTTCAGTCGGCGTATCGGAAAAAACATTCGACCGAAACCGCGCTACTGTACGTTACAAGTGCCATCAAAAAAGCCATGGACAATAAACAAGGAACCATCTTGGTTCTCGTTGATTTTAGTGCCGCCTTCGATACTATCAACCACGACATCTTGATTAAGCGTCTACGTTTGCGCTATGGCTTTGTTGGAAAAGCACTGGACTGGATGACATCGTACCTGCAAGACCGGACACAGCGAATTGTAATCGGTGACCAATCGTCGAGTATTACTACTCTAACAACAGGTGTCCCGCAAGGCTCCGTCCTTGGACCACTGCTCTTTTCATTATATGTCCAACCTATCGGTGACATTATTCGAGCCCATGGACTCTTCTTCCAACACTATGCTGACGATTTACAGATCTACTCACATTTCGACCTGAATCGTTCCGCTTTAACGGCTGCGGTTCAGCAAATGGAGGACTGTTTGAGTGAAATAAAGAACTGGATGGCATGGAATGCTATGTGCATGAACGACGGCAAGACACAGTATCTTCCGATTGTACCCAAGTCTGCGGATGCAATCGTTGACGGCACTGTGATTCGCGTTGGTGGTTCTATAATTACAGCTTCAAGATGTGTTCAAAGTCTCGGTGTCTCCATTGACAGGCACCTAGATATGAAAAAGCAAGTGTCGCAAACTGTCAGCGCATGCTCATTCTACCTCCGCCACATCAATCAGATTAGCCGTTTTTTACCCAAACCAACAAAGGAACGCGTAGTCAATGCCATCATCACATCGCGGATTGACTACTGCAACGCACTCTTGTACGGCACGTCTGCAGTTAACATCGCGCGTCTGCAACGAATACACAACTCGGCTGCCAGACTGATCCTGCGTCGTCCACGTAGTGACAGCGCCACGCCCCTGTTACGCGAACTTCATTGGCTGCCTGTTGCGCGCAGAGTGGATTACAAGATACTGGTACTCACGTACAAAGCCATGCACAATGACGCGCCCGTGTACCTGTGTGAACTCGTGCACCCATATCAACCGGCAAGAGCACTACGCTCTGCGAGCAGTAACATGTTGGAAGTGAAGCGCACTCGTATCAAGGCTGGGGACGGCTCGTTCGCTGTAGCTGCTGCGTCCCTATGGAACACTTTACCCAGTGCTGTTAAAACCTGTGAGACTCTCGCCAGCTTCAAATGTCGTCTGAAGACACATTTCTTTTGTGTTTCATATTAGTGCCACTCTACATGAACACTGCCCTCTACTAAGACCAATTTTAATTAGTTATCGTATTCGTATAATGATTATTCATTATTCCTCACGTAAACTATTTTATATCAAATGTTTTACTAAATTATTTATTATTATTAATTTTATATAGTTATTGTGCTAGATTGATTATTATCAATATTATTTAATTTTGATGAATAACTGATATTTATTTACTTGTTTATTTAGAAATTCTACATTATTCAATATGTATGTATTTATTTATTTTATTCTTTACCACTAATATTTATTTTAAATTAATATACATATACATATTTATTGCAATTCTACGATTTTTCTGTATTTTAATATGTTGTGAAGCGCCACGAACAATACTGGATGTGGCGCTATATCAAATAAAATATATTATTATTATTATTAAACACGCTGGAAATGAATGGATATAAATGGTGGGGGCATAATCGCACAAACCTGAGCTGTCGGGCCAAGTCAGGGTCAGGCGGAGTAGGCAGTTTTGTAAAAGATGCTCTGCTGCATGATTTTAATGTGAACATTCTAGACACATCTGTGGAAGGAATAATGTGGATAACTTCCACAAGCAAGAGCTCGGATACTAGTTTTAGGATGTGTGTGTGTGTTACCTTCCTCCTGACGGGTCATCACGTTACATTGACCCCGAAACCTATTACAACGAACTATTATCACATATATACCGATGCCAGAAACTTGGAATATTCTTCATATGTGGCGATTCCAGTGGCCGTTGTGGCAGTGAGCCTAATTACATTGAAGGTGTGGATGACATTCCTGAGAGAAAAGTGATTGATTTTAAAGTGAATTCACATGGACAATACCTCATCGACCTTTTAATATCATCAAACTGTTGCATGCTGAACAGTCGCGGTTCGTCATCTGTTTCAACCAAAGGTTTGGCTGTCGTTGATTATTGTCTTGTACCGCATGAGCGTTTGGTGTCATTTACCGACTTTAAAATAACTTCTGCACGAAATATATTTAATGACTCTGGGTGTGTACCAATTATTGACCCACACAAGACCATCCCAGACCACTCAATATTGACATGGATTTTACTCCTGGATTGCATGGAATGCTACGATAATACAGATCCGAACCCAAAAATCCCATGTACAACGAGATATAAATTAGAAGGCATTGACCAGTCATTTCTCGGTGACGACACAACACAAGAACATTGTGCTAATCTCATGCAGTTCATTCAAAGATCTAATTTAACACAACAAAATCTGAACAATGTATATGATAGTTTCTGCGAACAAGTTAAAACGGTGATGGAAGATAAACTTCAAAAGTGGTGCATGTAAACCACTCAGTGCTCAGTAATAAGCGCAGACGGATCAAGAAACAATGGTGGACAAATGAACTTACTCAACTATGGAATAACCTCACAACAAGTGAACACTTGTGGATTAAAGGCGACGAACAAAATAAACCGCACCTGAAAGCGGAAATGAAGGTAACCCCGAAACTGTTTGATAGGCACGTGCAAGCTCCCAAACGCAAATTCTGGCGTAAACAACAAGAAAAACTACTTGATCTGCCGTCATATGATCCAAATGCTTTTTGGAAGCATACTGAAAAATTAGGGATAAAACAAGAACGCATCCGTGATATACCAATGGAAGTGATGCTAGAGGACGGCTCCACATCCACTGACCAAAGCGTGATATTACATAAATGGAGAACTGACTTTCACACTTTGCTGAACCCGGTCAATTACGAACAAACAATTGACTATCAACCGCCGGTAGAGACCCACTCACTGGGCCACAATGAACACCTTGATGGGCCTATCTCTAAGGTGGACTTTCGCCTGGCCTTAAACAAGACCAAGAAACACCAAGCGTTGGGTGATGATAACATCCCAGTCGAAACGCTGGTCAATGAAAATGCCATAGACTTCCTTTACGAACTATTTAATCAATGTTTTAACAACAGCATGGTTCCTGAAGCATGGCGTCGGGGCATTGTAACCCCGATACCCAAGTGTTGTACGTCTGATCCACGAGTGCCATTGAACTACAGGGGAATTACGCTTAGTTCCCATGTGTATAAAATATACTGCTATATTTTAAATGATCGTCTTATATCGTGGGTAGAGGGCAACAACCTTTTATGTGATGAACAAAATGGGTTTAGACCAGGTCGCAGTTGTCTCGACCACCTATCTACCATTAGAAACATAATCAATACTAGAAAGAAATGCCGACAGCAAACGTTTGCATGTTTCGTATATTTTAGTAAAGCTTATAATGACTTAAATATGCACAATCTTACTAATATAAGAGACCATGTTAATGTAAAGGCTATAATAGAACACACAGATGTTTGCCTGTCTGTATTACAGGAACAGCTATAGCTTCATATTATAAATTGAGAAGAGGGCAGAAATGGTAGCAGAAATAAACTAAGAACTTATAAACAGTTCAAAACAAAATGTGTAACTGAGCATTATGTTAAGAAAATTATGCCTAGAAGTAATCGATCAGCACTTGCAAAATTTCGATGTGGCGTGGCACCAATCAGAACTGAAACTGGACGTTTTGAACGAAATTACCCCCACCTGAAGCCGTGTTAGGACGTGTTATAATTGCACGAATGAAATAGAAAATGAGTTTCACGTTTTAATGAAATGCCCTTTATATTTGAACGAACGAAAATAACTAATAAGCTAAGCAACAATTAGTGATCCAGCTTTTTCCAGTATGAATGATCAAGATAAATTTGTATATTTATTGAGTAATGACGATATAATAAGTAAAACTGCCAGCATCCTCCAAAAAATACTGCACACAAGATTACACAATACAACAAAATAATAGCACATGTTTATTAAATTAATACTGTTTTTATTTGTACATTTTTGTTTTTACAAGTCTCTCATAACTCTTTTTGAGTGGTCTTTGTATACAGTGCTCACTTTGAATGTAATATATTTATTTGTCTTGTATTTTAATGCATGTATACGTGGAGTGAGACTAATAAATTACTACTACTACTACTACTATACAGCTTGTCAGCAATATCAACTGGCTCAAGGGACACGTTCAAATTCTTCACGCTTAAGTGCCAGTGCTTGGAACATTTTACTTGAACTTTGGCATTGCGTCAAGACGACCAACGAAGCGTGGATGCCGAGGTGGAAGTAATCAACTACTTATCTCCACACTGAACGGTTATCGACCACCCAGCAACTATGTGCGCACATCTTCACAAATACATGACAACCTGATTTCCGTGACTCTTTCCCAAAATCCACTTTGATTCGATCAAAACAACAGCAGTGAAAACTGTCGGTCCTTCGAAGCGATGAGCGCGAAATTAACATCACACGGAAAAAGTATAATCTTGCTTGTGGTCTATCGCCCACCACCAACTAAGAAGAACGGATCATCGGTTGTCGATTTCTTCAATGATTTCGCAGATATTCTTGACACGTATGCGACACTACCTGGTGAACTTGTTATAGTTGGCGACTTTAATTTTCACTTTGACGTTAACACTGACGTTCACGTGAAACGTTTCCGTGACATGTTGCACTGCATGACATGACGCAGTATGTCCAACAACCAACGCATCAAGATGGCCACATTTTAGACCTTGTGATAGCCCGTACTAACTCCTGTGTGGATGACACGGTGGTCGCCGGGCTTATTTCTGATCACCACGCTGTGCACTGCCGTCTCGCAATGCGCAAGCCTCCATTTCGGAGAGAAAAGAAGACTTACCGCAAAATAAAGGCGATCAATCTCACATCGTTCTCGTCGGATATTGTGAACTCCAAATTACACACAAAGCGTGAACAATCATTAGACGACATTGCAGCTCAATACAACAATGTCCTGAGCGAGCTGCTTGACAAACACGCACCACTTAAAGCGAAATGGCTCACCACCCGACCGTGGGTCGATGACGACATTCTATCAGCCAGGAAGGAGAGGCGCCGGAATGAGCGAAGATGGATATTCTCCAGGTTGACCATCGACAGAGAAATCTTCATCAACCAGAGAGAACGAGTGAAGAAGATGTTGTACACTGCTAGAGCCACATTTTATACCAACAAAATCAACGAACAGGCTGGCAACCACAAAACTCTGTATCGGATAGTTGGTTCTATGCTGCACACAAAAGACCTGCCAGCACTGCCCGACAATTGCTTGACAACTTCAGCAACTATTTTACGGACAAAATTTACATTATCAGACGCGATCTTGATACCCACGACAACACACATTGCTGCGCCCGGACGAAACCTGTGTTGTCCTGTCACATCTATCATTGTTCCTGCCGACCACGACACACGAGATCACCAAATTGGTCGGCAAGTCGGCTTGTAAATCGTGCAAGTTGGATCCGATTCCGACTCATCTGCTGAAGGCTAACACGTCTACTTTGGCACCAGTCATCACCGACATTGAGAACTTATCGATTACGACAGGAGTCTTTCCTTCTGCCTTTAAAAAGGCTGTCGTAACTCCTCTTTTGAAGAAAGCAACACTGAACCCAAATGATGTAATGAACTATCGTCCAGTGTCGAACTTGTCTTTTGTGTCAAAAATTGCAGAGAAGGTCGTTGCTGTCCGTTTCTCCAAACACCTATCTGACAACGAACTTCATGAGCAAATGCAATCTGCTTATTGTCCGCACCACAGCACTGAGACTGCATTGCTGAGAGTATGCAATGATCTGCTTTGTATACTGGATGAGTGCAAGGCTGCCATACTTGTGCTACTAGATCTCTCAGCAGCATTCGACACGATCGACCACGGGATCATGTTATCACGCCTCAGAGATCGTTTTGGAGTAACTGGAACATCTCTTGCATGGCTTGATTCGTATTTGGCCAGCCGAAGTCAAAGTATTCAAGTGCACGGAAAATCCAGTGATGTTCCGTTCTCGGCCCGCTCATGTTCACTTGTTACACGGCACCACTTGGATATATCGCACGTCGGCATGGAATCAACATGGATCTATATGCTGATGATACCCAACTCTACATCGCCTTCAGTCCTCTCTCAGAGGAAGACACAACCCAAGCTGTGAAGCGCATACAATCTTGTGTCGCTGAAATACAAGCTTGGATGCGCATGAATAAACTCAAACTCAATGCTAACAAAACAGAGGCTATTGTGATATGTTCGCCGCACATCAAGAACAAACTTTCTATGTCGCACATAGAACTTGCCAATAACATCGTGCCTACTTCCTCTGTGGCCAGGAACATTGGTGTTTTCTTCGATGATGCCCTAAACATGAACAGCCATGTACACTACATGTGTCGTGTAGCATATTTCCATCTACACAGTATTGGAAGAATTCGAAATCTTCTAGATAGGAAAACGACAGAGATGATGATGTGACGTGACGTCTCGTCTTGACAATAGAAATTACCTGCTTTACGGGATTTCTGACCATCTCCTCACCAGACTCCAGAAAGTGCAAAGTGCTGCAACCCGTCTCATAACCAGAACTAAGAAGCACGACCACATCACTCCTGCTCTAATTGCGCTTCACTGGTTGCTGATTAAACAGCGTATCGAGTACAAACTACTCCTGCTTACGTTCCGCAGTTTGTACGGCATGACTGCGTCATACCTGGCGGACCTGCTAACTCTGCCCCTTGCCATGCGTGCTACAGACTGCCTCATCGTGTTCATGAAGCAACTGAAGACACTTCTTTTTAAACGTGCTTTTTCTCTTTAAATTATATGTGTGGACAGTGGCGAACTCTGGTCTTTTTAATATCTACCTTTAACTATTATTAGTATTCTCTCTGAATTTGTCGTTTTAATTAGTATTATTACTATCCTCATTTATTTACTATTGATATGCATATGTATATATATTTTAATGCTTTCATTTATTTATTTTATTTATTTATTTTATTTTATTTATATATATTTATTTTATTTTATAATCTTAATAGCTATACATGCTATGCTTTTAGGATTGTAATGCGCCTCTGAATGGTAATAACTGCCAGATTTATGGCGCAGAGAAATGCAGTAAATTATTATTATTATTACCCTTCCTCATCAGAGAGTGGCGGTCGATTAGTCGGTCGGAAAAAAGAAACAGCCACTGATATTGAACGGAAAGTGCCCTTTCGTTGACACTGTTGCACTGTTTGCAATGGAAAGTGCCCTTTCACTGAGATTGTTGCCCTGTTTGCAACGGAAAGTGCCCTTTCACTGAGATTGTTGCCTTGTTTGCAACGGAAAGTGCCCTTTCATTGAGAATATTGCCCTGTTAGCAACGGAAAGTGCCGTTTTATAGAGAATGTTGCCCTGTTTTCAATCAGGGGAGCGATACAAATGGGTTTGCAAATATAGACTTTTAAAATGAAAACGGCTGATCCTAACACATATGAAAACGTCGTTTCAGCTCGGGACATTTGCCTGTGGTGACGTGCCTTCACAAGAGCAATACCACTGAATGGTGTGAGCCGTTTCACTGCAAGCTGCTAAGATTAATTATAGTACACCAAAGACAATCAATTATATAGCATAATTTATATGATGCAAATAAATCATTTTGGAAACTACATACAAAAAATGACTTCGTATTATAAAATCTATCAATAAAAACAGTATATTATGTCTTCCCTAATATACTGGCTCGATTAAAGTCAATTTAATTAGTTATTAGTTATGTGCATGTTCCAGAATGTTATTATATAAATGCAAAGGTAATTGCTGATCCACATTGCACCTATTTGCTTTGTGTTTACAATGTATTAAGCTAACAGTATGACAACATTTACATTTAATGGATTTCGCGACTGTCCTAATCAGTATCAGTCTAAATTGAATGCTAAATAATAAAAACTGGATGAACGTACGTATACGTAGGGCTTTGCCTACCTGTTCATAAACTTAAACTAGCGACCAATCACGAGCGCGTTGGGCGTGGTTTAAAAGCCCTGCTAGCTTTTCATAAGTGAATCGCAAAGACGCGTACGGCCGCGGCGATTAATTGCGTCAGCTAATGGTCTCTAACATTTTAACGGAAGCTGCTTGCCTAGTTGTCTTCTTTCGTTACCAATACAGGCTGGGCAAGAGTGGTTTGCCGCAAGGGGTCTTAGCTACATATTCGTAATACGTGACGCAGGCACCATTTGCCATATCCGCCGCTACTCCTTTCGATCTGGATACGAAAACCAAGGGTGATTATCCCTGGCATATCTGAAAGATACTGTGAAAATTCAACACAAATATTTGATTGGATAACAGCCTATTAAATTTGAACATTGTTCATGAAGTGTAATACATTTTTACTATTTATAGTCTTGCATACATATGTATGAAATCTCATCAATGGATGGGGTTGGTTCAGCTGTCGCAAATTGCATTATTATATTGAGTTTAACGCTTACTAGAACATAATGTAATAAGGCAATATCAGATGCAAGATATCACAACATTGCCTTCTAGTAACCCATCGAATATCTATGCCTTTGAAAATTAAAGTAGTTAAAAACAATAAGACGGGCAGGTCATATGCAAAAATGGCAGACTGACAAAAATAGCAGGCACGACATGTTGACAGGTGGAGAATAGGAAGACCGATGGCTCGTCAGGGCAGTTGACAACAGCCAAGAAGTGTTGACCATCACAACATATCGATAATGATTGAGAAAGCCGCAAAGAAAGCAGCAGGGAGATGAGTCCCTCCCGAAATGGATCAAGGGAAACTTAAAAGGTGGCCACAAACCATTACAGCGTAAATAATATCTATCGAACTATCGAAGCGCGCCGTGATTGGACCACCATAATGGTATCCAATGAATGGTAAAGCTGGGTTCATGAATAACCATTTACTAACCAAGTCTCTGTACTCACGCTCTAACTACGACGTCGCATCAACATCCATAATGAAATGTAATCATGTTAATTGATCCTTTGAGCTTTCCAGTAGCGTTGCAACAGTCTCGTCGCTGACATTGGCAGCAAGAAGACGTGTGTTCTCCGTCAGCAAACAAACAAGGCGACAACCAATACGACCGTCAGTGGACACACATCACTGCCGTAGGATTTCGTTTGAAAACCATACTCTGTATTCGACTTGTGACGTCGGCTAGAGATGAACATTGTTTGTGTTAAGACTTCGCTCTTGGTGGTGACGCAGGGATAACGTATTCAGAGCAAAGGTGTGTGCCAATGTTTTGTCAACACGGAGGGTAACATAAATCAGTTAAGAGTAATCGAGTAAATATTTAGTTCAATATACTAAACACGAAGTGGCACATTTATAGGTCAGTAGTTTGAAGCAAGTTTAACTACATTCGTATTGTCTAATGCTTGTGTTTCTGTGTTGATTAACTTATTCGAACTAACGCGTTATACAGATCGCAGAAAGCTATTTCTGGAAACAGTACGTCTGGCAAATATTGCTTTGACAAAAGCAACGATGGCATTCGCCGCACTGGACAAACTAGAATGTTTTGTCATAATTGGTTTATTAATGCAAACATTATAATCGAGTAATGTATTAATCGTTTTAGTATTATTACTAATAGTGCTGTAAGTGTAAGCTAACTTTTTATATAGAATATTGCAATACAATTATGCGTTTTAATTTATTTATTTATTAAGTAATACGTTTTAAAATAAACATCGGACAATGTTTGTTTGTAACGACGGTTCTAGTATTATCATTCTAGTTGGTTGACTATTAATTATGATGTATTGTGAAGCACCACGAACAATTATTGTAAATCTGGTGATACAGCAAATAACATATATTACTATTATTATTTTAATCACGCAGCGTCTGCAACTAAAGGAACCGGTTCTTCAGAGGAGCAATGAAAATGACTTAATCTGCGAATCGGCAGCAGGAGTGACGTGTCTTGAATAGCCGAGACATGGATTGTGACACGTGTTAAAAACGACACGCGTGATTTGATTGACTAACTAAAGTTCGTCAATATGGCAGCTCTGAATACGTCCAACTCGACAAACGGTTCAAGTTTCCTTCACAATGTCTCGATTGACAAAACAAATGTCATCGCGAATAACACAGCAAAACACATGGATGTTGGCGATGTTTTCCTGTTTTCCCTGTGCGTGTTAGGTTTGCCAGGCAATCTGCTTGTCATCGCGGTTTATGCCCGGACGATGACATCATCGATGAAAGTGTACATGTTTGCTCTGGCTGTCGCCGATTCGGCTGTGTGTGTTTGCGGAGTTGTCCTCCTTACCGTATCGATGGATTTGATAACAACTATGATCGTGGGGTATTCTATCAATACGTCAATCATATTCTCGACGTTCCTCCTTGTCTTTGTGTCCATTGAGCGTGTTATTGCCGTCACACGTCCTCATACGTTCGACATGACGGTGCAGCGAGCGAAGAAGTACTTAATTGTCATCGCCGTTGCTACCGTTATTTTCGGAATAGTGAATGAAGTTGCAAGAATACAGCGTTACGATGAACTCGCAACGGTAGTTTTAGAAATCGCAATAAGCGTGAGCATCTTCACAATGACGGTGTGCTACATTGTGCTGATAGTGACGTTGATGAAGAAGCACGTAGGATCGAAATACCACACCAAAGACCCACATCCATCAGTTCCGTCAGACTCGAGCGTTGCGACAATTTCCTCTAAATTGGAAGACACATCAGCCGCTGAGAACAATGAACATATTCAGACACCAGGAACGTCTAGCCTGTCGATAGAACTGGACACCATTTCTCGTGAACAGAACAACAGCAGTATAACTGTTGGTTCAACGCAGTCATTGCCCACAGTTGTACGCAGAAGAACAGTTGGCACTGAAGCCAATGTTTACAAAAATGTCATGTTGCTGTTCGTAATCACAGTCGTTTTCACAGCCTGCTGGCTTCCTTCTTGGATAGCTGGCTTCGGTGTGTACATTCCGTACTACACGAAGCGAGTCTTTGTTGTAAACTCTGTTGTCAATCCGTTCATCTACGGCGCAGCCAGCGCCATGTTCCGTGAAGACGTGCGACAATTCTACCGCCAGACACCCGCCAAACTGTCGGGTTGTTGTCGCCATTAAAACATTCAAGTGATACTTTTATTCCACCTGTATGATGTGTGTTGAATAACGCATGTAACTTAGAATGCAGACACAGTGCGTACAACTTCAACTAGTGCGTTTCCAGACTAGTAGAAGTTGAATGACAATACGTGTATGCATTTGGATAGTTTCGTGTGATAAATATTAAGACATAGTTGTCAATTCCATTACCCGATCTCACCCAGGTTGGCAGTAACGGCAACAAGTTCGCTACATTGGCTGAACTGGATATGGGAATACAGCAACCGTGTCGAATATCAATAAACGTTGCTGTGAAGCATGGCGGCGTGGCAAAGATGTGTTTATTTCATTATTTGTTAGTTTACAACTATTTGAACATTTTATGGACACAACTTCCAAATTGCTATTATTGTTTATGTTGTCATTAGTGTTACGAACTATTAAGCTCTACATGGCGGGCTGTGTGTGTAAACTAGTATTAATACCGTTATTTAAAAAAAAAAAATGGAACAAACAGACCCGATTGAAATAAGAATATATATACGTTTGTTTTGGCTATTGTTGACATGTTATGATTGATACGATGCATAGTTTACTATGCCGTTCACTGTTTGTAATCAAATAAAAACTACACGGCGGGAGGTATATAAAAAGTTAGAAAACTGGTATTAATAACGTTATTTTAAAAATATAAAGGTGCAACAAATAGCCTCGATTTAAATAAGAATAAATGTATGTTTGTATTGTTTAATATTGACATGTTAAAATGGTTGACTGTATGTATGTAGTGAACGTGTATGCAGTTGTATTAGCATTGTAAGTTGCATATATATATATATATATATATATATATATATATATATACTCCTAACAGCAGCATATGCATAAGGAACCGCCTAAAGCTACGTGTATATGTATAATATATATATATATTTATATACGTATATATATATATATATATACGTAAATATGTGTGTGTGTGTGTGTGTGTGTGTGTGTGTGTGTGTGTGTGTGTGTGTGTGTGTGTGTGTGTGTGTGTGTGTGTGTGTGTGTGTGTGTGTGTGTGTGTGTGTGTGTGTGTGTGTGTGTGTGTGTGTGTGTGTGTGTGTGTGTATGTACATTATATTGGCGCTAATTAAATAAAGTGATAATTGTTTAGCAAACGATTACAAACTACTACTTTAAGAAATTGGGGCTCAAATCTGTACTAGGTGTTAGAGAGCTGCACCCTAAGGATGCAATCTTTACAAGGGATATATCTTATGTGCACCCTATCAATGGGGTGCAGATTTGTGCCCCCTTGGGGTGTCCCTGGTGCGACACGGGTCTACACCCTATAGGGTGCAGATATGAACCCTTGAAGGCCAACGTTGCACCCCAAGGTGCAAAATTAGCCCTTTCACGTACAACTTAGCACACTGAAAAGTATGCAGCCCAACTATTATTACGGAGTATTGTATTGCTATACTTGCTGTTTGGTAATCCAACCTCGTGGACGAGCTTTGACGAAATCAATTTAGACTTTGATCACGGAATATGAGATGGCCTGTAGGCATTAATAACTTACAGCTGCTGTGAGATTTCATTTAGCCCATTGCATATTAGTTTCGTTGGTAATAAATATGACGCGGTGTAGTAGGTAATATTTGACGTCAGTTCGATAATGTAATGTGGTAGTTTAGCTAATATATGCCGTCAGTTCGATAATGTAATGTGGTAGTTTAGCTAATATGTGACGTCAGTTCGATAATGTAATGTGGTAGTTTAGCTAATATGTGATGTCAGTTCTATAATGTAATGTGGTAGTTTAGCTAATATATGACGTCAATTCGATAATGTAATGTGGTAGTTTAGCTAATATGTGATGTCAGTTCGATAATGTAATGTGGTAGTTTAGCTAATATATGACGTCAGTTCGATAATGTAATGTGGTAGTTTAGCTAATATGTGACGTCAGTTCGATAATGTAATGAGGTAGTTTTGCTAATATGTGACGTCATTTCGATAATGTAATGCATACGTTTGTGAACATTATTAAAATAAATATTGTATTTGGCTGTTACATTGTTGCGATTGATTGGATAGCATAGGACCAGCATCCAATAGCAAAGAAAATATACAACATTGTTTGAACGCTTCACTGGCGGCCAAACCAAATAGTGTACACTGTAGTCGAAATGTTGTCGCTACCGCGCTGCCGCGCTGCCGCGCTGCCGTAACTTGACGGCCGCAGCTATCTCCGCTAGGATGGTGATATTGGGAAACATTTTCGTCGCTGCGCGGTCGTATCTTCAGCTCTTCAGCGCTTCTCCCTCCTGGCTCGACTGTGGCCATCGGAAGAGGGGGGGGGGGGGGGCTTTGAAAATGTTTAGCCGCCGCTCGCCATAACTTCAGCTTATTATAGCCTGAACGGGGGCACATTTCAAATGGTCTAGAGGGCACGGGAGCGTGGGCAAGTTCAGGCCGCCCTTGGATCCGCTTATGCCTGTCATAGTACTTCACATACGTCCACTGCGGTTGACATGTAGGCAGTTGCTTGGGTATTGTTTAGGAGCAATGCTACTGTTGAAAACAAATCTGTCATCGTGTTTTATGAACGATAGGCGCGTGACTAGAACTGTGTATGGTTGAATTTTCTGTGTGCAAGCTTTTTAACTGTATAACATTCCTTACAAGTATATTTGCCAAGAGACTTACTTAGACTTAGTTCCTCCTGTTCCTTTTGGAACATCGGGTGACGATGTTCCTCCATCTAGTATGTTCATAGAGAATACACACATTTCTAGTTAATATAATTTCTAATCAAATAGTGTATTGATCGGGGAGCTAGCAAGCTTTCGCGAGTCAAGTATCCCATTGGTATTGATTTTGTCGCACAATCAAACTAATGACATTTTGTGTAACACGATGCAATGATATTGGAGTTGGTTCGTCCGTCTAGGAGATGAAACAAACATGCCTTGCCGGGTGAGATGAGTATGGACATCCACAAAGAAAAGTGCGGTGCTAAGTGATTAATTCGCGACGCGTTACGTGGTGGATTTCTAGCCTTCGTAATGGCGGCTATTTAGTGAAATACTGAAGTTACAAGCCAGCACTCTCAAGCCATACATTACGCTACGAGTGGCTCACACAAAACTTCAATTTATCAATTTACTAATCTCAAATAATTCATACCACCGAGACATGCGTGCATGCACACTCACACACTCACGCACTCACGCACTCACACACTAACACACTCACACACTCACACACTCACACACTCACACACTCACACAATCACACACTCACACACTCACACACTCACACACTCACACACTCACAAACTCACACACTCACACACTCACACTCACACACTCATACACAAACACACACAGTTATATATGGACATATACATATAATGTATATATATATATATATATATATATATATAAACATCCATTTAATTTATCACATTGAACTACAAATTAACCGTTGGAAAGTCCGCCTCACGTAAACATATGTCACGTTTGGCAGAAGCTCAAATTAAAAAGTAGTTCAGACAATAGGATCTTTCGGTTTTTATTGTTTGTCATTTTTCCACCAGAAGTGATTGTTTTCTAACGACCAACATCGACAGGTCGACAGCTGGGCACGTATCTTACGGTAGATCAGTCAGACGTTGCTACGAAACATTTTGCTCACGAAGCTGTATATGAACGGATTGACCATCGAACTGATCAGCACGATATGTTTTACCTCTGGCAACGTTGATAATTTATTTGGAAGCCAGCAAGCAGACTTTTGTATGTATTTGCTACCTTCATAGCCGCTGCGTTGGCAGTCAAATCATCGGGTGCTTCACGCGTTACAGAAGCAGCGCCAGCGTTGTTCTCGAACATCGACAAAGCCGTGGACATCACAGAAGGTCTGCATCATTTGAATGCATATCGCTTTGCCGTGTCACATTAGTACGAGCAGACCTTGTTCTATTCAACCACTTTATCGCAATAATGAAGTAGTAAGCGCTCATTGTAAAAAAACATGAACAGAAAAGAGATATTTCAAATATTTTAACTAAGCTGCCGTAATGAGCGAGTGGCGATGCTGGGACCATGGGAACTTTCTTTTCTTCTTTCTGGTAGTGGTTCTTGTTTGTCTTGACCAACAAAGGCAAGGTCTGGATTCGATGTCGTATTCCAGCGTCCGGAGTGAAAGGAGTCTGGTTCCTTCGGGTTGTCTAGTAAGGTCAAGTCATTGACATATGCCCAGTATGCCAGACATTCGCCGTTGTTGTTGCTGCGTCTGTATTCGACGTGCTAACAGTTGAAATCACCGGCGGGGAAAGGCTGACCGTTGGAAGTGTTGTTGCTTCCAGTTTCGTTGGTAGCAGTTTGTACACGTTGACAATGTTCGTACGTTGTATTTTTATGGTGTACCATTCAGTCTCCGACTGAGGTGGTATCTGAGGGGGCTGTAGTGTTTACTAGATGTGTAGGCTGCTACTTCGAAACCTGGTAATTTTAGCTTGTCTGATGTTTCGTAAGGTGTTTCCTGAAGCAGGATTGATATTGCCTTTTTGTTGTAATAATAATATTTATTCTATAACGTTCGTAGCGCTTTACATAACAATACTATATACATAGTAAACAATTAACAAATTTAAGTATAAAAATAAATAAATAAAGATAATAGAGTTGTGTAGACATCCGTAGATTAAAACATAAATAAATTATTATGTTAAAATAAATACTTAAATGTTTTTTCGGGTGTTAAAAAGATCAAGATAAAAATATGAATAACTTAGAAAAAAACTGTTTCTGTGGTAATTCAAGCAGAGTACGCCGTAATAAAAATGTGAGTTTTTAAGGCTGTATTGAAAGATTGCATGGACGTTTCGGAAGTAACAGAGTTGGTAGACTATTCTATATTGTAGCGGCACCGTGGACGAATGCGCATTTCCCGCCTTTAGTCAGGGCTCTCGAACGGCAAGGTTGTTACCCTCAACAGAATGAAGATGTCTGGCTGGTTTGTAAACTGACACAAGTAACTGCATGTATGGTGGCGAGACAATTCGATACAATTCGATCAGCATCTGATGCCTTATAAGTAAGTTATGTTAGTTTTTAGGTAATCCGTTGCTGTGCAGGCAGCCGGTGGAGTTGGCGCAGTAATGGTAACGCATTGTCGCATGCACAGTAATTAGAGTCATTAGACGAACCGCAGCATTCTGCAGTCGTTGCAGCCTGTCGATGTTCTTGGCAGAAGTGCCAAACAAAAGCGAATTGCAGTCTAAGTGTGACGTAATCATCGCGTTGCCAACACGTTCTGTTGTCGACGGTGACTTTGGCCGATATTACGTAAATGCAGTGAACAGGTACTATTTGTACGAGAAATCTGCACCGTCATGTCAAGATGCTTATCTAAGTAGATACCAAAATCTCTCACACATTCGGCAGCATAGACGACTTCAGATCCAACGCGCACATGCAGTCCAGCAACCAAATCAGATGCCGACCTGGGCACAAATGGTAGAAACTCAGTTTTTGCATTATTCGTCAGCAAGTAGTTGAACGTCATCCAGGATTTTATGTCATCGATGGGCTGCTCGACACGATGCACATCGGTAGTGGGAGAAATTATATTCAAGTCAAAATAACATAACAGTTGCAAGTCATCGGCATACAGGAGATACGTAAAATTATGGTTACGAAAAATATCACTAATCGGCTGCACATATAAAGAAAACAGCAGTGGACCTAATATTGATCCTTGTGGTACACTAGTGTGCAAAGTCATTTCGCTTGAAGTTGCACTACCGACAACCACAGTTTGCCTGCGATTGCGAAGGTACGACTCAACGCAGCGTCATACAGCTCAGGCGAGGCCATAGCGCCGTTGTAAACGATTGAGAAGTATTGTGTGGTCGATAGTATCGAAAGCAGCGCTTAATTCAATGAGAATGACGACAGTGCCTTGTCTATGGTCAAGGGCCATCTTAATCTCGTTTACCATACAAAGTAGAGCGGTCTCCGTTAAATTTTGTCGTTTGTGAGTGTTCAGTCTGGTGACCACTACCTTTTCAATTATCTTTGAAAGTTGTGATAGATGGCTGATTGAGCGGTAGTTGCTTACCGTGTCTTTGCACATATATGGTTTGTTTAATAATTGGTGCACAAGAGCACGCCTCAGTTCAAACGGCATTTCTCCTTCCGATAAGCTGGCATTAGTAAATACCGGCAGCAGTGATAGCAAGTTCGTTAGTGTTCTGCTTTACATGATCAGAGGACAGGCACGTTTTACACTTCGTTCTGATGATAGATGTTACTTCACAAACTGTTGTTGGTGTGAAATTGTCAATCGATGCCATATAGCAACGTGGTTCGTGCGGCAGTGTGACGCGCTGACGAGCAACATGTAACTCATTCCGGCAACCATACTTTCAAAATAGACGGAAAATGCATTGTAGCAATCAAATGCGCAGGTATGTTCTGGGTACGCAGGTTGTGGGTTCCCACTGAGTGAATTGATGATTTTAAAGAGGCTTTTTGTTGTCAGCCTTTTGGAACTTGTCTTGGTAGTACTTCGTATTTGTGAGAGATGTAATGTTATTGCACTCATCGCTTGCAACAACAAACATTTGGCGATGGACTTTCAGTTTCGAACGCCTCCACGACAACTCTATCTTACGCCGTTTCTTCTCTCATCGTCAATGTCACTGTTATACCACGAATTGGGTTTGTGGCCTCGGACGATAGTCGGGCGAACAGGCGCGAGTTTGTCTGACTTTTGTTAAGTCAGTGTTGTAGCGTGATACAAGTTCCACCGTGTTTGATGTAGAGCGGCTAGCAAATCACACGTTGTTCTTACGTCTTGGTTGAATGTGTCAACGGCAAACGAGCGGTAGTTACGTTTGAGTGTTTATGTTGGTGTTTTGGGTAGTCTGCGGCGCCATCTCACCATCATGATGATTGCAATTTGAGGGAGGTGGCGGCAACCTCCAAGTGGCCTCCCTTGTCAGTACTAACTCTTGAGTTAGGAAGCTGGTGCCGACAAAAAGTCAACTCTAACTTTTAATGCTACACCGTGGGCACACTCTGTTTTGTAGAGCTCTCACAATTAAATGCAATCAGGGTCTTAGTTCATTAGCTGAAGAAGACGATACGCTGGTCTCGAGGATTATTCCACTCTGCGCGCATGCTAATGACATCATCGTTCTTACGACGCGACTGTGCCTCCGGTCGAGTGACGTAGGACTTAATTATCAGCGGTGGAGACGGTAACGTGCTACCACCTTCCGAATGAGTAATGCCATTAAAACCTTTCAACTGCACCCCCTTGCTGACATATTGTTGGCTAATGCTTAAACATCCCTCCATCCTGCCATCCTGCCATCCCTCCATCCCTCCATCCCTCCACCCCCCCCCCAATATACACCCCCTGTTCAGTTAAGATTGAAGCGATTAATCGCCTGCATTCCCTACACTTCCACATTAATGATAATCACGAAATAAAACTTGTTTTAATGTCATTAATTTTAATAGCTTAAATATCGATCGCATACAGCATGCTCATAAGATTCATTATTTCAAATTTATAAATATATCACATGACACAAACTTGAGTTCTAAGATCATCTGATATAATCAATTAGAATAAGCAGACGACTCGATCTCACACATGCACGCACGCTCGCTCGCACGCACAGTCGCACGCACACACGCCAGCTCTGCACCAGGCCCACACGTTGGGGTGTGATGGGAGACAACGCCACCCACTCCTCCGCTTAAGAAAGAGAAGTTCTGGTCGAAGGAAGTGTTCCACTTGAGCGGGTTGAAGTTTTTATGTAAGTGTGAAGTTAGAGGTGTGAAGGGGTTGCACTTGGAGGAGTGAAGAGGGTGCACTTGGAGGTGTGAGGGGGTGCACTTGGAAGAGTGAAGGGGTGCACTTAGAGGTGTGAGGGCGTGCATTTGGAGGTGTGAAGTTGGAAATTTATTGTCAGCTTCGGGGGAGATGTAGATGGAGGTTTCAAGGGGTGCAGTTGGAAGTTTCGAGGAGGTGCAGTTTGATATTTTTATAAGAGTGGATGCATTTAGAAATGTTCTGGGAGCATCAGGTTGAAAATCCCAATGAAAATGAACCATGTTATACACACTCACGCACGCACGCACGTACGCGCACACACATACACACACAGAGAGCGGTGCAGTGGCTAGAGCTTCGAACTCTCAACCGAGAGAACCATGGTTCGAATCATGTGCTGTAGTGTCTTGGGCAAGTTCGTTCACTCTACGTTGCTCCAGTTCACACAGCTGTATGAATGAGTACCTGGTTACAGGCGGATATTTATGTACGAATTCGTGCCTGGTTACAGGTGGATATTCGTGTACGAATAGTCTTCGCGCATTAATCACAGCATGGCTGAATGCTTCCCAGAGAAGTCGAGATGGTGTTCGATTGAACAGGTCTGCCAGGGAGTAAAGTGTAAAGCTCTTTGAGCAGTCCTGAGGACTTGATGCCTCTTTACACACACACGCGCGCGCGCACGCACACAAGCCCACATGCACGCACGCATCTGACCAAATTCACGTAGCGTGAATTTGGTCAGATGACCGACACATAAAGTATTAATTACTAATCCAACAGAACACAATTATACAAGAATCATGATATTTGGCCATGTTTCCATTGTTGAATGTTTATCCACGGTGGGTTTTGTAACATATTGTTTATAAAATAGTGGTGTTGTATCACGTTGTCCGTATGAATACAATATCTCAATTTTCACCTGTCAATTCCACAGACAACTTAAAATACAAATCAATAACAATGTATCAACACGCTGACTACCTGATTATACATACGTGTTGTATCACATAATATTAAACAATAACGTGGAATTATACATACAATTATTAACCAAAAAAGTACATCGAATTTCCATAGCAACACAGTAGATATCGGTAGTGACACGGGTTGTTCAAAGTCGAAAGAGTATCTATTAACTGCATGTATTTTACAGAAAACAACTATTCAAAACAATTCTAAACAACGACACAATTATTATCACAACTTGACAATTAAAACAAGATTAGTAAATGCTGAATATATTTCTCTGTAAAAAGCTGCTTTCAAACTGTGTTGTACCACGTATATAGAACTTACCACATTAGTGTAATTTAAAATATTAATAAAATGGTGTTGTTGTACCGAAGTACTCATACATATGCAATAACTGTTTTCAAACATTGACTACTTGATTATGCACGCGATTATATTTCAGACAGTAGGACACAAGGCAAAGTTACATAAGTGAACACAAATGGATATAATACTTATACACAAAACGCTTAAGTACATGTTTATATATTCAGTGCAAATGACTAGATTATTGAACAAGTGTTATAATATAAACTAAATAAATAATTTTTTTATAATCATAAGCGAAGCGTAGATAAGTGGCGGTGGTTCAAACGAAGCTAGTGCAGGTGATGTCGAGTCAGACAGAATCAATTGTTCTGGCAACCCTACAAAGAGAAGATACACGTTTGTTCAATCATCCAACTCATCAACTACTTGTGGTTCCTACGTCTGCAAAATGATTAACGTATGTGCACATAAAGACGCATATCCCATATATATATATATATATATATATATATTGACACATGCATCACTCGTGCATGCAGGTGTTACGAAACCGTGTTTAGATGGTATGTTTTTAAATAGGAGTCAAGTAGACGCAGTGGACAAACTACAGGAGGTCAGCCTGGAACAACTCACATAACGAGTTGTTACGCAGTAATCAGGTGTGGTCGCCAAGAATAGACTGGACGTTACTAGGCGTTTACAAGAATACATAATATAGTGTCACTTGAACAAAAGGTGTCGATGCCACACTCCGAGTGGCGTGACCCACACAAGTGCTGTGGCGCCGTCTAGAACGAACCAGAGGTAGGCGAACATCAAGTTGACTGTTCCAAATAAAAAAAAACTATTGTTAGCACAAATATCACTTAATAATTTTGAAAATACACATGCATTAATTATTTATTAATCAGTTATTAACTTACCCAAAGATAATGTGAAATGTTGATAAAAGACACGACTAGTCCATATTGTTTGATTTTATAACACACGTGCTGGTCTGTTTAGACAGTTGTTATTAACAAAGTTTGGACGATTTAGATAGAATGTTTCTTTGTTTGAACTGCATTGACTTCGACTCTTGTTACAATGTGATACATTTAAGACCAAGTTTACGAGTCAGTCGGACCTTGGGTCAATCCGTTGTACGCAACACGAGTGGTAAACATTATCGCCACCCAGTTTATAACCCCACAACTTAACCAACGACAGTCTAAATAAACACAGACACACAATAAGTGGACATTTGTCACTTCCGGCGACATTGCGACATAACTTAATGGAGTTTTCGGGAGTCGAACCCTTTCCATAACCCTCATATCCATAAAGTCACTGCCCTGATATGACGTCGGTGTATCGCAGGTTAACCCACGAGCGACAAGGTTGAGGTTCTCATTGATACAGCGGGGTAAACCTGGGCAAGGAGGGTGAATGAGCGGGACTGAGTTAGTTGATCTACTTTGTCCGTACCTTGCTTATTTAATTTTCTGTTACCAAACTTGTCCTCGAGTTGAAGACAGGTGACACGTGACAGAGAACACCCGTCGAGACTGGAACATAATTAGCGACTGTCGTCGATTACACTCATTACAATACAAGGCACAGTTACAACAACAATAACTTTGCGACTACAACTTCCGGTGTAATTATTTACCATAAATTACGAGTGGGTTCGTAAAGAAAAGTGGGCTTTGTAAGTTTTGTAAAACTTGACCAAGAAACAGTTCCACTTTCGTTGTTCTTCTAAAACAAGACAACTTAGCGGTGCAGCTGTCAAATTTTGTAACTTACGTGTGTGACACACGAATTGACACACGTGTCATGCCAATGTCAAAACACATATATACATGGGCTTACCTACTTATCTCCACCACATGACACTCCACGTACGATGCCAACTTGTTGTTGAATCGACACCTGTCAAATTGTAAACAAACCTTTGAGTTATAATTTACCATTAAAACCTTGTTTATATCGGCGGCTGTAAAACTTAATTGTTTGAGATCGACGCAAACATCAACACTAAAAACGAGTCGCATAAAATGTCACTAAAGACAAACTGATTTGACGCGTCGAGTTGCACAAATTTGCGATGTTTTGAGACGCCATTTTTGTACAAAATTTAAAAATTAAACAACTGAGAAATAAACTCGATCAGCCGTAACCAAGTGTCAGCTTCAGGGTGTTTATATCGGGGTAAAATATAGTTAAATTTTACACAAGACGCTACAGAGACGTGTAAATGCTACTATTATAACAAAACTAGATGATGTGTCTCTTATCAGAACGCTGTCAACCCGGGACACGCGTCTCATATTTTCCGATACACGTCACAAAATGTATCCTCTGTAAGGCAACACTTGACATCCTGTCAACAAGAAACATTTGCTTATTAATTGTGTCACGGCCCACGACAGACGCTCACACCAACATCAGTTACTTGACAATGTCACATCTTTCAACTGTTGTGTGACATTGTCGTCACAAAAGCTTGTATTTAACCTAGCACTTCAAGATCTCTCATCGAGTCGAGATTGCGATAGTTCTATTCTTTACCGTCACTACAAATTCAAAGAAATATTGACAAAGAAAGAATAAGAACAGTCTCTGATAATGACGTACTGATAAAATATACATAACAAGAAATCCCGTGTCGTGTATACATGCCAACGTCATTAACCGAGTCATGTACGGCAATACGCTGACAATAATATATGTATACAACTTCGTATCGCGTATCTTAATCGTATAACTGTTCCATTGATCATAATATATATATATATATATATATATATATAATCAAATGACGTGACACTTTTGTAAATTTGGTGTCGCTGCAATATTACGGTTCCTCAAATTCATGGATAATGCATGTAGGATGCTACGTTGTATAAATGTCAAAAATGTGAACCAAGAAACCATAGAAACGTTTTCCATCTTTACCTTTAGTGAACTGTAGAGAGACACATAGGTGGTGTTTCATTTCACCTGTCCCCAGCGGAGGGTCAGCTTTTCACAGTGACAGAAATGTTATTTGTATGTTGCGGAATACGTTTCCTAGGAGACTGGCAGTTACACACATAATTCCATGATTCAATGTGAAAAACACCCTAGACTAACACAACAGCAAGTATGGTACACGCAGCTAAATATATGTGTCCACAGATTTAATTACTACTCCGTTACCAAAACAAAAAGTGTGTCACCTAGCGAATGCTTGTGTAGCTATTGTGGTTGGTATGCCTTCTACAAGGTGTCCCCACACGACATAGAACAAATTTAAAACTTATCAAAATGCTGTCGACTTTTAGAGAGATTTGACTTGATTTGCGCCGTGTATGGTGAGCATGCTTTCTCTTCTACTACTCCGTTACTAATAGTTTCAAGTAATAAAGCGACATAGTTAGTTTTTGATACGTGTGAACTGAAAGTCTTCGAGACACCACCACAGGTGAGCATGCACGGGTGGTCTCCACATTGTCACCCACTGTCGGCTGGCACTGGATGCAAATATATTTTTTTATTTCACAACACCCCACCCCCGTAATTTTAAAATCTGGATCCGTCCCTGTTAGTAACTAAGGTCTACTAATATTTAACAACAATTGTCTTAACATAACATACGTTATAAACTATCTCATAATGAGTGACATGTCGGCTCCTGTGCACATCTTTCCCGCACAACGCATCTTAGTGACAGCCTTACATGCCTACAGCATGGGTCAATAACCCGACGTACATACGTGTAGGGTTGTAGGCCTACACTGTTAGGCATATGCCAGACCACCTGATACACGTTCGACGACAAATAGATCTATGTATTACACACACTGCCAATGGTCAATGCAAATATTAGTGCTAAAATATTCTTACCATTTCTTTTTCAGACAGCAATCATTTCCAGCCCGAATACACCCACCTGAGGGTCTTCAATGATGCTGATGAGTCTGAGTTGGTTGACTATCTCTTGTTGGCATTCAAACACCACCACGGGTTAACAACACCGGTCACCAGGGAGCTATGCACATTCAAATCAAAATAAATGTCCGGACTCTTGGAATGGCAAGAAAAAGGCTGGGGAAGATTGATTGCAGACCTTTATGAAGAGAAATACTCGTATTGCAATCAGGACGCCTGAAGCAACCAGTTTAAGCCGAACAAGACGTTTTAGTAAAAACAAATGTGGAGCAGTTCTTTGACAATATGGAATCTGCAATGTCGCGTCACATCTTTGAACCAAGGAATTTTATAATGTTGATGAGACGGGGCTAACAACCGTCCATAGGCCACCGAAGATTGTTGCAGCCAAGGGTGATAACAAGTGGGCCAGGTGACATCGGCAGAGAGAGGAACACTCGTTACCATGTGTGGTGCAACAAATGCAGTGGGCATGGCAATTGTACCATTTCTAATTTTTTCTCGGGTTCACTTTAAAGAGGCAACGGTCAAGGGCGCGCCACCTGGTACCGTTGGCGTCATACATACCAGCGAGTGGATGACGGCTGACAATTTCCTGAAATGGACGCTGCACGTCATTAAATACATGCATTCCTCCGTTGCAAACCCAGTTCTTCTATTCCTTGACAGTCATGAGAGCCATATCAGCATCGAATCACTGGATCTGGCCAAGGACAATGGTATCGTCATGGTAACATTCCCACTCCATTGCAGCCATTTTGTAACCTCTGGACCGTTCAGTGTACGGTTCCTTGAAGAAGTATTACAATGATGGTTGCAACACCTGGCAGATGAGTCACCCTGGTCAACCCATGACCATATATTACATTTTCATAGTCCTTGGTTTGGCCAATTGGGTTGGGATGGCAAAACTACATCCACGTGGTTCAACCTGGATGCCGATCCGAGAGGGCCAGTAGCTAAAAGTTCTGCCCCTCACAGTTGGACGGGGTTTCTAGTGCTGTTGTATTTACGTACGCGCGTGTTTTGGTTTGGATTAACACATGTCAGCCTCGTGTGATAGAGGAGCCGATGCTTCCACAAGCGTACCTATAGAGAGCGAGGTTAATGGGTGTTCTGACGAAGTCACTAACAACGAGTGGGTAGTTGGTGTATCCTCCGCGGTGTATGCATGTCAGGTCTGTGGCCAACCCTTTGGTTCCCAGAGGAGATTGTCGCAGCACCAGCGGATGCGTCACGCTGAGTGGTATGACGGTATCCGTTTTGCGGACGTAACCAGGACCGGTTGGTCTACCGACGAAATGGTCCTCATGGCGAAAGGAAATTCGCCTGGTGGCGGCCGGCAGACGTATTCATGGCCCTAATGCTTACATCCGTGTGAATTTTGACCTTTTCCGGAAATTTCGGGGAAGGTCGGCCGATGCCATCAAAGACTTGAACAAATCTGATAAATATCAGAAGCTGGGAGATCGGCTGGTGGAAAGGGCCTCCCAGTCGAGGATCCAATCGAATAAGAGAGACCATGGCAATCAAGGTTGGGGATGGTGGTGGGAGGTCTCCTTCCTGGCCCCTCCCCGGAAACATGTCGCAGAAGGGCGATAGAACGCCCGGTACCTTGGAGTACCCCCGTTAAGAAAGACAAAACTGGGCCAAAGGTCCGGTGGTCAAATTAGTTATTAGTGAGGGTGGCTGAGGCGGAGGATCGGCTTGCGGCGGCGGGCTCTAGGACGATTAACCTAAATATGGCGAAGGAGTTCCCAGAGCGCACTTTTGATGCTATTAAGAGGATGAGGCGATTGCCCAAGTATAAGGCACTGTTGAAAGGAAAGAACAAGACAGCGAGCCCCGCCGTCTGGCCGTGATACCGCCCGGTCACACCTATACGGTAGAAGAAAGGGGGACATTGTCTACTGTAGCCCACGAGAAAGAATCGCCCACTCTAAAGACCGGCCCAGTCTAACTAGAAATGGTCGACACAAGGGATGATGCCACACCAGTGAGAACATCGAATATGACAGATGAAGAGCATGTCAACGGGACTGTCAATCCTGAGTTCTTCCCGTGTCCGTCATATAATCCCCGATCGCAAGACGTGAGTCAAGCAGTCGGGGAAAGACGGTGGAAGTTCGGCTCTCTTATTGAATGAGTCTCTTACCGTTACTTGGTGGGACTGGACTCCACGGAGTTCCTTGACCATCGACCCGACCAGTTGAATCGGTCGGATAAAGCCAGGATCGATAGGGAATACCGAGAGTGGATAGACCTTGTGTTCAGAGTCCCAGGTACGAGGAAGGGGCCGCGCCGGCGGGCCAGACATCAGGAGGCTGCCGGTGGGAAGGAAGCCGCTGACGTGACTGCAGCCTCGGGGCGAAGAAGGCGGACCGAGTATGCTCGGGTCCAGAAACTCTATAGCATCATATATCGTAGCGAGTGTGCCCGCAAGGTTCTGAGTGGAGAATGGGAAACCTCGGTGACCCTGAACATCCCTCTGGAAGACCAAGTTAGGTTCTGGAGCCGGGGAAAAGTCTGAGGTCGACGAGAGCCCTGTGGAAGACCAAGGACGGGGCAGCATGCTTAGACAGGATCTCGCGCGAGGAGGTGAGGAAGCTGGACCCTCGAGCGCTCTTTACGCACTTCAACATGTGGTTGTACGCCGGATATCAGCTGGCCGAATTCAGCCACAGCCGTACCGTCCTGATCCCAAAGGTGGCGGTCCCTTCGGATCGGGAAGAATTCAGGCCACTAGCTACATCGTCCTTAGTCTCCCAGTTGTTTCACCGGCTCCTGGCAGGAGGATTATCGGGGCTCCTGGAGTTCCAATCCCGTCAACATGCATTCGTAACGGGAGACGGCATCGCGGGCAACGTGTTCCCATTCAGATTCAGGCTTTTGGTCTGCATCACATTCTGAAGTACCTAGCAGGCCAGGAACATATGCCAGGATCCTGTTAATTGACTTCAGCTGTACATTCAACACCATGTGTCACTGGTTCCTTGATTCTTCACAGGCCTCAATCTGTCAGAGTCAACAACTCGATCTCCTGACCTCTTATCCTGAATACTGGTGCCCCACGAGGTTGTGTGCTATCCCCGTTACTGTTTACTATTTTCACAAATGACTGTGTCTCCGTGGACCAATCGGTCCTCGTGATCAAGTTTTCCGATGACACTGACATACGTCCAAACAAACGTACCAGCACATTTTTAAACTTTCACTGACCAGCGTGCAAACATACTTTTAAACTTACAAATTTGCAAACTTTCACTGATAAACTTGCGAACAAACCTACAAACATACTTTTAAACTTATACCTTTGCAAACTTTCACTGACAGACTTCCAAACAAACATACTTATAAACTTACAAACGTTCACTGACAAACGTGCAAACAAACGTACTTTCCACAGTAGAACTCAGTAAAGTTCACTCTTTCGAGCGTAGAACTCAGCAAATTTAACTCTTTCCACAATATAACTCAGTAAATTTCACACTTTCGACCGTAGAACTCCGCAAATTTCACTCTTTCCACAATAGAACTCAGTAACTTTCACTCTTTCGACCGTAGAACTCAGCAAATTTCACTCTTTCCACAGTAAAACTCAGTAAATTTCACTGTTTTGACATTAGAACTCAGTAAATGTCACTCTTTTGACAGCAGAACTGAGCAAATTTCACTCTTTCGACCGTAGAACTCAGCAAATTTCACTCTTTCTACAGTAGAACTCAACACATTTCACTCTTTCGACCGTAGAACTCAACAAATTCCACTCTTTCCACAGTAGAACTCAACAAATTTTACTCTTTTGACAGTAGAACTCAGTAAATTTCACTCTTTTAATAGGGCCGCAAGAAAACCACTTTTCTGTAGAATACGTTTATTCTTATGAAGACCGGTTTTCCTTATGACCAAGGTTCTGAGGTTCTTGTTGTACCGACGCAGTTTAGTCTTGTGACCTTTCTTTAGTGGTACGTTCCCTTTTAATATGTTCTGTGCAAACTCGCACAGACTGTGTACCAGATCAGGTTTCCCCTTGTCGATGATGGCTTTGGCTAATGCAGGGTCCGCTTTAGCGAGGAGACAAAGGCACAACGCGTTTCTCTTCACTCGTGCCGACATGTCGAATGACGAGTGTCACGTCGTGTTTCTATTTACATCTTCGAAAGGTAGGCGTACTGAAATTTGTTTGGTTCCTTAACGACATTAGTATGCAGGATCCACGATACTTATACTACTTATACTATGAAAAAAATGACACAAGATTAGGTTTGCACATTTTATTCGTGTACATCACAAACGTATTTACAGGTCACCTTCAATAAGTGCAAGTCTTAGACTAGCCACTTACATGAATCAAACTTAGATCAACGAGTTGCAAGAACCAAACGTAGACATTGTTAGCATATACATGCGCGTGTGATATCATACACGAAGCCGTATTTTATTAACTGAAGACAAGTGCTTGATGTGACTTAACTTACGAGTAAATTAACAACCCGGCAGAGGTTATGAGCTTACGGGTGTCTGACCACCGCGCCATAGGCTCGAACGATGATGATATTTGCTTGTTAATGAAACACGGTATATGCATGATATGTCAACCACGCCATCGGTCCTATGATAACCTAGTTGTCAATAGCGAAACAGTAGCGAAAGTAACGTCGACTTCGTGATGGCGGTGATATATTATGGACGGGCCCCCTACGATGGCTTTGTTTAGATATCGTATAAATCCGAATCTTTCTGATTAAACAGACTGAAATAAATGTCACGTGGTAATGTGTCAAACATAAATTTCATGGTTAGACCGGGAACGCTAATACCATCTTTAAACATGTATATGTGGCGCAATTTGTAAAAAGAAAACTGTTTTTTATAGCTTCTAGGAAAGGTACGACATTTCTATTGTTGTACAAAATAAGAAAATCACGAACAGTTTTCATATCGTGATCGCGCCAAATTTGTTCACAGTACGCGTAATTTTCGTCAGAAATATCTTCATTTTTCAAATCGCTGTGAAAATCTTCCTTTGAGGAAGGGATTCACAGTCGAGTTTACTTAACGAAGTCACCCACTCGTTGGTAAAGTATCCTTTAGTTTGTGTACATCCATAAGCTTTCAGAAATTTATCGTAACTAAAACCGGGGGCCAAATAAGTTATGATGTCTAAAATTGTCAAAGTCGGTGTTTTTAAACACATAAAATTAGTATGACGCATTAGTACGAACATGGAGTTTTTAGATTTCTGATTGGATTCCTTCTCGTCGTCCGTCTCGTCACCTACGTCGGTTGTCAGGAAGTGTGATGTGATATATATTTTAATGACGTTGAAATCATATTTTCCGGAATTAAAGCCAATGACGGGTAGTTCTTCAAGAAATCCGTGAAGCATACCAATTAATTTTGAAATGTGTTCTTCTGAGATAATAGGTAAAGGTGACCCGTCATCTACAATTTCGTCTTAGTTAGGTTCGAGCATTCTAGCCTCTGGTGATTGAATATCTTTTAATTATTGGTTTAATTCATCAAAACAAAATGATAACGTTTTTTCAGAATTTCGGCAGCGGTGCCGCTAATTTCGTAAAGATAATTTAGAAAACGGTTGACTAGTTGGCTCGGATCACCCTCTTTAATAAAACAGCGTGGTTCCTTGTACCCGGGAACACTGGATGACCCACTAACGCTAAGTATTTCGTGTCGAGCCAACCATTCGACCTTTGGAGTATTTACTGGTAAGTTGGTAGTATCAAAATAAGATTCAAAATCAAAGGGGGCCCGAAACGGATAATACCGGTATTTTTCTTCTACGTGAATACCCAATTCATCAAGTTTCTGAAAAACGGTTTCCTGGATGTGATAAATACCACCAGGGAAAATTCTCTTAACCTCGACTTTGCAACCTTGTTGGTGTCTTTTTAAGTACTTTAGGGTATGCCAAAGTTTGTCACATTTTATAGATTTGAAAGACTGTGTATGTTTTAATATCGTGAATATAAGAAAAATGTGTTTCGAAACGATTCAAATTTAAAGTATCGGGGAATTTATAAGTTGAACGTCTCAATAAATGACACGCTACCAAGTTCTCGTCGTCGTGATGATCTAGTAATTCATAAACAACTATATGGATGTGGAAAAGCTTCTCAATGTCATAAAGATCACTTAACTTAAAGCCAGGGAAATGCTTCATAGACGGGGCAGCGTCTATGGCCTCTTGGTACATGTTATATAAGATTTCAACATGAGGCTCAAGATTACGAATATCAGCGCCCCGACTTAGTGCGAGAGCACGGAAAAAACAAAGACGATCTTCTTACGGAGGCTTGCCGTGTCGGGATCAATCACAGGTCAACGAATTTAAACCTTTATTTGTGAGAATATACTCGGGAAGTACTACACTGCCAGTACCTATAGGGTGATCAGGTATGTTTATAAAGAAAGTAACGTTGGTCACCAAACGACATATCCACTGAGAATCTGGCCTTGCATAATAGCCCAACTTAAAATATCTTTCTCTTCAAATGAATTAAAAAAACGACTGAAACTCATCTGCATTAGTAATTAAAGGGGGTATGTCCAGAAACCTACCGGAATTTTTTTTAGAAGAATGAAAATAACGATGTTCTTTTGTTTTCTGGTTACATAAAATAAACCCAAAGCTTAAATTAATGTTGAAGGCGATAGTCTGTTCATCAAAAATGTTCCACAATGTTGAATATAACGAGGTTGTGTCAGTATCTGTTAATCGAATGTTGTAGGTTATCTGGACGGGCCCCCTACGATAATGTGTGCGAATAGCCGACCACTGACTCCTATAAAAAGTAAAAAAATTATCAGGTACAAAATCTACCACTGGAGGCAGTACAAGTGGATCTTGTTGTGGCGACGGAGAGGCTGCAGGTGTCGGTCGTTTCGGTGATGGTGAAGATGTTGGTGACGAAGCCAGTGATGACGTCACACCCAATGACGGTGACCGTCGGTGTTTTCGCGATTTCTACAATAACATATGTTTTTACAATACAATACAGTTGGAATTTATTGTACAACAGTAATTCATAGGATAATTTTGAGGGTAGAAAATGTTTTGTTAGATTACGTTAATTAAGTTAATAAAAGTAGGAAAGTTGTTCATAACTTGGACAGTGAAACATGTTGTAAAGAATTCAACTAATTAAACACAATATTGAAAAACACTGCAGCAAAGGCACGTACCACTAGACGGAAAAATAGTTATCTTTTATGGTACGGTATTAAATTTCTTCAGTTGATATGTACACTAAATACAGACGTAATCGGTGATAATACCCGACATCTTCAAAGATTACTCACCGTGGTGCCTTTGGTCACCGACGTAGGGGGCGCAGAGGTTGTTGGGACACTGTCAGCAGCAGCGACGCGCTCCTTTTCTTGGCGCTGAAATAAAGACAAGTTGACTTTTAATAATGGTATACAAAACATAGAGACGGAACTTGTAGCAGCACCTGAAATAAAGACAAGTTGCCTTTTAATAATGATGTACAAAACATAAAGAGGTGACATCTGTAGCAGCACCTAAAATATTTTAAAAGACATGATGAATTTACCATTATCTCTTTAATATGCGCCTGCCGCCGCTGCTGCTTGTGTTGATTTCTTTGGCACCACCCCTGCTTTACGTGACGCTCCCAATCCCTTCTCCGCGTGAAGGTGGTGTTGCACATACAGCACGCGAAGTGTCGCTTCTGACGTTTAGGGGATGGTGGGGTCGTCGGAACCGGTGCTGTCTCAGTGGCTGTCGGGGCCGCCGGCGCTGTCTCGGTGGCTGTTGAAGCCGCTGTCGTCGTGGCTGTCGGGGTCGATCGCCTCTGCATAGAACATACATGGCATGATGGGGACTTTCCACTGGGTGGAGGTACTGCTCAAGTGTGCTGGACGATATCTGCGAGGGTCTGGAATTGAATACGGCCTTACTGAGACAGAGGTGTTTGGCAAGCCGACTCTGAATTCTGTGTTGGAAGGCACCCATTATGTGAGGTCTTTCCAAGGCATATCAATTGTCTTAGATGTCATAATTTCTTTGAAACACACACCTTCCTAAAGTACATGAAACACTGTGTCAACTACACCAAACCAAGTGCAGAGAAGCCAATACTTCTGCTCCCTGACAGCCACCAGTCACACATGTCACTTGAGGTACTTGACTACGCAAAAGCGAACCATGTCACGCTGTTGAGCTTCCTTCCACACTGCTCCCACGAGCTGCAACCACTAGACAAGTCGGTGTATGGCCCCTTCAAGACAACTAGGCAAGTGACAGTTGGATGAGGGTGAAGGATTTTACCAGGATGCCCATGATTAGTCACTTCATCCCCCATCTTGTGTTGAACGCACTTCCGAAACCAATGACCCCAGACAACATCAGGAAGGCCACCGGAATATATCCCTTCGATAGCAACATCTTCCCTTGACACATGTTCTTGTCAGATTAAACAAATAACATACCTCCATCGGCTAAAAGAAAACAACAACACCAGCCAATCTCCAGTGCCAAAGCACCGAATGGCACCAAGATAGGAAGGGGCTCCTACGCGAAAGAAGGGAAAAAATCTCATATATATACTAATACACCCGTCAAAGCTTCCCTGGATAGGGATGCTCTTGCCTCGAGATCCAAACAAGCAAGAAGAAAGCTCGGCCAACAGCCAGATTTCCAGAAGAGTAAAAGACGACACGAGTGCCAGGCCCCAGAAGCTGCCTGTTTAAGCAGTGGAAATATTGACGTTGATGACCTGGTGCTCTGCGACGACAGCAGTGAGAGTGAGTTCTCCGAAATCGATAAGGGACATAGATGATGATGGAAGTGCAATTGTTTGTGGCACATGCATGTGATCTAGTACATGCATAGATCTATGTGATCTAGTACATGACGAAGCATGTAGCGAATTAAAGACAAGCGTGAAGAAGGTGGATGAACTTAAAAACCGATCGGAACAGATGATGGATCGAGAGATCTTTTCACAACCATGACAAATGTCTGTGTTCGCTACGTGTCGAATGAACTGTTGTTTGAAGTAGAAGACGAAGACATGTACAAGGTTTTGCATCACATGATTTTTGATAATTTGCGTTGGGTAGTGACCGGTTTCAGTAACACATCGGTGACGCCGGCTTATGTGCGTGAGACGATACCCTTACTGAAAAAAGTCCTTCGCAGTAGCGGTCTATCGCTTCTCGATGAAAATGACGGTATCTAAAAAAGTGTAACTTGTGCTCGCGGTGTATAGTTGTGGTCAACAGACCAATGGTGCTCGTAGCGGGTTAGCGAGAATTCTCTATGCGTACAACGAGCAAAACCGGTCCGCGGGTACCACGTAGGAGAGCAGCAACATCATTGAGACGCACGCTGCTGACCGACATCAACATTGATCACGTCCTTGTGAAGTTTGCTACAAAAGGAACCATAATGTTCTACGTAGGACGTGCCGCCAGTGTTGATTCGAAGAATGAAATAGAAACTACTTCCATGTGTCGACAGAAAATTCCTAAGCGTGAAAGTTCTTCTTTCCAGATGCGAAGGACAAGAGCACGCAATATGTGGATGATGTGATGATATTGCCAGTGCCAACAGTAGGGCAAACAGAAAGAGCAGTCAAAATGTATGACTTCCACTGTCATGCCTTGTCTGCATATGTCATCAATTAATAGCAGGAACACCGACAAAGGAACACTGTCAACATTATGTACCCTAATAATGTAAAGGCTTTCAGCAGTTGATGATTTGATCAGACTTGTTGCAATGAATACGAGTCATTCTTAAGTTGACATTCCTAAGTGAATAAACCAAAGTTTATTTCAGTGGTATATAAGAGATCGTTGATTGATTTTTGTATATTTTGTACACCTGTCTGGAATAATTCTGGAAATACACCTAAAACTATGGTATAATGGCGAGGGATGAAAATATCACGGATTCCTTGTTTGTCATAATGATCACCAATCACTTCCGTGCTCCTGAAATTTAGCTTACACTATATTAACAGGTGGCAGCATAGTTATGCAGTTTGTTGTCACATAGTTTTTCATTCGCTGCTTCGGGTCGTAATCTGACCAATAGGAAACAGCGTTACGACAAATTCGCATTTACACACTAAAACAAAAAGAAGTCACGCGGCACGAAATGATGGCGGGGATCGAAACGGCACCACCACTAGCAAAGAAGAAACGTCTGCTGCAAACGTTTATAACAGCATACACGCATACATGGCCTGTAATGTCAAGTTCAAAGAAGGGGATCGGCTTTACATACATATTTTTTACATATGTGCGAAACTGATTTTTCTATTTCGGACTAGTAGATAAGTGGCAATCCTGCATTCCCACTGATCCGTTCGGCATCGAACGTTATTTTGGGCCTGATCCACATACGCTGAGCCGTGTAGCAGTAGGCGCACATCTTCGTTTCGTTGTGGGCGTTCTTTTCTAGCTAGGCCCAGAGGAGGTAGCCACACTCCGCACATGCGCGAAAATCAAGTCATATTAGTGATCGACCGGAAACCGGCGCATGCGAACGCATTATCAACGCCGTTTTATCGTCTCTATATGATGGCAACCTGCGTCTTTGCACGTAATGGCAACGACAATTTACCAGATTTCCTTTACTTGTATTGTATTCACAGCAAGTTTTATCATCTTTCTCGTCCGTCTTGTCCATGTTTATATGTGAACGCGTGTTTAACGCATGTTTCATTCCTTGATGATTTGAAGGATAGAGCCTAAACGAATAACAGAGGATGTAGCCAGACTTTGGTCAAGCGCACTAAATGTTGACTAATTCAGCTTGGTAGATGTCTTTGAGGCTCATTTCCAATTGCTCCATGTTATTCATTCATGTCGTTTTTCTATTGACACCTGGTGACGTATTCACTCATTCATAACCAAGGGAGCGAACGAACGAGTCACATGCCTTATCGCTAAAGGTCAGGCACGGCGAGCGGAGTTCAATTCGTGACTCCATTAACTGTACTGATTCGTGATTCACAATACATCGCCTTGATCGGGTGTGTGTGTATGTATATAAACCAACCATAAGTTTAGTGGAGTGTATCACTTTCTACCGACTTCGAACAACGCAACTTCACTCCAACTGCTGAACTACCGAGATGGCGAGTGCTCACGACAAGGCATACCCCGAGGACAAGATGAATCTTAGACGTCTCGAAGAAGTAAGTGATGGTAATTATGTATTTTATCGCCCACTGATCCTCATAACGTGCGCTCTGTCTGTCAAGTACGTGTGTTACCTTGCCTGTCGCGTCTGCAACCGCAAAGTTGCCGTTGAAGTCAATGGTCACCACAGTGTCAGTACTTGTCCAATCCATGGGCGACAAAAGGGGGTGCCTCTAGACAGATATGCTATGGGCATCCTTCTGTCCAATCGTGAAGGCCCTGACTTATGGGTCACGGCCTTTGATCGCATTGTCCAGCGGGCGTTAGTTGGTTTTTCAGCAAGCGACTATGTCATTGAAAACGGATGATGAACGCTGCCAGACGCTGCAAACAGGTCAGGGTGAACATTAGAAAGACAACGAAATATGGTTACGATAATTACTCTGTATCATTGTTCGATCATGTGTCCGCCTGGTTAGACAACACGGAGGGAGCGGCGGCAATTACTATTTCTCTCGATCAATCACCCCTAGCTGCCAAAAGCGTCAACAGGCGACTGAGATACTCCGATATATCCGATGATGAGGGAAGTGCAATTATTTGTGGCACATTCATGTGATCTAGTACATGCATAGATCTATGTGATCTAGTACATGACGAAGCATGTAGCGAATTAAAGACAAGAGTGAAGGTGGATGAAATTAAAAACCGATCGGAACAGATGATGGATCAAGAGATCTTTTCACAACCATGACAAATGTCTGTGTTCGCTACATGTCGAATGAACTGTTGTTTGAAGTAGAAGACGAAGACATGTACAAGGTTTTGCATCACATGATTTTTGATAATTTGCGTTGGGTAGTGACCGGTTTCAGTAACACATCGGTGACGCCGGCTTATGTGGGTGAGACGATACCCTTAGTGAAAAAAGTCCTTCGCAGTAGCGGGCTATCGCTTCTCGATGAAAATGACGGTATCTAAAAAAATGTAACTTGTGCTCGCGGTGTATAGTTGTGGTCAACAGACCAATGGTGCTCGTAGCGGGTTAGCGAGAATTCTCTATGCGTACAACGAGCAAAACCGGTCCGCGGGTACCACGTAGGAGAGCAGCAACATCATTGACACGCACGCTGCTGACCGACATCAACATTGATCACGTCCTTGTGAAGTTTGCTACAAAAAGAACCATAATGTTCTACGTAGGACATGCCGCCAGTGTTGATTCGAAGAATGAAATAGAAACTACTTCCATGTGTCGACAGAAAATTCCTAAGCGTGAAAGTTCTTCTTTCCAGATGCGAAGGACAAGAGCACGCAATATGTGGATGATGTTATGATATTGCCAGTGCCAACAGTAGGGCAAACAGAAAGAGCAGTCAAAATGTATGACTTCCACTGTCATGCCTTGTCTGCATATGTCATCAATTAATAGCAGGAATACCGACAAAGGAACACTGACAACATTATGTACCCTAATAATGTAAAGGCTTTCAGCAGTTGATGATTTGATCAGACTTGTTGCAATGAATAAGAGTCATTCTTAAGTTGACATTCCTAAGTGAATAAACCAAAGTTTATTTCAGTGGTATATAAGAGATCGTGGATTGATTTTTGTATATTTTGTACACCTGTCTGGAATAATTCTGGAAATACACCTCAAACTATGGTATAATGGCGAGGGATGAAAATATCACGGATTCCTTGTTTGTCATAATGATCACCAATCACTTCCGTGCTCCTGAAATTTAGCTTCCACTATATTAACAGGTGGCAGCATATATATGCAGTTTGTTGTCACATAGTTTTTCATTCGCTGCTTCGGGTCGTAATCTGACCAATAGGAAACAGCGTTACGACAAATTCGCATTTACACACTAAAACAAAAAGAAGTCACGCGGCACGAAATGATGGAGGGGATCGAAACGGCACCACCACTAGCAAAGAAGAAACGTCTGCTGCAAACGTTTATAACAGCATACACGCATACATGGCCTGTAATGTCAATTTCAAAGAAGGGGATCGGCTTTACATACATATTTTTTACATATGTGCGAAACTGATTTGTCTATTTCGGACTAGTAGATAAGTGGCAATCCTGCATTCCCACTGATCCGTTCGGCATCGAACGTTATTTTGGGCCTGATCCACATACGCTGAGCCGTGTAGCAGTAGGCGCACTTCTTCGTTTCGTTGTGGGCGTTCTTTTCTAGCTAGGCCCAGAGGAGGTAGCCACACTCCGCACATGCGCGAAAATCAAGTCATATTAGTGATCGACCGGAAACCGGCGCATGCGAACGCATTATCAACGCCGTTTTATCGTCTCTATATGATGGCAACCTGCGTCTTTGCACGTAATGGCAACGACAATTTACCAGATTTCCTTTACTTGTATTGTATTCACAGCAAGTTTTATCATCTTTCTCGTCCGTCTTGTCCATGTTTATATGTGAACGCGTGTTTAACGCATGTTTCATTCCTTGATGATTTGAAGGATAGAGCCTAAACGAATAACAGAGGATGTAGCCAGACTTTGGTCAAGCGCACTAAATGTTGACTAGTTCAGCTTGGTAGATGTCTTTGAGGCTCATTTCCAATTGCTCCATGTTATTCATTGATGTCGTTTTTCTATTGACACCTGGTGACGTATTCACTCATTCATAACCAAGGGAGCGAACGAACGAGTCACATGCCTTATCGCTAAAGGTCAGGCACGGCGAGCGGAGTTCAATTCGTGACTCCATTAACTGTACTGATTCGTGATTCACAATACATCGCCTTGATCGGGTGTGTGTGTATGTATATAAACCAACCATAAGTTTAGTGGAGTGTATCACTTTCTACCGACTTCGAACAACGCAACTTCACTCCAACTGCTGAACTACCGAGATGGCGAGTGCTCACGACAAGGCATACCCCGAGGACAAGATGAATCTTAGACGTCTCGAAGAAGTAAGTGATGGAAATAATGTATTTTATCGCCCACTGATCCTCATAACGTGCGCTCTGTCTGTCAAGTACGTGTGTTACCTTGCCTGTCGCGTCTGCAACCGCAAAGTTGCCGTTGAAGTCAATGGTCACCACAGTGTCAGTACTTGTCCAATCCATGGGCGACAAAAGGGGGTGCCTCTAGACAGATATGCTATGGGCATCCTTCTGTCCAATCGTGAAGGCCCTGACTTATGGGTCACGGCCTTTGATCGCATTGTCCAGCGGGCGTTAGGTGGTTTTTCAGCAAGCGACTATGTCATTGAAAACGGATGATGAACGCTGCCAGACGCTGCAAACAGGTCAGGGTGAACATTAGAAAGACAACGAAATATGGTTACGATAATTACTCTGTATCATTGTTCGATCATGTGTCCGCCTGGTTAGACAACACGGAGGGAGCGGCGGCAATTACTATTTCTCTCGATCAATCACACCTAGCTGCCAAAAGCGTCAACAGGCGACTGAGATACTCCGATATATCCGATGATGAGGGAAGTGCAATTGTTTGTGGCACATTCATGTGATCTAGTACATGCATAGATCTATGTGATCTAGTACATGACGAAGCATGTAGCGAATTAAAGACAAGAGTGAAGGTGGATGAAATTAAAAACCGATCGGAACAGATGATGGATCAAGAGATCTTTTCACAACCATGACAAATGTCTGTGTTCGCTACATGTCGAATGAACTGTTGTTTGAAGTAGAAGACGAAGACATGTACAAGGTTTTGCATCACATGATTTTTGATAATTTGCGTTGGGTAGTGACCGGTTTCAGTAACACATCGGTGACGCCGGCTTATGTGGGTGAGACGATACCCTTAGTGAAAAAAGTCCTTCGCAGTAACGGGCTATCGCTTCTCGATGAAAATGACGGTATCTAAAAAAATGTAACTTGTGCTCGCGGTGTATAGTTGTGGTCAACAGACCAATGGTGCTCGTAGCGGGTTAGCGAGAATTCTCTATGCGTACAACGAGCAAAACCGGTCCGCGGGTACCACGTAGGAGAGCAGCAACATCATTGACACGCACGCTGCTGACCGACATCAACATTGATCACGTCCTTGTGAAGTTTGCTACAAAAAGAACCATAATGTTCTACGTAGGACATGCCGCCAGTGTTGATTCGAAGAATGAAATAGAAACTACTTCCATGTGTCGACAGAAAATTCCTAAGCGTGAAAGTTCTTCTTTCCAGATGCGAAGGACAAGAGCACGCAATATGTGGATGATGTTATGATATTGCCAGTGCCAACAGTAGGGCAAACAGAAAGAGCAGTCAAAATGTATGACTTCCACTGTCATGCCTTGTCTGCATATGTCATCAATTAATAGCAGGAATACCGACAAAGGAACACTGACAACATTATGTACCCTAATAATGTAAAGGCTTTCAGCAGTTGATGATTTGATCAGACTTGTTGCAATGAATAAGAGTCATTCTTAAGTTGACATTCCTAAGTGAATAAACCAAAGTTTATTTCAGTGGTATATAAGAGATCGTGGATTGATTTTTTTAAATTTTGTACACCTGTCTGGAATAATTCTGGAAATACACCTCAAACTATGGTATAATGGCGAGGGATGAAAATATCACGGATTCCTTGTTTGTCATAATGATCACCAATCACTTCCGTGCTCCTGAAATTTAGCTTCCACTATATTAACAGGTGGCAGCATATATATGCAGTTTGTTGTCACATAGTTTTTCATTCGCTGCTTCGGGTCGTAATCTGACCAATAGGAAACAGCGTTACGACAAATTCGCATTTACACACTAAAACAAAAAGAAGTCACGCGGCACGAAATGATGGAGGGGATCGAAACGGCACCACCACTAGCAAAGAAGAAACGTCTGCTGCAAACGTTTATAACAGCATACACGCATACATGGCCTGTAATGTCAATTTCAAAGAAGGGGATCGGCTTTACATACATATTTTTTACATATGTGCGAAACTGATTTGTCTATTTCGGACTAGTAGATAAGTGGCAATCCTGCATTCCCACTGATCCGTTCGGCATCGAACGTTATTTTGGGCCTGATCCACATACGCTGAGCCGTGTAGCAGTAGGCGCACTTCTTCGTTTCGTTGTGGGCGTTCTTTTCTAGCTAGGCCCAGAGGAGGTAGCCACACTCCGCACATGCGCGAAAATCAAGTCATATTAGTGATCGACCGGAAACCGGCGCATGCGAACGTATTATCAACGCCGTTTTATCGTCTCTATATGATGGCAACCTGCGTCTTTGCACGTAATGGCAACGACAATTTACCAGATTTCCTTTACTTGTATTGTATTCACAGCAAGTTTTATCATCTTTCTCGTCCGTCTTGTCCATGTTTATATGTGAACGCGTGTTTAACGCATGTTTCATTCCTTGATGATTTGAAGGATAGAGCCTAAACGAATAACAGAGGATGTAGCCAGACTTTGGTCAAGCGCACTAAATGTTGACTAGTTCAGCTTGGTAGATGTCTTTGAGGCTCATTTCCAATTGCTCCATGTTATTCATTGATGTCGTTTTTCTATTGACACCTGGTGACGTATTCACTCATTCATAACCAAGGGAGCGAACGAACGAGTCACATGCCTTATCGCTAAAGGTCAGGCACGGCGAGCGGAGTTCAATTCGTGACTCCATTAACTGTACTGATTCGTGATTCACAATACATCGCCTTGATCGGGTGTGTGTGTATGTATATAAACCAACCATAAGTTTAGTGGAGTGTATCACTTTCTACCGACTTCGAACAACGCAACTTCACTCCAACTGCTGAACTACCGAGATAGCGAGTGCTCACGACAAGGCATACCCCGAGGACAAGATGAATCTTAGACGTCTCGAAGAAGTAAGTGATGGAAATAATGTATTTTATCGCCCACTGATCCTCATAACGTGCGCTCTGTCTGTCAAGTACGTGTGTTACCTTGCCTGTCGCGTCTGCAACCGCAAAGTTGCCGTTGAAGTCAATGGTCACCACAGTGTCAGTACTTGTCCAATCCATGGGCGACAAAAGGGGGTGCCTCTAGACAGATATGCTATGGGCATCCTTCTGTCCAATCGTGAAGGCCCTGACTTATGGGTCACGGCCTTTGATCGCATTGTCCAGCGGGCGTTAGGTGGTTTTTCAGCAAGCGACTATGTCATTGAAAACGGATGATGAACGCTGCCAGACGCTGCAAACAGGTCAGGGTGAACATTAGAAAGACAACGAAATATGGTTACGATAATTACTCTGTATCATTGTTCGATCATGTGTCCGCCTGGTTAGACAACACGGAGGGAGCGGCGGCAATTACTATTTCTCTCGATCAATCACACCTAGCTGCCAAAAGCGTCAACAGGCGACTGAGATACTCCGATATATCCGATGATGAGGGAAGTGCAATTGTTTGTGGCACATTCATGTGATCTAGTACATGCATAGATCTATGTGATCTAGTACATGACGAAGCATGTAGCGAATTAAAGACAAGAGTGAAGGTGGATGAAATTAAAAACCGATCGGAACAGATGATGGATCGAGAGATCTTTTCACAACCATGACAAATGTCTGTGTTCGCTACGTGTCGAATGAACTGTTGTTTGAAGTAGAAGACGAAGACATGTACAAGGTTTTGCATCACATGATTTTTGATAATTTGCGTTGGGTAGTGACCGGTTTCAGTAACACATCGGTAACGCCGGCTTATGTGCGTGAGACGATACCCTTAGTGAAAAAAGTCCTTCGCAGTAGCGGGCTATCGCTTCTCGATGAAAATGACGGTATCTAAGAAAGTGTAACTTGTGCTCGCTGTGTATAGTTGTGGTCAACAGACCAATGGTGCTCGTAGCGGGTTAGCGAGAATTCTCTATGCGTACAACGAGCAAAACCGGTCCGCGGGTACCACGTAGGAGAGCAGCAACATCATTGACACGCACGCTGCTGACCGACATCAACATTGATCACGTCCTTGTGAAGTTTGCTACAAAAAGAACCATAATGTTCTACGTAGGACATGCCGCCAGTGTTGATTCGAAGAATGAAATAGAAACTACTTCCATGTGTCGACAGAAAATTCCTAAGCGTCAAAGTTCTTCTTTCCAGATGCGAAGGACAAGAGCACGCAATATGTGGATGATGTTATGATATTGCCAGTGCCAACAGTAGGGCAAACAGAAAGAGCAGTCAAAATGTATGACTTCCACTGTCATGCCTTGTCTGCATATGTCATCAATTAATAGCAGGAATACCGACAAAGGAACACTGACAACATTATGTACCCTAATAATGTAAAGGCTTTCAGCAGTTGATGATTTGATCAGACTTGTTGCAATGAATAAGAGTCATTCTTAAGTTGACATTCCTAAGTGAATAAACCAAAGTTTATTTCAGTGGTATATAAGAGATCGTGGATTGATTTTTTTTTATTTTGTACACCTGTCTGGAATAATTCTGGAAATACACCTCAAACTATGGTATAATGGCGAGGGATGAAAATATCACGGATTCCTTGTTTGTCATAATGATCACCAATCACTTCCGTGCTCCTGAAATTTAGCTTCCACTATATTAACAGGTGGCAGCATATATATGCAGTTTGTTGTCACATAGTTTTTCATTCGCTGCTTCGGGTCGTAATCTGACCAATAGGAAACAGCGTTACGACAAATTCGCATTTACACACTAAAACAAAAAGAAGTCACGCGGCACGAAATGATGGAGGGGATCGAAACGGCACCACCACTAGCAAAGAAGAAACGTCTGCTGCAAACGTTTATAACAGCATACACGCATACATGGCCTGTAATGTCAATTTCAAAGAAGGGGATCGGCTTTACATACATATTTTTTACATATGTGCGAAACTGATTTGTCTATTTCGGACTAGTAGATAAGTGGCAATCCTGCATTCCCACTGATCCGTTCGGCATCGAACGTTATTTTGGGCCTGATCCACATACGCTGAGCCGTGTAGCAGTAGGCGCACTTCTTCGTTTCGTTGTGGGCGTTCTTTTCTAGCTAGGCCCAGAGGAGGTAGCCACACTCCGCACATGCGCGAAAATCAAGTCATATTAGTGATCGACCGGAAACCGGCGCATGCGAACGCATTATCAACGCCGTTTTATCGTCTCTATATGATGGCAACCTGCGTCTTTGCACGTAATGGCAACGACAATTTACCAGATTTCCTTTACTTGTATTGTATTCACAGCAAGTTTTATCATCTTTCTCGTCCGTCTTGTCCATGTTTATATGTGAACGCGTGTTTAACGAATGTTTCATTCCTTGATGATTTGAAGGATAGAGCCTAAACGAATAACAGAGGATGTAGCCAGACTTTGGTCAAGCGCACTAAATGTTGACTAGTTCAGCTTGGTAGATGTCTTTGAGGCTCATTTCCAATTGCTCCATGTTATTCATTCATGTCGTTTTTCTATTGACACCTGGTGACGTATTCACTCATTCATAACCAAGGGAGCGAACGAACGAGTCACATGCCTTATCGCTAAAGGTCAGGCACGGCGAGCGGAGTTCAATTCGTGACTCCATTAACTGTACTGATTCGTGATTCACAATACATCGCCTTGATCGGGTGTGTGTGTATGTATATAAACCAACCATAAGTTTAGTGGAGTGTATCACTTTCTACCGACTTCGAACAACGCAACTTCACTCCAACTGCTGAACTACCGAGATGGCGAGTGCTCACGACAAGGCATACCCCGAGGACAAGATGAATCTTAGACGTCTCGAAGAAGTAAGTGATGGAAATAATGTATTTTATCGCCCACTGATCCTCATAACGTGCGTTCTGTCTGTCAAGTACGTGTGTTACCTTGCCTGTCGCGTCTGCAACCGCAAAGTTGCCGTTGAAGTCAATGGTCACCACAGTGTCAGTACTTGTCCAATCCATGGGCGACAAAAGGGGGTGCCTCTAGACAGATATGCTATGGGCATCCTTCTGTCCAATCGTGAAGGCCCTGACTTATGGGTCACGGCCTTTGATCGCATTGTCCAGCGGGCGTTAGGTGGTTTTTCAGCAAGCGACTATGTCATTGAAAACGGATGATGAACGCTGCCAGGCGCTGCAAACAGGTCAGGGTGAACATTAGAAAGACAACGAAATATGGTTACGATAATTACTCTGTATCATTGTTCGATCATGTGTCCGCCTGGTTAGACAACACGGAGGGAGCGGCGGCAATTACTATTTCTCTCGATCAATCACACCTAGCTGCCAAAAGCGTCAACAGGCGACTGAGATACTCCGATATATCCGATGATGAGGGAAGTGCAATTGTTTGTGGCACATTCATGTGATCTAGTACATGCATAGATCTATGTGATCTAGTACATGACGAAGCATGTAGCGAATTAAAGACAAGAGTGAAGGTGGATGAAATTAAAAACCGATCGGAACAGATGATGGATCGAGAGATCTTTTCACAACCATGACAAATGTCTGTGTTCGCTACATGTCGAATGAACTGTTGTTTGAAGTAGAAGACGAAGACATGTACAAGGTTTTGCATCACATGATTTTTGATAATTTGCGTTGGGTAGTGACCGGTTTCAGTAACACATCGGTGACGCCGGCTTATGTGGGTGAGACGATACCCTTAGTGAAAAAAGTCCTTCGCAGTAGCGGGCTATCGCTTCTCGATGAAAATGACGGTATCTAAAAAAATGTAACTTGTGCTCGCGGTGTATAGTTGTGGTCAACAGACCAATGGTGCTCGTAGCGGGTTAGCGAGAATTCTCTATGCGTACAACGAGCAAAACCGGTCCGCGGGTACCACGTAGGAGAGCAGCAACATCATTGACACGCACGCTGCTGACCGACATCAACATTGATCACGTCCTTGTGAAGTTTGCTACAAAAAGAACCATAATGTTCTACGTAGGACATGCCGCCAGTGTTGATTCGAAGAATGAAATAGAAACTACTTCCATGTGTCGACAGAAAATTCCTAAGCGTGAAAGTTCTTCTTTCCAGATGCGAAGGACAAGAGCACGCAATATGTGGATGATGTTATGATATTGCCAGTGCCAACAGTAGGGCAAACAGAAAGAGCAGTCAAAATGTATGACTTCCACTGTCATGCCTTGTCTGCATATGTCATCAATTAATAGCAGGAATACCGACAAAGGAACACTGACAACATTATGTACCCTAATAATGTAAAGGCTTTCAGCAGTTGATGATTTGATCAGACTTGTTGCAATGAATAAGAGTCATTCTTAAGTTGACATTCCTAAGTGAATAAACCAAAGTTTATTTCAGTGGTATATAAGAGATCGTGGATTGATTTTTTTTTATTTTGTACACCTGTCTGGAATAATTCTGGAAATACACCTCAAACTATGGTATAATGGCGAGGGATGAAAATATCACGGATTCCTTGTTTGTCATAATGATCACCAATCACTTCCGTGCTCCTGAAATTTAGCTTCCACTATATTAACAGGTGGCAGCATATATATGCAGTTTGTTGTCACATAGTTTTTCATTCGCTGATTCGGGTCGTAATCTGACCAATAGGAAACAGCGTTACGACAAATTCGCATTTACACACTAAAACAAAAAGAAGTCACGCGGCACGAAATGATGGAGGGGATCGAAACGGCACCACCACTAGCAAAGAAGAAACGTCTGCTGCAAACGTTTATAACAGCATACACGCATACATGGCCTGTAATGTCAATTTCAAAGAAGGGGATCGGCTTTACATACATATTTTTTACATATGTGCGAAACTGATTTGTCTATTTCGGACTAGTAGATAAGTGGCAATCCTGCATTCCCACTGATCCGTTCGGCATCGAACGTTATTTTGGGCCTGATCCACATACGCTGAGCCGTGTAGCAGTAGGCGCACTTCTTCGTTTCGTTGTGGGCGTTCTTTTCTAGCTAGGCCCAGAGGAGGTAGCCACACTCCGCACATGCGCGAAAATCAAGTCATATTAGTGATCGACCGGAAACCGGCGCATGCGAACGCATTATCAACGCCGTTTTATCGTCTCTATATGATGGCAACCTGCGTCTTTGCACGTAATGGCAACGACAATTTACCAGATTTCCTTTACTTGTATTGTATTCACAGCAAGTTTTATCATCTTTCTCGTCCGTCTTGTCCATGTTTATATGTGAACGCGTGTTTAACGCATGTTTCATTCCTTGATGATTTGAAGGATAGAGCCTAAACGAATAACAGAGGATGTAGCCAGACTTTGGTCAAGCGCACTAAATGTTGACTAGTTCAGCTTGGTAGATGTCTTTGAGGCTCATTTCCAATTGCTACATGTTATTCATTGATGTCGTTTTTCTATTGACACCTGGTGACGTATTCACTCATTCATAACCAAGGGAGCGAACGAACGAGTCACATGCCTTATCGCTAAAGGTCAGGCACGGCGAGCGGAGTTCAATTCGTGACTCCATTAACTGTACTGATTCGTGATTCACAATACATCGCCTTGATCGGGTGTGTGTGTATGTATATAAACCAACCATAAGTTTAGTGGAGTGTATCAGTTTCTACCGACTTCGAACAACGCAACTTCACTCCAACTGCTGAACTACCGAGATGGCGAGTGCTCACGACAAGGCATACCCCGAGGACAAGATGAATCTTAGACGTCTCGAAGAAGTAAGTGATGGTAATTATGTATTTTATCGACCACTGATCCTCATAACGTGCGCTCTGTCTGTCAAGTACGTGTGTTACCTTGCCTGTCGCGTCTGCAACCGCAAAGTTGCCGTTGAAGTCAAAGGTCACCACAGTGTCAGTACTTGTCCAATCCATGGGCGACAAAAGGGTGTGCCTCTAGACAGAAATGCTATGGGCATCCTTCTGTCCAATCGTGAAGGCCCTGACTTATGGGTCACGGCCTTTGATCGCATTGTCCAGCGGGCGTTAGGTGGTTTTTCAGCAAGCGACTATGTCATTGAAAACGGATGATGAACGCTGCCAGACGCTGCAAACAGGTCAGGGTGAACATTAGAAAGACAACGAAATATGGTTACGATAATTACTCTGTGTCATTGTTCGATCATGGGTCCGCCTGGTTAGACAACACGGAGGGAGCGGCGGCAATTACTATTTCTCCCGATCAATCACCCCTAGCTGCCAAAAGCGTCAACAGGCGACTGAGATTCTCCGATGATGAGGGAAGTGCAATTGTTTTTGGCACATGCATGTGATCTAGTACATGCATAGATCTATGTGATCTAGTACATGACGAAGCATGTAGCGAATTAAAGACAAGCGTGAAGGTGGATGAAATTAAAAACCGATCGGAACAGATGATGGATCGAGAGATCTTTTCACAACCATGACAAATGTCTGTGTTCGCTACGTGTCGAATGAACTGTTGTTTGAAGTAGAAGACGAAGACATGTACAAGGTTTTGCATCACATGATTTTTGATAATTTGCGTTGGGTAGTGACCGGTTTTAGTAACACATCGGTGACGCCGGCTTATGTGCGTGAGACGATACCCTTAAAAAGTCCTTCGTAGTAGCGGTCTATCGCTCCTCGATGAAAATGACGGTATCTAAAAAAGTGTAACTTGTGCTCGCGGTGTATAGTTGTGGTCAACAGACCAATGGTGCTCGTAGCGGGTTAGCGAGAATTCTCTATGCGTACAACGAGCAAAACCGGTCCGCGGGTACCACATAGGAGAGCAGCAACATCTTTGAGACGCACGCTGCTGATGAAATAACACGAACAGCGCTATGCGTCATTACCGCCATCACGTGCTCGTACCACCGTCGCCGCAGCTACCAGTCCGACAAGACTAGAGGTAACACTCAAAATGTGCCGTTTTATCGTTTTCCTACTGACAAAGAACGTAGAGAAAAGTGGACCGCAGAAGTGAAACGGAACAATTGGCAGCCAACACCATACTCGCTTGTTTGTGAACAACATTTTGTAGCAGGTTTGTGAAGCCCGCGCACCGACATTGACACTGTCACTGATACTGTGATAGCTGCTACTGCTAGCTATTATCGAGTGAAATCGTGATGACATTATTTGTTACAATCACCGTAGTTTCATTCCGGTACTATTTAACTGTATGCAATACGTAATGAGCGTGTTTATTAGAGTTAACCTATGTTTAGCAAAGACCACGTTAAGTAAACATTTGGCCTGTCGGTGTCAGTCCCAACTGCCATTTGACGTCACTGATACTCAGCATAAGCATAGCCATAACAATCGTTTATGATGCCTGTCAGGCAGTCATATTATTTAGTAGTGCAAATGTGATCAAATTAACAGTTGATTATCTAATGTTTGAATGAAAATTACAACATATTTCGTTCACAGGTTTTATGATTATTTGTGGCCATATTGTTTTAGGAAAGAAGAACAACAACCCTCTATCGCCAGATTTTGCCCCCAGGCATCTTCCGTCATGTTCCGTCGCCTACAAAAGGACGAAAACTGCTGCACTGAATAAGTTTGAACAACGACAAAACTCGAAACGGCAAAAAGCCCACAACCAAAATGTGGCAATAGCTGGGAACTAATATCTTCCCTGGTAAACACCGAACTAAAATACTCGTTCAGGTCTTCTGCCTTTAAGAATTCCCCTGATATTATATTTCCAGCACTATCTTCTAGAGGACCGACCTGATCCTGAACTTTCTGTTTGCTCCGAACATATGCATAAAAACTCTTGCTGTCATGTTTGATATTGCAAGCTAATTTCTGTTCATAGCTTCTCTTTGAATTTCTAATTTCAGCTGTAGTGCTTTTTTTTTAAATAAATGTTGTAGTCTTCATCATTTCTAGTACGTCTGTATGTCTTCCACGTCATTTGTTTGTACTTAATTTTTTCTAATTGCTTCTTTCGATACATTTTTCAAGGGAACACATTTATTGACGATGCACTAAATTTTACTCTTTAGGATATTCCAACCGAGACAGCATATCATATCAGCCCGACACCGGCAGAAGATCGGCATCATCGGTCGATATTGTCGATATCAGGCCGACGTCGACAGAATATCGGCTCTGATTGACAACTTCTGGCATTATGCCAGATATCGGGCTGACGTCGGCCCAATGCCATGCAAGATCGAGCAATTTAATAGAAATGTCCCGTCATTGGCGCGCTGTCGGTCCGATATCATTATCAGTAGTGATACAAATTGATAAAATATATACTTTGAATATATGAGTTGATATAATTTTAACTTTTCGTGTGATGCGCGCGAAACATGACGAGACAAAGTTGTTTCTCGCATCATGACCCGCAATATACTGCACATCACCCAACGGCAGTGCACTGACCCGATCAAATCAGTGTTTGCGCGCGCTGGCCGTTTAGCAGAAAAGGTCGGGTGACTCCACTGACCTCTATTTATAAATAGAGATCAGTGGGTGACTCAGGTCTGTATAGGGCACACATTCCTTTTTAACGACTCACCTTGTGTATTTATTCTTGCATGGTATGTTACATTTTAATGTAATAATCACGTATTGTGGCAATATAAGAAACATCGTATTGAATGCTTAGTACAATATTACATGCTTAGATATTATTTATTTATCCATTAACCCCGGCATCGTTTTACTTTAAGGCGCGATTTTCAAAACACGTCGTGTTTGTCAACTTTAATTTATCGATCCGTTTTTCTTAAAATTGAAAGTAATTATCTATTGCATCATATATTTACAAACATGTTTGAATAAGGTACGTGTCTGTATAAAGACTGTTATAAAACTTGCTGCAGATTTTTATTCGTTGTACAAATGCATAGTTAGCCGGCTCCCTCAGCTTCGTCAGGACAGTCAGGTCAACCGTTTAGTCGATTTTAGACGTTTAGTCAAATTAGTGCATCACATATCTGTCCTGTAGCCATAGGCATGGTGATAGTCCTTTTTATAAGCCGTAGGCTTTCGGCACGCCCACGTGACCTTTATGTTCTGTCGAACTGATATAAAAAAGAAATTTCGTACATACACCACGCAAAGTGCGGTAGGACATGCAACAGGTAAAGATCAAGGCTGTTCCAGTGGTTGTTGGGACTGGTTGTCTCTTTGGAGTAATGGGGCTCTTGATGAATTTCTACAAGAGACGATACACGTATTCAACCTTTCCCTCCTTGGTCATCGTCAAAGGTATGGAACCAGTGATGCCGGGTTGCTCCGTGATCTCCCTCCTTCGTCTTCGAAACTTCTTGCACCTATAGTAGGATATACGTGATGATGTTGTTTAAACGGCTCTTTTCAGAGCCAACCACATTCTCACAAAAGAGCTATATCGACATAAGAAGAAAAGTTGGGTAAGTACTATGATATTCTGTCAAATACTGTTACATGACAAACAGTTTGACCAAAATAATACACAGATAGCTGGTAGTTTGAATGTTTTAGCTGATAAGTTCGTATAATTTCCTATGTCTTAAGGCTTAACACGGGACAAATACACGGATGCTTTTTCAACACAGAACCTTGAGGCTTGATTTATACCGGTTCATACCAGTTAACGGGAAACAATTTCAACCGCTATAGTATGTCAGTGTTTTTGAGTTGTATATCAGTGTTTGTACATACTTACCTGGCACAGGGGATACCTTGATCACCAAGGAGTATAGTATACTTTTACGACGACAACGACAGTGTTGCAAGGAATGCCTCCGGGGACCAAAATCAAGCTGGGAGATGACTGGCAGGAAGTACAGAAGTGTTCTCTGATCCTAACAGGGCCGTATGACGGAAGACCGTACTACAGAGAAGATTTTCTTCTAGGGCTTGAAGAAGTCATAGGCAGACCTGCCTACCCTAAAAACTTCCTGTCAGTAATCCATCTTCCCATTTACAGTGATTTTCAGGAATATAGGCTTCCTGTCAGTAATTCAGAACTGTGTCAGATATTGGTCGCCTGGGGGGGGGGGTAGCGAAGGGTCAAAACCATTTGTTATGCTGTCACCAACATCACCTACACTCTAGCCTACTCAACTGTAGAATGATAAATTATAGACGGGGGGGGGGGGGGGGGGGGTGTAGCGACAGGTCAAAACCATTATACTTACGCTGTCACAAACATCAGCCAACTCTCTCTATCTCACCTACTCAACTCTAGAATGATCAATGATAGACAGGGGGGTGGGGTAGCGACCGACCAAAACCATTACTGTGATTACATCACACTGTCATCGACATCGCCTACACTCTAGTCACAAGTGACTGTATCAGTGTATGATAGGCTGTCAATGATAGACTAAACTCCTCAATAAATATACTAACTTAGTCTAAGTACAGTCAGTTGGCATAACACTACAAGTACAACACTCACTACATTTTTGCAGTACACGTTTCTTTTCGGTTGGCGGTGGCGTCGTTTCGCTGTCATCCATCATTTCGTGCAGCGCGACTTCGTTTTGTTTGATCGCGGAAATGGCAATTTGTCATAACGTTGTTTCCTATTGGTTAGATTACGACCAGACTCAGCGAATGAAAAACCATGTCACAACATGCTGCATACATATGCTGCCACCTGTTGAATATAGTGGAAACTAAATTTTAGTAATTGGCAAACGTGGTGACAGTCCGTAATATTTTCATCCCTCGCCGTAATACCGTAATTTGAGGTGACTTTCCGGAATGATTCCGGACAATCCGGAATGGTAGGCAGGTCTGCATAGGGAAGGTAAGTGAACACGTGCTTTCCTTTGGACCATTGGCAAAGAACAATGAGTGGTTCCTGGTGTTAAAGGAGTTCAAAAGTAAAGACCTTCTTCTCCTGAAAGGAAAAGTTAGAGTTAAAGGTAATCTCCTTTTCCGGGTCAAGTCAGCCGATACAAACCAGTTTACGGTGAGGGTACATTGGGCACCGCCATATGTGCCAAACAAAGTAATTGCTTCGTACTTGAGCTCACATGGCAAAGTACAGTCAATCTGTTACGAAACGTCAGTGTCTAAGGGATTCGAGGGTGTAGCCATTGGAGTCGGGACTGTTGTTATGACAGGCGATAAACATGATCTCCCACATATAATGGTAGTTACCAATCCCCATAACACAGATAAACATGAGATGTTGATCACAACGACAGGGCAAATGCCCCTGTGCTTGAAGTGCAGACATGAAGGGCATTTCAGACGAGACTGTCTCACCCCATACTGCAGACATCATAAGAAGTATGGCCATTCTACCGAGGACTGTTCCACCGCCACCGCAGGTACGTATGCGGGGGTGGCTAGTCAGTTAGGAGAGGACAGTGTACCGGTGACGGGGAAACACATGGAAGAATCATATGACGAGGTACAGGAGGAAAGAGGGGAAAAGGGGGCAGCAGCGACAGTCGTGGAGGAGACTGACAATAGAACTGTAGATGTGACAGAGAATGGAGTGGTAGAGGGGACAAAGGAGGTTGTAGTGGCGGTGATACACAGGACAGAGGAGGTTGTAGTGGCGGTGGTAGAGGAAGAAGCTGTAGAGGAGTCACAGAAAGCAGTGGTGGAGGGGGAGAATACCGTGACTGAGAAAGATGAACGAGAGACGGTGAATGTAGAGATAGGAGAGATAGAAGCAGCAGTAGTAGTAATGAGGATAGGTGGAGCCTCGCCCCGCCCCTTTTTGACCTACTTTAGGCCTAACTACATGCATAAAAAACGTCCTTATCTTTTTCGTGAACCTACTTATAAAAAAGATCAAAGGGTTTTGTGTAACCTGATCGTTTTCGGGAACCTACTTATAAAAAACGTGATTGACAGCCTGTCACTTTTTGATTGATTACCATTCCCTTGAGGCACCGCCCCTAGCGTGAGGTACAGCCACCTAGCGATTATCCCAGTGATTAGTTTAGCCCTAGCGATCAACGTTAGGATATAGCAGCGTTCCTAATTACGTTCTTTATATAACCATACGGTTATAGCTAAAACCACCGTGGTTATAAAGGCGCTAAACCCACTGTGTACGAGAATACCCCGCTGTACCCTAGGCGGCGCGTTCGCTGCAGCAGCAGCGGTGGCCTTTGATCTACGGCCTAGTTATGGGCGGTTAAATTTAGCTCCACGGCTAGCAGCGGTCGCTGTGCGGCGTAAATTTAGCTCAACGGCTTAGCTGTGCGTTTAACGGTTAGTTGGCACTGAGCGTTTAATAAAATGAAACGAAATGTACGGCTGCAGCAGGCGCTGTGCAAATAACGGCGTAAATTTAGCTCAACGGCTTAGCTGTGCGTTTAACGGTTAGTTGGCACTGCGCGTTTAATTAAATGAAACGAAATGTATTCAGTGTGTGTACTCAGCGGCCTGGTAAGGCGGAATGTTTGCGTGCGGTGGATATAGGAAGCAACAACAACAACAACAACGGTGGTGTAAGTGATATTTTATTATTCAATCACGAATGGCCAGGCCCTTGTCGTCATATCGGGTCGCTGCCGCCTACCGTCAGTGTCCCGTGGCGGCGCAAGAGGCGGGAGATGCGTTCCGCGGGACTCGAAGGCGTCGAGGCGCCTTTCTAGTATTATACCCCGGTGGGCGGGGATCAACGGCGCGTTGAAGCCACGTCGTTCGAATAAGTCGTCCGGTGGTACCGGGGTGTACCATAGCCCGGTGGTGGTGTCCCGTCTTAGAAACGATGATATCAGCCCATCGGGGGCAACATCGTCATCGCTACTGACGGGTGTAGGGGCTCATCTAGAGGTGTCGACGCCAGCGTCCCAGTCTTCGGTGGGCGGTGTGACAGCTGTCTGGCGTACTGTCGGGCGGACGACACATATAGGACGTTCGCGTGTAGACGGTCTGTGAAACATGAATAACGCCTGTGAATAATTAACAACATGAATAATTATTAATTAATAGACTCCTGTAAAATGTAAAAACCAACCGCTCTATTGGCTCAATGAGACACAATATGAATAACGAGGTTCTTATTAATTACATGTAATTAATAAAGAATAGGGGGACTCGTGTAAAAACCAACGTACCGCTCTAATAGAACGCCTGTAAAAGCCAACTTTTATTGCTAAATAATAATAGTAACTCACCGCTGCTTTGTCGTGGGAAACGTGAACGTGGTACCCGATGCCATACTCGTGTGAAAATGAACAACGACTGCTGGTTTTTTCTAAAGCAAACTAGTCAGTAAGAGCGCATGCGCAAAAACACTGAATACCGTTTCAAGCTGGTTTTTTCTAAAGCAAACTAGTCAGTAAGAGCGCATGCGCAAAAACACTGAATGTGAATACCGTTTCAAAAGTCTAACCGAAACGCTGAAAATTAAGTATTGTGTGGGATCAGGCGGTCGTAGGGAATTATGTGGTGTAGAAATATTATAGAAATTCGATGTAAAAGTCACATTTGACAACGAACGCACTAACGAGAACGCGGATTTTTTTCTTGGCAATAACTAGAAACCGAATGGTGACGCAAACCAGCTGCGGAGCGCGTGACGCTAATGGGGCGATAGCTTATCGCGTATGGAATGCGACGAGAGAACAATGCTCTTTCCAAAACCTAACCGAATCGTTAAAAGTATGAAATTAAGTATTGTGTGGTATCAGTGGAGAGTAGGGAATTGTGTAGTGTTATTATTTTATTAAAATTGACTGTAAATAAACGTTTGTCAACGAACGCACTACATGACCGTTCATTTTTTTCCGAAAGCAAAAGACATCGGATACTAGGCAGTTATGCGTTAGAACGCATGCGCGTAATGTTGTAATAGAACTGTCGATTAGGGCGTTATGTGTTAAGTGCGCATGCGCCGTATGTTGCTTATATAAAACGGTTGAAAAATTGCTACGTGGTATAACGCAAGTGGTCTGACTTATTACAGCAGTAGCAGACGTCCTTCCACCGCGAGAATGGCCGACAATATCGAGATGACGACACCGGCGAAAAAGCTGAAGGCGATGCGTAAGCAGGCGTCTAAGGCGAGCGGAAGTCATCAGCAACCGATAGCAGCAGCAGGCGGAGCAGCGGCGGCGGAGACAACGCCTGCTGCTAAGAGACCCGTGTTGGTTATAGCGTCGCCGATCGGTCGTAAACGTGGGGCCGACGAAGCGGCTTTGGAGCAGCCGGCGCGACGCGCGTCGCTTGAGAGAGAGTGCAGCACCGCAACGTCGTCACAGGCTACATTGGTGAGTGTGAGGGAGCTGGCGTGCGCTGAGAACGGCGTATATAAACTTAAGACGCCCGCCTTTATCGAGGCTGTGTCTTACAAAGACCATTGCACGTATAGGGGCTGTTCCCATTGCCGGCGCAAGCTGTATCAGAAAGCCAAAGATGGCGTTATGTTATGTCGAACCCACGGTGAACAGGATATGGTGAAAAATTTCTTTGCGCTGCGTGTGATGATACGAGACGGCGATGACGAAGAAGATGAGCTTTGGCTTACGCTGTTTGACACGCAAATGGCTAAGCTCGTTGAGTACCGGGCTGATTACTTGGTGGAATTAAATGAGGAGGATCTTCGTGATACTGTGCTTGAGTTAACAGGTACGAAAGTGGAGCTCAGTGTGCGTAAGACGACCTGGCAAGGAGAGGCGTCTTATACGGTGCGCACACTGAAGAGATACGTCGTCGACGACGACGACGACTACTAATGGGTTTCTTGTGTTGTTTGTGTATAGGAGTCCCCGCTGGTGGCAGCGTGGCTGACGCGTAAACCGACAAATGACGAGGCTGCGCGCCTTCTAGCCGAAAATTACATAATGGCCTGGTGTTCAGCTTACGAAGCGAGGCGCGACTACTAGTCGAGATAGCCGAAACATAATAGCATGGTGCTCAGCTTACGAACTTATTTAAAGCATGACATTTATTTTTTGTCTGTAGGAGGTGCGTCGTGTACTGCTGGCCATGTTAGCGAATAACGAAAGGATGCGTGCAAGGTACGCGGAGGTTGCCTTGTTCGTACAAACACTGCTGGACAGGGCAGTGACGGATAGTGAAACGAAAGATGCTGCGCTGCTGGCCCGTGTTGCTGCTGAAAAAGAGGCGGACTAATAATAATGTGTGTTTGTAGAGAGCACAGCGGCTTGAACGTGAAAGCACCGCTGCGTTCGAGAGACTACTACTGAAGTACGACGATGATGCGCGTGCAAAGTATGCGCACGCGTTACGATCGTTCGCACGATCGGCGTGTGACGGGGAAGCCTAATTATAATGTATGTTTGTAGGCGCCGTGTATATGCGCCTTGCTGACGCTAGGACATGCTTTGTGCTGTAGGGGTGCGTGGGCGTCGTCGATAACGCGTTGGACTCTATCATCGAGGAGGCGCTTGGTGCACCGCCGGCTTACGAAAGTCTGTACCAGATCGCGACGCCGCCGTGTTGTTGGAATCCATCGCCACCGGAAGTGATACAACGACATGTCGTCGAGACGGGCCGGGGTCCTTTGGCTTGTCGATATGAACGACACGCGATGTCCCTTCTCGCCAAACACCTCGGTGAGATGATACTGGAGATGGCGCGCGATCGATGAGGCGCGTGCGAGGTCAATGAAGGCTGTCCGTACGTGCATATGGTCGGCTATCGCGCGGGTCGGCCTACTCGTGTGTACGCACAGCGCTACGACAACGTATCCGACCTCGTCACGCATCACTTCAACGCCGTGTTGGAAACGTGTCTACATCGATCGCTGATACCGACCTTCGTGCGTCTCGTGCAGCTACTACACGTTAAATCGTACGGACAGCAACCGGGGCGTGCGGGGGAGCTGTATTTGGTCCAGTTCGTGTCGGACTGGCTACTTGGCACGGATTGGCGCGACTTCGTCAACCGAGCTCGACTGGAATCGGCCGTGCACGTGTACATCCAGTGCAGAAGCGGCCTCTAATCTGAATGAACATTACTGCTTATTTGCACTTCTGCTGATTTGTTTTAAATAAAAATCGCTTTACGTTGTACGATACGCTTAATAAAACGTTGAAAATGTACGTTCCGTTTCCGAGTTATTTAACAAAACACACACACTAGGTTAACACTAGGCGTTCGAAAGAACCCACCACCACCACTGTTAATACTAGGTGTTCGAAAGCATCCACCACCACTGCGCATGTCCGTACCACCACCGCAACAACAACACCGCGGATGTACGTACAACCACGTTACTTAACAAAACCACCACCACCACCCCACGTTACTTAACAAAACACTGCGCATGTCCGTACCACCACCACAGTACCTCTGTTATAAATAGGGGTGCTCGAAAAAGTAGCAGCACAAAAAAGTATGCCACCGTCGCCTACTACTAGGTGGCAATGTCCGAAATGCGATACTTATTTCGCGAAACAGTCGACGTTAGAGCGACACGCGAAGAGTTCGAAACGATGCGGCGATAACGCGCTATGCGTAAAGCGACGAGAGTGTCCGAAATGCGGCGCAACGTACAGTACGCGCGCCGCTATGCTACGACATCTGAGGGAACGGTGCGGTCGTCAGGTGTCGCCACCTCCCGATGATTCCAATCCACCACCACCACCATCAGCCGACGCTCTTCAACGCGTCGTGGACGAGCATCGACGTAGCATAGAGACGTCGGTAGCGCTCGGTGTCGTGCAGTCCCGCTACAACTATCGCATGACCGCCTGTACGAGTACGCGGGTGCTCGAACCGCGTCTGAGGGTTATGTTTCGCGAACAAAAGAATGCGTTTAAAATAAACGTAAGCTATGGTTTCGTGTTACGCCACAAGGTGTCGGGTCGTTACCGCTATTTTCACTCGTCCTGTAACTGCTGCGGTCGTCTTCTCGAAACCCCCGACCTCGTTACCGATAGCCGTTCTTTCGAACGATTCCTCGACGTCGTGCGCACGACCGACGTACTACAGTACGTCATCGCGCAGCGTCCCGACTCGGGGTGGGTGGTCGAGCTCGTAACGAACGCCACCTACTTCGTGAACGCCATCCTAAACCATCCTATCGGGTGCGTTGGCGCCGCGCTCCCCGCCTACGTGCGCAACAACAGGCACGTCGTGACGTTGACGAACGATCGTCGAGGCACGCCCTACGACGATCATCTATGCCTCTTCCGGTGCATCGGCCTCCACCTGCAAGGCGGCGGTCGCGGAACGCGGAACGGGGGCAAACTAAATACGACCCGTTTAACGCGAGTCGCTAAACAACTGCGCGCGCGCTACGGCATGACGACGACGATCGGCGTGCGTCTGAACGAACTGGAACGCGTGGAGACGGTTTTCGGCATCAACATCGCCGTCTATCGACTGAAGGCGGCTGGCGCCGCCGAACTAGTCCGTCGGTCGATCGAAACGCACCCCACGACCCTGAACGTCAATCTGTACGAGAAGCACTTCTCGTACATAGTCGACATGCGCGCGTACGCGAAAACGTACAAGTGCTCGAAATGCGGCAACTCCCTCTGGCGGTACCCGTCGACGTTACGACGTCACGAAGCGACGTGCGAAGGCGGTGTTCGTCACGTGTTCCCCGGCGGCGTCTACCGACCGACGCCGTCCGTATTTCAGCGGCTCGACGACGAAGGTATCGACGTCGGCGACGACGACGACCTTCGCTACTATCCGTACCGCGCGACATTCGATTTTGAATATTATTTTGCCGCCAACGAGCTGCCGCTGGATACCGACTAATGCCGGTGGCTAGCGCGACACGAACTGCTCAGCGTATAGGGTAGGGTAATAAAACAAAATCGCGTACATTTGTTTGTCATCGTTGTTTATTACTACACGTAAAAGCGAAGCGAAGTGTTAATGTGGCTTTAGCCAATCGAATACGAGACAGTCATTGGCCACCCGATTGGCACCGAATAGGTTCTGGAACGACGTCAACGGCATGCCGCGACATCGGAGGAGTAGGTAGGCGACGCAATATTGCCCGCACACGTTAGAGACGACGCTCTGCAATCGCTTGTCGTTGTACGTCCACGCGTCGCCGCAGTGTCGGTGCAGGAAGGCGCGGAAGTCGGCGTGCAGCGGCGGCAGACCGTACGAATCGAAGTACTCGCCGACGCCTCTCCGGTCGACGTAGACGGCCACCCAGTGCTCCCCCAGTTCGCCGCCATCGTCGGTATTGCACACGAAGGCCATCGGGTAAGTGGCGGCGGTGGTAAGTAGCGCGTCTTTAGGTACGACGCCGACGACGATGCGTTTAGCGTACGCATCGAGTTCGAGGCGACGCATCAGTTGGAACGTATCCATTACGACGTACAGTCGTACAGGACGTTCCGGGTCCGGTCGATCTCCATCACCGTCTCGAATTCCGCGTACACAACGACGTTCATCGGTCGGGCTAGCGGTGTCGTGAACTGTATTTCAGCGCCCACGGTCCCCTGACGCACGACGTTGAAATGGTCCCCGTCGCAGCAGTCGGGGGTCAGGTCGAAAGCGAAGACGGTGTAGCCGGCTTCGAAGTCCGAGCGCGATATGTCGTTCCCAGCGTCCTCCCCCGCCTTTCCGGTGGCCTCGAAGAGATTCATGTAGCTTCGTATGCACCGGTGGTGCGGGAAGTCCGGCTGCAGCGGCTTGCTCGGCACCTGACGTCCGTCGACGATGAGCGCGAGGAAGTTTATGTCGTTGTGCTGTGCGTTGAACGGATTTCTAGTGTAGTCTCCGTTGTAGGCGGCGTTGTCGATCATCATCAGGATTATGCGTTTCGGAATCGCACCCATGTACAGGTTCTCGTGCGTGTGCGATAGCGTACCCGCCGTTATCGAGAACGACTTGCAGTCGACGCGGCGCATCGGAAACTTAGCCGTTCCCAAAGTCCACGCTTTGATATGACCCAGCTGGACTTCCGGGTTCAACTTCACTTTTCGGACGTACAGGCAAATCGAGCGTATCACGATATGCCACCCCGGCGCGGCAGCAGGGCCCATGAGCGCGAAGGCGTCCTTCGAGTGGACCATGCGTATTTTCGTGTCGATGCCGCTCGGTAGGAGGAGGTTTAGCATAAACAGGTGTCCCATCATCTCCACCTCGGCGCTGGCCGCCGTCAGGTCGCGCCGCGCTACGAACCCGGTGTTGTCGTCCCCGCGCGCGTTCATGTGTCCGGCGCTGTCTTTGTACCACAACGACCCCGTGAGATGCGATCGTTTCGCGTCGCTACCGTAACTCAGCAGGGTCTCGATGTAGGCCCGGTACGCGTACGTATTGGTCGACGGCGTCACGAGCGTACCGTTCAGCGACACGTCGATTTGACTGAACATCGAATGGAGGAAATTGTTGACCGGCGCCACGTTGGTGCCGGCCGCCAGATCGGTACCGTCCCCCTGAACCACTTTGAAGCGGACGTACGTTTGAAGGCTCGCCAGGTCCGTATAGTCGTTACCCGACCCCGGAATGAGGAACTCGATAGGACCGCCGGCGTCGAGAGCCGTCAGCGGTTGGTAGACGGTCCACTGACTGCTCTCGATGCTCTTCTGCGTCATCGGTCCGGTGAACAGGTCCAGTTCGGCCTTCACGCCCTCGCACGCTGTATTTACGAACGCCATCGTTACGCGTCGAATATATCGACCGGTCGACGCCCTCTCTTCCGTCTACTAACGGTCGTCGCCGTTCGACGCGGCTTCTTTATAGGCGGCACTTTTTTCATCCGCCTCTTCGGCGTCGGCCCTTTCAATAGGCCGTCGAGAAGATCGACGCCGGCCTCCTTCGCGCGTCGTTTTATCGACGCTTTCAGATTGCCGCCGCCGACGACGTCCCGCGCCACGTGCACGCCGGTTTTGAGCGCGCGTTTTCCCAACGCCATGGCGCCTCTCTTAAAAAGCGGCATGACACTTCGAAACAGGCTCCCGAAGATATTACCCAGACCGTGTCCTCGTTGACCCCGACCGCCGACGAAGACCGGCAGTTGACCGCCGACCTGTCGAACGTAGTAGTCCTCGTACGGGTTCGGCATGGTGGTGGTTAAAACAATCTCGATTTACAGCGTCTGATGTGAAGCGTCGCCACTAGCTTCCCCCGCTCGAATGGTATCGGTTGACCGCAATCGTCTCTTATATCGACCTCGATCGTATCGAATTGATGCCGCAGCAGCTTCACGTATTGGACGCGGTCGAACGTTTCCGAAATAACGCTACCGTTCGTACCGAAGACGGCGATGTTTCGAAGGAGCGGCGCGTACACGTCGCCGACGACGCGCGATTCCACGAGATCCGTGTACACGTACAGGGTGTCGACGCCCGCCTTCATATCCACCGTATTGCGACCTTCGTACGCGTACGTGTACGCGGCGGGGGTCGTCTCGATAACGACTTCCGGTTCGGGGCCCATCAGCGGGGGACTCGTGATAACGTTCTTATGGAAACCTAGCATGCTCTTCAGACGACTCGTATCGGGTAGGGTAAAGGTGACACCCGACGACATACGCAGCGTCATTCGATTAGAGACACCGCTGTACTCTAGACGCGCCTTGACCTTATCGGTGCACAATTTCATTAGCGCCTCGTTGAGCTCGCGCAGCAGCACGTAAACGTTGTTGTAGAAACCGTGAGTAATCGTACCCTGCCGGTATATCCCGATACCGTCCATGGTCGTGAAAAGACCCGACTCACCTCGCGGCGCCGACAGGTAGAAGGTGGCGTCCGCCTCTCTCACGTTGTACCACGTGTGCGGGTACTGTAGCGTCACCAGTCCGCATTCCCATTCGCCGCCAGGCAGGTCGAAACGTCGCGGCAGCGTCGTGATGTAGTGCGTCAACGTATTTTCGGGGTGCCGCTTCATAGACGCGTTGCTCGGTAGCGTCAGGTAAAAGTCAGACGATACCGCCATCGTCGTCGCGTCGTCGTCGTCGACCTCTCATAGACGGACTCGGGAGCAGGTAACCGAGACAGCTGCTCAACAGCGCCGTCCACAGGTTGGAGTCGCCTTGACCCCGCGTCAGATTGTATATACTAACGGCGATGACGAAGTACAGGACGGTGACCTGACAGAGGAATACGATTTCGGCCTTTGGGCATTCGTTACCGCAGAGCCGCCATGGAACGGGTTCGTGGACGGTGGAGTCGTCGGCGTTCTCGGCGGCGTCGACGGAGTCCTCGTTGGTAGTCTTCGTCGGCTGCTCTGAACCAGTAGCGGCGTCGACGGAGTCCTCTTTGGTAGTCTTCTTCTTCGGCTGCTCGTCCCTCGCCGCCTCGTCGATCATCATTGCGCCACTGCAGTCTGCGGCTACAGCAGGGGCCCTTATACGGGGGGAGCGACGTTCCCCTGCATAAGCATGACTCGTGCAGCCGCCAACATTCCTCGTGACGCGTCCAACGCATACCGCGCTATTATAGGTCCACGAGCGCCGCGGCGTCGATCCAACTATTGAAGGAGGTCGGGTAACCGCTCCATTTTACGAGTGCCTCCGACCCGCCGCCGCCGCGTCGACGTCGCTGCAGAACCGCCTCCACGCGATATAGTTTGTCCTTCGGAACGACTACGCGTTGTACTTCCTGTTCGTAGAAGGCGCCCTCTACCGGTGTCCCGGCGTCGTCCTTCAGGCGATAAACGGGGGGTTCGGACGGATGCACCTCTTCGACGGTGAAGAGCTCCTCGCTCCAATTAGCCATATATCCTTTTTTGAATGGACCCCTCGTCTTACTGATACGCACGCGATCTCCTTCGCGAAGTTTCGGTTTTTTCCACCTGCCGCCGCCGCCGCCGCCGCCGCCGTACAGGCGTTGCCATACGTCCTCCTGATTCGTCGCGTCGACGCTCGCCGGCGTCCTACCGATACTTCGATGATAGGCGTTGTTGTACGAATGCACGAAATCCGGTAACGCCTCTACGTAACGCAGCGTCTCGTGTTTCGTAAAATAACGCCACATGCGCGTTTTCAAAGTCCGATTGAATCGTTCCACGACGCTCGCTTTAGTCTCCTCGTTATGCGTCACGAAATGATGAACGCCGTGACTCTTTAGGAACGTTTGCAGGGGTCGGTTCAGAAACCCGGTCCCCTTATCGGTCTGCAGCGCGTTCGGCGGCTGTTGCGCGTCGTTCAACAGACGCGCGAAGGCCGCGACGAGCGACGCGGTGGACTTACTCTTCAACGGAACGCACCACGCCCGCTTCGAAAACACGTCGATGACCGTCAATAGGAATGTTATACCGTCGTTGTGTTTTTTTAGCCTAGTCAGGTCGACCAGATCGGCTTGCCACTGCTAGTTTTGACCGCCCACGATGACGCAACGTCGTTTGAAACGTCTTTTAACCGGTTTGTGTAGGGTATAAGCGTCCTGCGCCGCTAGCCACCTCTCGACGTCCGGTCGTCGTCGTCCCCCCTTTGACGCCCGGTGCAACGCGTCGACGCCTCCGTAACTACCCGCCCGTTTCGGATCGAAGTAGAGTTCATTCAGTTCATCGTCGTCGTTTCGTTGTCGAAGGTTTCGTTTTGGACGACGACGACTCCACCCGGACACCATGATGACGACGACGATGACCAATGAACGACGAATATTATATAGAGGGCGATAACCGTGATGATGATGAGACCGACGACGACGACCGTTCGTTGTATCCGCGGCATCGTCACATCGATTCCCACGTCACGCCGTCCAACGCTCTCTTTCTAGAGCCCGTACGTCGTCTTCGCGCCGCCTTCCCCGCTGAACTGACCGCCGATGCCTCCGACTCCTCTTCTCTTGGCCGCCGCCGTCGCTCCATGTTCTCCCGATAGCGCGGGAGTAGTGAATAAGGAATTGACAATACGTAACTCAGCAGGTGTATGTGCTCCCATGTCGATTTTAGCTGACCTAAGGACATTTTCCATGATGTACTTCCGTTTTCTGTCATCATTTGCTGACCTAAGCGCTCCTAGCGGAGAGAAGTGGCCCTAACCATCTCATCTAAGCTGAGAACTATGAGAGAAAATAACCCAACAACATATAATCAAAGTAGAAACTGTTTTATTTACTTATTGATACATATAGAAATATCCATCGTCGACAATATCTTCATATAGCCAATTGTCAATAGGAGGCGGCGACGCAGGCGGGCTAATGTCATACCACGGTGATGGTGGTAGTACAAGTGGCCTTTTTTTTATCTCCTCGAGGGTTTGGTAGAAATAGCAATCATGTTCATCTCTAACCTCTTCTTCTCTGTAAGATAAGTATTAAAACTTTTAAAACTATACCAATGAGACGTTAAATCTTACACACATACAGTGTTATAACCCATGAAAATAATATAAACTTTGAAAGTTATAGGAATGAGACGTTAAATGTTACACAGGAGAGGTATTTAAAACACTGTCATTGATCCATTTCGTCTCTGGTATAGTTCTGCTATATATAAACAGACTCTACCTTGCTACGGAACAATAATAATAATAATTTGAACACTTACGTGTACTCTAAGTCCGATTCCGTCTCTTCTTCTTCTTCTTCTTCCTCGTATTCTTCACCACGTTCTTTAGCTGCTTCTCGTGCAGTGCTAAAAAGATGATATAGACAACTGTTAGATGTGATAAATGAATAATTATGGGTAACTATATACTTTTCAAACTTTTCATATATGTAACAGAATTAGTGGTTAAATATGAAGAACTTCTAAGAACGCTGTGTAATTACTTGAATGAAGTAAATACAGTCATAAAAACGGATGACATCAAGTAAATAATAGATACTCACATCTTCCTTTCTATTTCTTTCTTTTTCTCTTCCCATTCTTCTCGTATTTTAGCCCAGGGTATAACTCCACCTTCAACCATCTATCTTTTTTGTTGTTGTTGTTCTTCTGATTGTTATGAAATGAATTGAAAAGTTAACACACGAACTTCCAAGACACCCAGTCAACTTCCCGCGTGCGTCATAACGAGACGCCTAATTAGTTCCCTTGGTGGAACAGTAACGAGACGTCCCGTCTCGGATTAGTCTTCCTGTTTTTAACGAACCATCTGTTTACGCTTAAAGGATGTACATCCTGTCTTTCTTTGTCTTCGCTAAACTAGTCCGTAAAAATAGATGCCGACATCCCGGGCATCTTATTAAAGACAGGAAAATGCTCTGTAAGAATAGTATTACATCCTGCAGCTGTCTTATCGTCTACCTAACATCATCTCGCAGTCATGAGAATGATGACTGGCCGCTTTCTTTGTTTGCTCCGTAAAAATATATGATTGACAGCTTTAACGGTCCGCCTAATATCAAAGACCGATGATTGGACATTTTTCTTTGTTTGCTCTGTAAAATAGTTGATTGACAGCTTTATCTTTAACGTCCTGACTAACAGTCACAAGACTGCTGACCGGACACTTTCTGTGTATATAAACCCAGGGAAAATTGTATAAAACATAACCAACTCTCGCTCTCAATCGTTCGATCATCTTCAAGCATTCTTCGTGAGTCAGCAACAAGATGGCGACCGCTAAGGCAACCTCCGACAACACGCTCGATCTGACAACTCTCGAAACGGTCAGTGATGGTTATGCATTCGATAGACCTCTGAATATTGTAACATGCGCTCTGAATTCGAAATATGTATGCTACCCGTCTTGCCGACAGTGTACCCGCAAAGTTTTGTTTGAAACGAAAAGTCATCACACTGTCATGTCATGTCCGGTTCACGGCAGACAAAAGGGCGCGCCTATTTATAAATACTACTTGGGCATACTGTTGGGTGATCGAAAAGGTGTTGAATTGTGGGTCACGGCCTTTGACACCGTAGCCCGACGGACTATAGGTGGTCTCTCGGCCAATGACTACATGTCACTGAAAACGGACGAAGACCGTCACGGTGCATTGAGCGTCCTGTTCGGCAAACAGGCTAGGGTGACTATCAGAAAGTCGTCAAAAGGCGATTACGTGAACTATTCCGTGACAGCACTGGAAGTGATTGACCAGTAACTGCAACAACGTGTTTTATCACCGGAAATAACCAGGTTGTAATTTCATATGTTGTAGTTTGAACACCTGTCCGAATGTATGGATGACAGTCATGTCAAATCACCGTCGGCCGAGGGATCGCAAACTCTGAAAAGACAACTGACTTATTCGGATGTCAGCGATGATGAGGCAAGTGACATTTTTTGTGGGTCATGTAAATGGAGTAGTGACGACGACGATGACGGTGATGTTGTTCATTGTAGTAGAGATTTACAGGAGAGCGTAGAGAAGATCAATGCCATTCAAAAACGCTCGGAGGAAATGATAGACGAAGATGTATTTATAGCGACTATCTCCAACGCCTGCGTGCTCTACGCATTCAAGTCAATGTGTCGTGAATACGAAGGCCTTCGCAAGTCACTGTACACCCTGGATCAGTGCAGAATCCTGAATGCTCTGAATGAGGCATTGGACCAAATCGCATATGCATCGCACACACCGGAGTGGGGTGACTATACCATCCCACGAGTGAAAGAGACTCTGCGTGCGCGAGGTATATCCTTGCTGAACGAAGGTAAGGAGGTGCCGGCGAGACCTAGTCTAAAAAAACAAGAAGACCTCACGGAGGAAATGAAGGACGTGTACCTGTTGTCCACAACTGCAGCCAACGCATGTATCCGACGTGTAGCCAACAGACTGGACCGTACCTTCGAAGATCAAGACGTTGACCTGTACAGAGTGAGCAGTGAATTGATCTATGACACTTTGAAGTGGACAGTGAGACATATGAGATTGAAAGCGGACTTTCCAGTGTGGGCACATGATACTATACCACGTGTCGAAGCCATCCTGCGCACTTGTGGCATAACACCGACGTCTGACGTCATGACATCGAGACCATCCTGGCCACTTGCATAGTCGTGGTAATTAACAACGACGTCTGACGAGAACTAAAACTGTCACTTATACTCATCATCATATAACCTTGTTCTTTTTATTGTATTTAATAGGATGATGGTGAATTAGCCCGAATACGTCGTGCATATACGGACGACGACGACGATGACGTCGATGACACGTCAATGAAAAACATTACGTGGACACCAAAAAAAAGGAGACGTGTCGAGATACCCTTGCGTCGTCGCCTTCTCGAGATGCTGCACGAGTGTCGTCAGCAGCAGCAGCGCCCTCACACACCGACATTGGACATGACGTGTGATGACGTCACCCCTGTCGCGTCACCATCTCTTGAGCTGTCGTTAGAGATGACTTGCCTTGACGACACAACACCGCCATTATCGGAATACGAAGAGCTCCAGACGAGTAGAAACATTTTCGATCTTTCACCCCATGGACTCTTAATATGGGCGACATTTTTAGATTGCATGCCTTTAGGATATAGAGAGCCTTTTGATGCTATGAGGTCTCTGCAGAACGATATAGTGCGTTTGGCTAACGCGTTGTATTCGTCGACGCCGACTACACTGAAGGATGCGGTGCGGTACTGTTGCCTTGACATTGCTCGGAACATAACCCGGGACGAGCATATCGATGCTGTGGTATCTACTATTCGTAGTCAGCATTATAGTCATGTGCAATTTGAAGATTAGTTGTGTAGAAGGTTGCTATGACAAAGAGGAAATGCACCTCTACGTTGTTTGAGGTTAGTGGCGCCTCGTCATAGTAACCTTAACATAGTAGTAGTAGTAGTTTTCGATTTGAATATTAGTAGTTTTCTATTTTATTGTACTAAGAAGCATGCGTTTCGCTATATACCGTGTTTCATTAACGGACAGCTGTTTTTATAGTCATTACGCTTGTGTATCTTTAGTGAGAAATAAAAGGTGTATGTAATAGTCTTCTTGTTTGTTTGTTGTTCTTTCGTTTCAAAGAGTGACTTTGCGGTATACGACGCGCGCGCGCGCACACACACACACACACACAGTTATCGCATGGTGTCTCCTGCATAATGTTTACACCACCACCACCACCACGACGTATGATATATAGAAATAGGCAAGGATCCTTCGTCCTTCAGTTGTAGGTGGATGCGACGTCATGAAGAAGCATGTTTGTCGTCACTGCGGTATCGTCAGCGATACATACGACGATCTGCAACGTCACATCCGCCTAAGTCATTCAACCCTTCAGTCACTCGTCGAAGACGATCATGCCTACTACAGCAAAGCACCGTCACGAGTGACGCCATCTGCTGAACCCAAAAGAACCACCCAGCGATGTCAGGTATGTTCAAAAGAGTTCGCGAGACGATACACCTTGTTACGTCACATGAAGACGTCATGTGGTAAGGTACCCGTGGAGAAAAACCACCGCTGCGAGATTTGCGCACATGAATTCGCGAGACGTGACAACTTGTTACAACATATCAAGGTATGTAGAAGACGAGAAGAAGTCACGAGGAAGAGGAAGAAGCCACCCAAGCGAGCGAGACGCGAAGAGCAACCACGTGACTACGACGTCGTCGATCCCATACATCCTCCCTCGCAACTCCCCTTGGCCGATCATCTGTCTAGTGATCTGCGAGATGTCGTTCGAGACCACTGGTCGACCATCAGAAGCCACGTCACCAGAGGAAACGTTCAGTCCACTTTCAATTACAGGGTGACGACACCGGACACGACTCATCTAGAACCATCCTTGAAGATCATGTTTCAACAACAGAAACACGCCTTTAAGATTAATCTTAGTTACAGTTTTGTGTTGAGGAACAAGATCACCAATAGACTCCGGTATTATCATTCGTCATGTAACTGTTGCGGACGTTACCTCGATGAACCGTGTCTGATTACCAACGCCGAAGACTTTGATGCATTTCTGGAGCGTATCCGAGAAACAGACGTGTTGCAGTGGGCTATCAATCAACGTCCGAACAGTCAATGGGTATGCGAGGCGGTCACGAACGTCACCTTCTTCGTCAACCACATCGTACAGCATCCTATAGGATTTACAGCTTTAACGGTCCGCCTAATATCAAAGACCGATGATTGGACATTTTTCTTTGTTTGCTCTGTAAAATAGTTGATTGACAGCTTTATCTTTAACGTCCTGACTAACAGTCACAAGACTGCTGACCGGACACTTTCTGTGTATATAAACCCAGGGAAAATTGTATAAAACATAACCAACTCTCGCTCTCAATCGTTCGATCATCTTCAAGCATTCTTCGTGAGTCAGCAACAAGATGGCGACCGCTAAGGCAACCTCCGACAACACGCTCGATCTGACAACTCTCGAAACGGTCAGTGATGGTTATGCATTCGATAGACCTCTGAATATTGTAACATGCGCTCTGAATTCGAAATATGTATGCTACCCGTCTTGCCGACAGTGTACCCGCAAAGTTTTGTTTGAAACGAAAAGTCATCACACTGTCATGTCATGTCCGGTTCACGGCAGACAAAAGGGCGCGCCTATTTATAAATACTACTTGGGCATACTGTTGGGTGATCGAAAAGGTGTTGAATTGTGGGTCACGGCCTTTGACACCGTAGCCCGACGGACTATAGGTGGTCTCTCGGCCAATGACTACATGTCACTGAAAACGGACGAAGACCGTCACGGTGCATTGAGCGTCCTGTTCGGCAAACAGGCTAGGGTGACTATCAGAAAGTCGTCAAAAGGCGATTACGTGAACTATTCCGTGACAGCACTGGAAGTGATTGACCAGTAACTGCAACAACGTGTTTTATCACCGGAAATAACCAGGTTGTAATTTCATATGTTGTAGTTTGAACACCTGTCCGAATGTATGGATGACAGTCATGTCAAATCACCGTCGGCCGAGGTATCGCAAACTCTGAAAAGACAACTGACTTATTCGGATGTCAGCGATGATGAGGCAAGTGACATTTTTTGTGGGTCATGTAAATGGAGTAGTGACGACGACGATGACGGTGATGTTGTTCATTGTAGTAGAGATTTACAGGAGAGCGTAGAGAAGATCAATGCCATTCAAAAACGCTCGGAGGAAATGATAGACGAAGATGTATTTATAGCGACTATCTCCAACGCCTGCGTGCTCTACGCATTCAAGTCAATGTGTCGTGAATACGAAGGCCTTCGCAAGTCACTGTACACCCTGGATCAGTGCAGAATCCTGAATGCTCTGAATGAGGCATTGGACCAAATCGCATATGCATCGCACACACCGGAGTGGGGTGACTATACCATCCCACGAGTGAAAGAGACTCTGCGTGCGCGAGGTATATCCTTGCTGAACGAAGGTAAGGAGGTGCCGGCGAGACCTAGTCTAAAAAAACAAGAAGACCTCACGGAGGAAATGAAGGACTTGTACCTGTTGTCCACAACTGCAGCCAACGCATGTATCCGACGTGTAGCCAACAGACTGGACCGTACCTTCGAAGATCAAGACGTTGACCTGTACAGAGTGAGCAGTGAATTGATCTATGACACTTTGAAGTGGACAGTGAGACATATGAGATTGAAAGCGGACTTTCCAGTGTGGGCACATGATACTATACCACGTGTCGAAGCCATCCTGCGCACTTGTGGCATAACACCGACGTCTGACGTCATGACATCGAGACCATCCTGGCCACTTGCATAGTCGTGGTAATTAACAACGACGTCTGACGAGAACTAAAACTGTCACTTATACTCATCATCATATAACCTTGTTCTTTTTATTGTATTTAATAGGATGATGGTGAATTAGCCCGAATACGTCGTGCATATACGGACGACGACGACGATGACGTCGATGACACGTCAATGAAAAACATTACGTGGACACCAAAAAAAAGGAGACGTGTCGAGATACCCTTGCGTCGTCGCCTTCTCGAGATGCTGCACGAGTGTCGTCAGCAGCAGCAGCGCCCTCACACACCGACATTGGACATGACGTGTGATGACGTCACCCCTGTCGCGTCACCATCTCTTGAGCTGTCGTTAGAGATGACTTGCCTTGACGACACAACACCGCCATTATCGGAATACGAAGAGCTCCAGACGAGTAGAAACATTTTCGATCTTTCACCCCATGGACTCTTAATATGGGCGACATTTTTAGATTGCATGCCTTTAGGATATAGAGAGCCTTTTGATGCTATGAGGTCTCTGCAGAACGATATAGTGCGTTTGGCTAACGCGTTGTATTCGTCGACGCCGACTACACTGAAGGATGCGGTGCGGTACTGTTGCCTTGACATTGCTCGGAACATAACCCGGGACGAGCATATCGATGCTGTGGTATCTACTATTCGTAGTCAGCATTATAGTCATGTGCAATTTGAAGATTAGTTGTGTAGAAGGTTGCTATGACAAAGAGGAAATGCACCTCTACGTTGTTTGAGGTTAGTGGCGCCTCGTCATAGTAACCTTAACATAGTAGTAGTAGTAGTTTTCGATTTGAATATTAGTAGTTTTCTATTTTATTGTACTAAGAAGCATGCGTTTCGCTATATACCGTGTTTCATTAACGGACAGCTGTTTTTATAGTCATTACGCTTGTGTATCTTTAGTGAGAAATAAAAGGTGTATGTAATAGTCTTCTTGTTTGTTTGTTGTTCTTTCGTTTCAAAGAGTGACTTTGCGGTATACGACGCGCGCGCGCGCACACACACACACACACACAGTTATCGCATGGTGTCTCCTGCATAATGTTTACACCACCACCACCACCACGACGTATGATATATAGAAATAGGCAAGGATCCTTCGTCCTTCAGTTGTAGGTGGATGCGACGTCATGAAGAAGCATGTTTGTCGTCACTGCGGTATCGTCAGCGATACATACGACGATCTGCAACGTCACATCCGCCTAAGTCATTCAACCCTTCAGTCACTCGTCGAAGACGATCATGCCTACTACAGCAAAGCACCGTCACGAGTGACGCCATCTGCTGAACCCAAAAGAACCACCCAGCGATGTCAGGTATGTTCAAAAGAGTTCGCGAGACGATACACCTTGTTACGTCACATGAAGACGTCATGTGGTAAGGTACCCGTGGAGAAAAACCACCGCTGCGAGATTTGCGCACATGAATTCGCGAGACGTGACAACTTGTTACAACATATCAAGGTATGTAGAAGACGAGAAGAAGTCACGAGGAAGAGGAAGAAGCCACCCAAGCGAGCGAGACGCGAAGAGCAACCACGTGACTACGACGTCGTCGATCCCATACATCCTCCCTCGCAACTCCCCTTGGCCGATCATCTGTCTAGTGATCTGCGAGATGTCGTTCGAGACCACTGGTCGACCATCAGAAGCCACGTCACCAGAGGAAACGTTCAGTCCACTTTCAATTACAGGGTGACGACACCGGACACGACTCATCTAGAACCATCCTTGAAGATCATGTTTCAACAACAGAAACACGCCTTTAAGATTAATCTTAGTTACAGTTTTGTGTTGAGGAACAAGATCACCAATAGACTCCGGTATTATCATTCGTCATGTAACTGTTGCGGACGTTACCTCGATGAACCGTGTCTGATTACCAACGCCGAAGACTTTGATGCATTTCTGGAGCGTATCCGAGAAACAGACGTGTTGCAGTGGGCTATCAATCAACGTCCGAACAGTCAATGGGTATGCGAGGCGGTCACGAACGTCACCTTCTTCGTCAACCACATCGTACAGCATCCTATAGGATTTACAGCTTTAACGGTCCGCCTAATATCAAAGACCGATGATTGGACATTTTTCTTTGTTTGCTCTGTAAAATAGTTGATTGACAGCTTTATCTTTAACGTCCTGACTAACAGTCACAAGACTGCTGACCGGACACTTTCTGTGTATATAAACCCAGGGAAAATTGTATAAAACATAACCAACTCTCGCTCTCAATCGTTCGATCATCTTCAAGCATTCTTCGTGAGTCAGCAACAAGATGGCGACCGCTAAGGCAACCTCCGACAACACGCTCGATCTGACAACTCTCGAAACGGTCAGTGATGGTTATGCATTCGATAGACCTCTGAATATTGTAACATGCGCTCTGAATTCGAAATATGTATGCTACCCGTCTTGCCGACAGTGTACCCGCAAAGTTTTGTTTGAAACGAAAAGTCATCACACTGTCATGTCATGTCCGGTTCACGGCAGACAAAAGGGCGCGCCTATTTATAAATACTACTTGGGCATACTGTTGGGTGATCGAAAAGGTGTTGAATTGTGGGTCACGGCCTTTGACACCGTAGCCCGACGGACTATAGGTGGTCTCTCGGCCAATGACTACATGTCACTGAAAACGGACGAAGACCGTCACGGTGCATTGAGCGTCCTGTTCGGCAAACAGGCTAGGGTGACTATCAGAAAGTCGTCAAAAGGCGATTACGTGAACTATTCCGTGACAGCACTGGAAGTGATTGACCAGTAACTGCAACAACGTGTTTTATCACCGGAAATAACCAGGTTGTAATTTCATATGTTGTAGTTTGAACACCTGTCCGAATGTATGGATGACAGTCATGTCAAATCACCGTCGGCCGAGGTATCGCAAACTCTGAAAAGACAACTGACTTATTCGGATGTCAGCGATGATGAGGCAAGTGACATTTTTTGTGGGTCATGTAAATGGAGTAGTGACGACGACGATGACGGTGATGTTGTTCATTGTAGTAGAGATTTACAGGAGAGCGTAGAGAAGATCAATGCCATTCAAAAACGCTCGGAGGAAATGATAGACGAAGATGTATTTATAGCGACTATCTCCAACGCCTGCGTGCTCTACGCATTCAAGTCAATGTGTCGTGAATACGAAGGCCTTCGCAAGTCACTGTACACCCTGGATCAGTGCAGAATCCTGAATGCTCTGAATGAGGCATTGGACCAAATCGCATATGCATCGCACACACCGGAGTGGGGTGACTATACCATCCCACGAGTGAAAGAGACTCTGCGTGCGCGAGGTATATCCTTGCTGAACGAAGGTAAGGAGGTGCCGGCGAGACCTAGTCTAAAAAAACAAGAAGACCTCACGGAGGAAATGAAGGACTTGTACCTGTTGTCCACAACTGCAGCCAACGCATGTATCCGACGTGTAGCCAACAGACTGGACCGTACCTTCGAAGATCAAGACGTTGACCTGTACAGAGTGAGCAGTGAATTGATCTATGACACTTTGAAGTGGACAGTGAGACATATGAGATTGAAAGCGGACTTTCCAGTGTGGGCACATGATACTATACCACGTGTCGAAGCCATCCTGCGCACTTGTGGCATAACACCGACGTCTGACGTCATGACATCGAGACCATCCTGGCCACTTGCATAGTCGTGGTAATTAACAACGACGTCTGACGAGAACTAAAACTGTCACTTATACTCATCATCATATAACCTTGTTCTTTTTATTGTATTTAATAGGATGATGGTGAATTAGCCCGAATACGTCGTGCATATACGGACGACGACGACGATGACGTCGATGACACGTCAATGAAAAACATTACGTGGACACCAAAAAAAAGGAGACGTGTCGAGATACCCTTGCGTCGTCGCCTTCTCGAGATGCTGCACGAGTGTCGTCAGCAGCAGCAGCGCCCTCACACACCGACATTGGACATGACGTGTGATGACGTCACCCCTGTCGCGTCACCATCTCTTGAGCTGTCGTTAGAGATGACTTGCCTTGACGACACAACACCGCCATTATCGGAATACGAAGAGCTCCAGACGAGTAGAAACATTTTCGATCTTTCACCCCATGGACTCTTAATATGGGCGACATTTTTAGATTGCATGCCTTTAGGATATAGAGAGCCTTTTGATGCTATGAGGTCTCTGCAGAACGATATAGTGCGTTTGGCTAACGCGTTGTATTCGTCGACGCCGACTACACTGAAGGATGCGGTGCGGTACTGTTGCCTTGACATTGCTCGGAACATAACCCGGGACGAGCATATCGATGCTGTGGTATCTACTATTCGTAGTCAGCATTATAGTCATGTGCAATTTGAAGATTAGTTGTGTAGAAGGTTGCTATGACAAAGAGGAAATGCACCTCTACGTTGTTTGAGGTTAGTGGCGCCTCGTCATAGTAACCTTAACATAGTAGTAGTAGTAGTTTTCGATTTGAATATTAGTAGTTTTCTATTTTATTGTACTAAGAAGCATGCGTTTCGCTATATACCGTGTTTCATTAACGGACAGCTGTTTTTATAGTCATTACGCTTGTGTATCTTTAGTGAGAAATAAAAGGTGTATGTAATAGTCTTCTTGTTTGTTTGTTGTTCTTTCGTTTCAAAGAGTGACTTTGCGGTATACGACGCGCGCGCGCGCACACACACACACACACACACACACAGTTATCGCATAGTGTCTCCTGCATAATGTTTACACCACCACCACCACCACGACGTATGATATATAGAAATAGGCAAGGATCCTTCGTCCTTCAGTTGTAGGTGGATGCGACGTCATGAAGAAGCATGTTTGTCGTCACTGCGGTATCGTCAGCGATACATACGACGATCTGCAACGTCACATCCGCCTAAGTCATTCAACCCTTCAGTCACTCGTCGAAGACGATCATGCCTACTACAGCAAAGCACCGTCACGAGTGACGCCATCTGCTGAACCCAAAAGAACCACCCAGCGATGTCAGGTATGTTCAAAAGAGTTCGCGAGACGATACACCTTGTTACGTCACATGAAGACGTCATGTGGTAAGGTACCCGTGGAGAAAAACCACCGCTGCGAGATTTGCGCACATGAATTCGCGAGACGTGACAACTTGTTACAACATATCAAGGTATGTAGAAGACGAGAAGAAGTCACGAGGAAGAGGAAGAAGCCACCCAAGCGAGCGAGACGCGAAGAGCAACCACGTGACTACGACGTCGTCGATCCCATACATCCTCCCTCGCAACTCCCCTTGGCCGATCATCTGTCTAGTGATCTGCGAGATGTCGTTCGAGACCACTGGTCGACCATCAGAAGCCACGTCACCAGAGGAAACGTTCAGTCCACTTTCAATTACAGGGTGACGACACCGGACACGACTCATCTAGAACCATCCTTGAAGATCATGTTTCAACAACAGAAACACGCCTTTAAGATTAATCTTAGTTACAGTTTTGTGTTGAGGAACAAGATCACCAATAGACTCCGGTATTATCATTCGTCATGTAACTGTTGCGGACGTTACCTCGATGAACCGTGTCTGATTACCAACGCCGAAGACTTTGATGCATTTCTGGAGCGTATCCGAGAAACAGACGTGTTGCAGTGGGCTATCAATCAACGTCCGAACAGTCAATGGGTATGCGAGGCGGTCACGAACGTCACCTTCTTCGTCAACCACATCGTACAGCATCCTATAGGATTTACAGCTTTAACGGTCCGCCTAATATCAAAGACCGATGATTGGACATTTTTCTTTGTTTGCTCTGTAAAATAGTTGATTGACAGCTTTATCTTTAACGTCCTGACTAACAGTCACAAGACTGCTGACCGGACACTTTCTGTGTATATAAACCCAGGGAAAATTGTATAAAACATAACCAACTCTCGCTCTCAATCGTTCGATCATCTTCAAGCATTCTTCGTGAGTCAGCAACAAGATGGCGACCGCTAAGGCAACCTCCGACAACACGCTCGATCTGACAACTCTCGAAACGGTCAGTGATGGTTGTTATGCATTCGATAGACCTCTGAATATTGTAACATGCGCTCTGAATTCGAAATATGTATGCTACCCGTCTTGCCGACAGTGTACCCGCAAAGTTTTGTTTGAAACGAAAAGTCATCACACTGTCATGTCATGTCCGGTTCACGGCAGACAAAAGGGCGCGCCTATTTATAAATACTACTTGGGCATACTGTTGGGTGATCGAAAAGGTGTTGAATTGTGGGTCACGGCCTTTGACACCGTAGCCCGACGGACTATAGGTGGTCTCTCGGCCAATGACTACATGTCACTGAAAACGGACGAAGACCGTCACGGTGCATTGAGCGTCCTGTTCGGCAAACAGGCTAGGGTGACTATCAGAAAGTCGTCAAAAGGCGATTACGTGAACTATTCCGTGACAGCACTGGAAGTGATTGACCAGTAACTGCAACAACGTGTTTTATCACCGGAAATAACCAGGTTGTAATTTCATATGTTGTAGTTTGAACACCTGTCCGAATGTATGGATGACAACAGTCATGTCAAATCACCGTCGGCCGAGGGATCGCAAACTCTGAAAAGACAACTGACTTATTCGGATGTCAGCGATGATGAGGCAAGTGACATTTTTTGTGGGTCATGTAAATGGAGTAGTGACGACGACGATGACGTTGTTCATTGTAGTAGAGATTTACAGGAGAGCGTAGAGAAGATCAATGCCATTCAAAAACGCTCGGAGGAAATGATAGACGAAGATGTATTTATAGCGACTATCTCCAACGCCTGCGTGCTCTACGCATCCAAGTCAATGTGTCGTGAATACGAAGGCCTTCGCAAGTCACTGTACACCCTGGATCAGTGCAGAATCCTGAATGCTCTGAATGAGGCATTGGACCAAATCGCATATGCATCGCACACACCGGAGTGGGGTGACTATACCATCCCACGAGTGAAAGAGACTCTGCGTGCGCGAGGTATATCCTTGCTGAACGAAGGTAAGGAGGTGCCGGCGAGACCTAGTCTAAAAAAACAAGAAGACCTCACGGAGGAAATGAAGGACGTGTACCTGTTGTCCACAACTGCAGCCAACGCATGTATCCGACGTGTAGCCAACAGACTGGACCGTACCTTCGAAGATCAAGACGTTGACCTGTACAGAGTGAGCAGTGAATTGATCTATGACACTTTGAAGTGGACAGTGAGACATATGAGATTGAAAGCGGACTTTCCAGTGTGGGCACATGATACTATACCACGTGTCGAAGCCATCCTGCGCACTTGTGGCATAACACCGACGTCTGACGTCATGACATCGAGACCATCCTGGCCACTTGCATAGTCGTGGTAATTAACAACGACGTCTGACGAGAACTAAAACTGTCACTTATACTCATCATCATATAACCTTGTTCTTTTTATTGTATTTAATAGGATGATGGTGAATTAGCCCGAATACGTCGTGCATATACGGACGACGACGACGATGACGTCGATGACACGTCAATGAAAAACATTACGTGGACACCAAAAAAAAGGAGACGTGTCGAGATACCCTTGCGTCGTCGCCTTCTCGAGATGCTGCACGAGTGTCGTCAGCAGCAGCAGCGCCCTCACACACCGACATTGGACATGACGTGTGATGACGTCACCCCTGTCGCGTCACCATCTCTTGAGCTGTCGTTAGAGATGACTTGCCTTGACGACACAACACCGCCATTATCGGAATACGAAGAGCTCCAGACGAGTAGAAACATTTTCGATCTTTCACCCCATGGACTCTTAATATGGGCGACATTTTTAGATTGCATGCCTTTAGGATATAGAGAGCCTTTTGATGCTATGAGGTCTCTGCAGAACGATATAGTGCGTTTGGCTAACGCGTTGTATTCGTCGACGCCGACTACACTGAAGGATGCGGTGCGGTACTGTTGCCTTGACATTGCTCGGAACATAACCCGGGACGAGCATATCGATGCTGTGGTATCTACTATTCGTAGTCAGCATTATAGTCATGTGCAATTTGAAGATTAGTTGTGTAGAAGGTTGCTATGACAAAGAGGAAATGCACCTCTACGTTGTTTGAGGTTAGTGGCGCCTCGTCATAGTAACCTTAACATAGTAGTAGTAGTAGTTTTCGATTTGAATATTAGTAGTTTTCTATTTTATTGTACTAAGAAGCATGCGTTTCGCTATATACCGTGTTTCATTAACGGACAGCTGTTTTTATAGTCATTACGCTTGTGTATCTTTAGTGAGAAATAAAAGGTGTATGTAATAGTCTTCTTGTTTGTTTGTTGTTCTTTCGTTTCAAAGAGTGACTTTGCGGTATACGACGCGCGCGCGCGCACACACACACACACACACACACAGTTATCGCATAGTGTCTCCTGCATAATGTTTACACCACCACCACCACCACGACGTATGATATATAGAAATAGGCAAGGATCCTTCGTCCTTCAGTTGTAGGTGGATGCGACGTCATGAAGAAGCATGTTTGTCGTCACTGCGGTATCGTCAGCGATACATACGACGATCTGCAACGTCACATCCGCCTAAGTCATTCAACCCTTCAGTCACTCGTCGAAGACGATCATGCCTACTACAGCAAAGCACCGTCACGAGTGACGCCATCTGCTGAACCCAAAAGAACCACCCAGCGATGTCAGGTATGTTCAAAAGAGTTCGCGAGACGATACACCTTGTTACGTCACATGAAGACGTCATGTGGTAAGGTACCCGTGGAGAAAAACCACCGCTGCGAGATTTGCGCACATGAATTCGCGAGACGTGACAACTTGTTACAACATATCAAGGTATGTAGAAGACGAGAAGAAGTCACGAGGAAGAGGAAGAAGCCACCCAAGCGAGCGAGACGCGAAGAGCAACCACGTGACTACGACGTCGTCGATCCCATACATCCTCCCTCGCAACTCCCCTTGGCCGATCATCTGTCTAGTGATCTGCGAGATGTCGTTCGAGACCACTGGTCGACCATCAGAAGCCACGTCACCAGAGGAAACGTTCAGTCCACTTTCAATTACAGGGTGACGACACCGGACACGACTCATCTAGAACCATCCTTGAAGATCATGTTTCAACAACAGAAACACGCCTTTAAGATTAATCTTAGTTACGGTTTTGTGTTGAGGAACAAGATCACCAATAGACTCCGGTATTATCATTCGTCATGTAACTGTTGCGGACGTTACCTCGATGAACCGTGTCTGATTACCAACGCCGAAGACTTTGATGCATTTCTGGAGCGTATCCGAGAAACAGACGTGTTGCAGTGGGCTATCAATCAACGTCCGAACAGTCAATGGGTATGCGAGGCGGTCACGAACGTCACCTTCTTCGTCAACCACATCGTACAGCATCCTATAGGATTTACAGCTTTAACGGTCCGCCTAATATCAAAGACCGATGATTGGACATTTTTCTTTGTTTGCTCTGTAAAATAGTTGATTGACAGCTTTATCTTTAACGTCCTGACTAACAGTCACAAGACTGCTGACCGGACACTTTCTGTGTATATAAACCCAGGGAAAATTGTATAAAACATAACCAACTCTCGCTCTCAATCGTTCGATCATCTTCAAGCATTCTTCGTGAGTCAGCAACAAGATGGCGACCGCTAAGGCAACCTCCGACAACACGCTCGATCTGACAACTCTCGAAACGGTCAGTGATGGTTATGCATTCGATAGACCTCTGAATATTGTAACATGCGCTCTGAATTCGAAATATGTATGCTACCCGTCTTGCCGACAGTGTACCCGCAAAGTTTTGTTTGAAACGAAAAGTCATCACACTGTCATGTCATGTCCGGTTCACGGCAGACAAAAGGGCGCGCCTATTTATAAATACTACTTGGGCATACTGTTGGGTGATCGAAAAGGTGTTGAATTGTGGGTCACGGCCTTTGACACCGTAGCCCGACGGACTATAGGTGGTCTCTCGGCCAATGACTACATGTCACTGAAAACGGACGAAGACCGTCACGGTGCATTGAGCGTCCTGTTCGGCAAACAGGCTAGGGTGACTATCAGAAAGTCGTCAAAAGGCGATTACGTGAACTATTCCGTGACAGCACTGGAAGTGATTGACCAGTAACTGCAACAACGTGTTTTATCACCGGAAATAACCAGGTTGTAATTTCATATGTTGTAGTTTGAACACCTGTCCGAATGTATGGATGACAGTCATGTCAAATCACCGTCGGCCGAGGTATCGCAAACTCTGAAAAGACAACTGACTTATTCGGATGTCAGCGATGATGAGGCAAGTGACATTTTTTGTGGGTCATGTAAATGGAGTAGTGACGACGACGATGACGGTGATGTTGTTCATTGTAGTAGAGATTTACAGGAGAGCGTAGAGAAGATCAATGCCATTCAAAAACGCTCGGAGGAAATGATAGACGAAGATGTATTTATAGCGACTATCTCCAACGCCTGCGTGCTCTACGCATTCAAGTCAATGTGTCGTGAATACGAAGGCCTTCGCAAGTCACTGTACACCCTGGATCAGTGCAGAATCCTGAATGCTCTGAATGAGGCATTGGACCAAATCGCATATGCATCGCACACACCGGAGTGGGGTGACTATACCATCCCACGAGTGAAAGAGACTCTGCGTGCGCGAGGTATATCCTTGCTGAACGAAGGTAAGGAGGTGCCGGCGAGACCTAGTCTAAAAAAACAAGAAGACCTCACGGAGGAAATGAAGGACTTGTACCTGTTGTCCACAACTGCAGCCAACGCATGTATCCGACGTGTAGCCAACAGACTGGACCGTACCTTCGAAGATCAAGACGTTGACCTGTACAGAGTGAGCAGTGAATTGATCTATGACACTTTGAAGTGGACAGTGAGACATATGAGATTGAAAGCGGACTTTCCAGTGTGGGCACATGATACTATACCACGTGTCGAAGCCATCCTGCGCACTTGTGGCATAACACCGACGTCTGACGTCATGACATCGAGACCATCCTGGCCACTTGCATAGTCGTGGTAATTAACAACGACGTCTGACGAGAACTAAAACTGTCACTTATACTCATCATCATATAACCTTGTTCTTTTTATTGTATTTAATAGGATGATGGTGAATTAGCCCGAATACGTCGTGCATATACGGACGACGACGACGATGACGTCGATGACACGTCAATGAAAAACATTACGTGGACACCAAAAAAAAGGAGACGTGTCGAGATACCCTTGCGTCGTCGCCTTCTCGAGATGCTGCACGAGTGTCGTCAGCAGCAGCAGCGCCCTCACACACCGACATTGGACATGACGTGTGATGACGTCACCCCTGTCGCGTCACCATCTCTTGAGCTGTCGTTAGAGATGACTTGCCTTGACGACACAACACCGCCATTATCGGAATACGAAGAGCTCCAGACGAGTAGAAACATTTTCGATCTTTCACCCCATGGACTCTTAATATGGGCGACATTTTTAGATTGCATGCCTTTAGGATATAGAGAGCCTTTTGATGCTATGAGGTCTCTGCAGAACGATATAGTGCGTTTGGCTAACGCGTTGTATTCGTCGACGCCGACTACACTGAAGGATGCGGTGCGGTACTGTTGCCTTGACATTGCTCGGAACATAACCCGGGACGAGCATATCGATGCTGTGGTATCTACTATTCGTAGTCAGCATTATAGTCATGTGCAATTTGAAGATTAGTTGTGTAGAAGGTTGCTATGACAAAGAGGAAATGCACCTCTACGTTGTTTGAGGTTAGTGGCGCCTCGTCATAGTAACCTTAACATAGTAGTAGTAGTAGTTTTCGATTTGAATATTAGTAGTTTTCTATTTTATTGTACTAAGAAGCATGCGTTTCGCTATATACCGTGTTTCATTAACGGACAGCTGTTTTTATAGTCATTACGCTTGTGTATCTTTAGTGAGAAATAAAAGGTGTATGTAATAGTCTTCTTGTTTGTTTGTTGTTCTTTCGTTTCAAAGAGTGACTTTGCGGTATACGACGCGCGCGCGCGCACACACACACACACACACACACACAGTTATCGCATAGTGTCTCCTGCATAATGTTTACACCACCACCACCACCACGACGTATGATATATAGAAATAGGCAAGGATCCTTCGTCCTTCAGTTGTAGGTGGATGCGACGTCATGAAGAAGCATGTTTGTCGTCACTGCGGTATCGTCAGCGATACATACGACGATCTGCAACGTCACATCCGCCTAAGTCATTCAACCCTTCAGTCACTCGTCGAAGACGATCATGCCTACTACAGCAAAGCACCGTCACGAGTGACGCCATCTGCTGAACCCAAAAGAACCACCCAGCGATGTCAGGTATGTTCAAAAGAGTTCGCGAGACGATACACCTTGTTACGTCACATGAAGACGTCATGTGGTAAGGTACCCGTGGAGAAAAACCACCGCTGCGAGATTTGCGCACATGAATTCGCGAGACGTGACAACTTGTTACAACATATCAAGGTATGTAGAAGACGAGAAGAAGTCACGAGGAAGAGGAAGAAGCCACCCAAGCGAGCGAGACGCGAAGAGCAACCACGTGACTACGACGTCGTCGATCCCATACATCCTCCCTCGCAACTCCCCTTGGCCGATCATCTGTCTAGTGATCTGCGAGATGTCGTTCGAGACCACTGGTCGACCATCAGAAGCCACGTCACCAGAGGAAACGTTCAGTCCACTTTCAATTACAGGGTGACGACACCGGACACGACTCATCTAGAACCATCCTTGAAGATCATGTTTCAACAACAGAAACACGCCTTTAAGATTAATCTTAGTTACAGTTTTGTGTTGAGGAACAAGATCACCAATAGACTCCGGTATTATCATTCGTCATGTAACTGTTGCGGACGTTACCTCGATGAACCGTGTCTGATTACCAACGCCGAAGACTTTGATGCATTTCTGGAGCGTATCCGAGAAACAGACGTGTTGCAGTGGGCTATCAATCAACGTCCGAACAGTCAATGGGTATGCGAGGCGGTCACGAACGTCACCTTCTTCGTCAACCACATCGTACAGCATCCTATAGGATTTACAGCTTTAACGGTCCGCCTAATATCAAAGACCGATGATTGGACATTTTTCTTTGTTTGCTCTGTAAAATAGTTGATTGACAGCTTTATCTTTAACGTCCTGACTAACAGTCACAAGACTGCTGACCGGACACTTTCTGTGTATATAAACCCAGGGAAAATTGTATAAAACATAACCAACTCTCGCTCTCAATCGTTCGATCATCTTCAAGCATTCTTCGTGAGTCAGCAACAAGATGGCGACCGCTAAGGCAACCTCCGACAACACGCTCGATCTGACAACTCTCGAAACGGTCAGTGATGGTTGTTATGCATTCGATAGACCTCTGAATATTGTAACATGCGCTCTGAATTCGAAATATGTATGCTACCCGTCTTGCCGACAGTGTACCCGCAAAGTTTTGTTTGAAACGAAAAGTCATCACACTGTCATGTCATGTCCGGTTCACGGCAGACAAAAGGGCGCGCCTATTTATAAATACTACTTGGGCATACTGTTGGGTGATCGAAAAGGTGTTGAATTGTGGGTCACGGCCTTTGACACCGTAGCCCGACGGACTATAGGTGGTCTCTCGGCCAATGACTACATGTCACTGAAAACGGACGAAGACCGTCACGGTGCATTGAGCGTCCTGTTCGGCAAACAGGCTAGGGTGACTATCAGAAAGTCGTCAAAAGGCGATTACGTGAACTATTCCGTGACAGCACTGGAAGTGATTGACCAGTAACTGCAACAACGTGTTTTATCACCGGAAATAACCAGGTTGTAATTTCATATGTTGTAGTTTGAACACCTGTCCGAATGTATGGATGACAACAGTCATGTCAAATCACCGTCGGCCGAGGGATCGCAAACTCTGAAAAGACAACTGACTTATTCGGATGTCAGCGATGATGAGGCAAGTGACATTTTTTGTGGGTCATGTAAATGGAGTAGTGACGACGACGATGACGTTGTTCATTGTAGTAGAGATTTACAGGAGAGCGTAGAGAAGATCAATGCCATTCAAAAACGCTCGGAGGAAATGATAGACGAAGATGTATTTATAGCGACTATCTCCAACGCCTGCGTGCTCTACGCATCCAAGTCAATGTGTCGTGAATACGAAGGCCTTCGCAAGTCACTGTACACCCTGGATCAGTGCAGAATCCTGAATGCTCTGAATGAGGCATTGGACCAAATCGCATATGCATCGCACACACCGGAGTGGGGTGACTATACCATCCCACGAGTGAAAGAGACTCTGCGTGCGCGAGGTATATCCTTGCTGAACGAAGGTAAGGAGGTGCCGGCGAGACCTAGTCTAAAAAAACAAGAAGACCTCACGGAGGAAATGAAGGACTTGTACCTGTTGTCCACAACTGCAGCCAACGCATGTATCCGACGTGTAGCCAACAGACTGGACCGTACCTTCGAAGATCAAGACGTTGACCTGTACAGAGTGAGCAGTGAATTGATCTATGACACTTTGAAGTGGACAGTGAGACATATGAGATTGAAAGCGGACTTTCCAGTGTGGGCACATGATACTATACCACGTGTCGAAGCCATCCTGCGCACTTGTGGCATAACACCGACGTCTGACGTCATGACATCGAGACCATCCTGGCCACTTGCATAGTCGTGGTAATTAACAACGACGTCTGACGAGAACTAAAACTGTCACTTATACTCATCATCATATAACCTTGTTCTTTTTATTGTATTTAATAGGATGATGGTGAATTAGCCCGAATACGTCGTGCATATACGGACGACGACGACGATGACGTCGATGACACGTCAATGAAAAACATTACGTGGACACCAAAAAAAAGGAGACGTGTCGAGATACCCTTCCGTCGTCGCCTTCTCGAGATGCTGCACGAGTGTCGTCAGCAGCAGCAGCGCCCTCACACACCGACATTGGACATGACGTGTGATGACGTCACCCCTGTCGCGTCACCATCTCTTGAGCTGTCGTTAGAGATGACTTGCCTTGACGACACAACACCGCCATTATCGGAATACGAAGAGCTCCAGACGAGTAGAAACATTTTCGATCTTTCACCCCATGGACTCTTAATATGGGCGACATTTTTAGATTGCATGCCTTTAGGATATAGAGAGCCTTTTGATGCTATGAGGTCTCTGCAGAACGATATAGTGCGTTTGGCTAACGCGTTGTATTCGTCGACGCCGACTACACTGAAGGAAGCGGTGCGGTACTGTTGCCTTGACATTGCTCGGAACATAACCCGGGACGAGCATATCGATGCTGTGGTATCTACTATTCGTAGTCAGCATTATAGTCATGTGCAATTTGAAGATTAGTTGTGTAGAAGGTTGCTATGACAAAGAGGAAATGCACCTCTACGTTGTTTGAGGTTAGTGGCGCCTCGTCATAGTAACCTTAACATAGTAGTAGTATTCGATTTGAATATTAGTAGTTTTCTATTTTATTGTACTAAGAAGCATGCGTTTCGCTATATACCGTGTTTCATTAACGGACAGCTGTTTTTATAGTCATTACGCTTGTGTATCTTTAGTGAGAAATAAAAGGTGTATGTAATAGTCTTCTTGTTTGTTTGTTGTTCTTTCGTTTCAAAGAGTGACTTTGCGGTATACGACGCGCGCGCGCGCACACACACACACACACACACAGTTATCGCATAGTGTCTCCTGCATAATGTTTACACCACCACCACCACCACGACGTATGATATATAGAAATAGGCAAGGATCCTTCGTCCTTCAGTTGTAGGTGGATGCGACGTCATGAAGAAGCATGTTTGTCGTCACTGCGGTATCGTCAGCGATACATACGACGATCTGCAACGTCACATCCGCCTAAGTCATTCAACCCTTCAGTCACTCGTCGAAGACGATCATGCCTACTACAGCAAAGCACCGTCACGAGTGACGCCATCTGCTGAACCCAAAAGAACCACCCAGCGATGTCAGGTATGTTCAAAAGAGTTCGCGAGACGATACACCTTGTTACGTCACATGAAGACGTCATGTGGTAAGGTACCCGTGGAGAAAAACCACCGCTGCGAGATTTGCGCACATGAATTCGCGAGACGTGACAACTTGTTACAACATATCAAGGTATGTAGAAGACGAGAAGAAGTCACGAGGAAGAGGAAGAAGCCACCCAAGCGAGCGAGACGCGAAGAGCAACCACGTGACGACGACGTCGTCGATCCCATACATCCTCCCTCGCAACTCCCCTTGGCCGATCATCTGTCTAGTGATCTGCGAGATGTCGTTCGAGACCACTGGTCGACCATCAGAAGCCACGTCACCAGAGGACCCGTTCAGTCCACTTTCAATTACAGGGTGACGACACCGGACACGACTCATCTAGAACCATCCTTGAAGATCATGTTTCAACAACAGAAACACGCCTTTAAGATTAATCTTAGTTACGGTTTTGTGTTGAGGAACAAGATCACCAATAGACTCCGGTATTATCATTCGTCATGTAACTGTTGCGGACGTTACCTCGATGAACCGTGTCTGATTACCAACGCCGAAGACTTTGATGCATTTCTGGAGCGTATCCGAGAAACAGACGTGTTGCAGTGGGCTATCAATCAACGTCCGAACAGTCAATGGGTATGCGAGGCGGTCACGAACGTCACCTTCTTCGTCAACCACATCGTACAGCATCCTATAGGATGCGTGGACATCACCCTTTCCAGGTACATCAAGAAGAACCATGCCGTCATCGGACTGGAAAGAGAAGGTAACAACAACAACAAGTACACCGACAATCTGTGTTTCTTCCGTTGTCTGGCTCTACATCGCGGATGTAACCCACGTTTCCTGGAACCCACTGTGAAGGTACTCTACGAGAAGTACGACCACGAAGACGGAGTGTCTATGAAAGACTTTGAGGGAGTGACGATGGACGACCTCTATCAGATCGAGACCACCTTTGAGATCAACGTGTGCGTCTACACCCTCATCGAACCAACGGAAGTAGAAGGCGGAAAGACGACCGCCGAGCTCGTACGTCGTTCGTTGTGTCACTATTCCGATACCTTGTACGTCAATGTGTACGAGACACACTTTTCCTATATACAAGACATCAATATGCACTGTCACTCTTATCGTTGCAGGAAATGCGGTGACTCGTTGTGGAAAGACGCATACCGACTAGAGAGACACGAGCGCACGTGTAAGGGTGGCGTGCGAAAGATCTATCCCGGTGGTGTCTACCGTCCGACGCCGACAGTCTTCCAGCGTTTGGACGACGAAAACATTCATGTTCCCGAGTGCTTGCGCTACTACCCCTATCGTGCTACCTTCGACTTCGAGTCCTGGTTCGATACGTCACACCTTCCGTCGGACAGCGTCAAGGTTCATTGGGTGTCTCGTCACGTACCGTTGAGTGTGTCAATGGCGAGTAACGTACCTGGATTCGAAGAAGTGCGATGTCTTATCACCGATGGTGATAGCGACAAGTTGGTGTCCGACATGATGTCCGTCCTTCGGTCTATGAGCATTGCTGCCTACAAAGCCATGATAGACGATTACGAGAGCGTCCTTCGAGAACTCGCGGAAGCGATCACCACCTGGGACGAGCACGAGGCGGCGGCGGTGAAGGAAGCGGCGGACAACGAGTCTAAGCGCAAACCGACCAATCCCTACAAGACACTCATGGGTCAATTGTACGGTTGGCTTGATCAGTTGCCCGTCATCGGATTCAACTCGAGCAGGTACGATCTGAACGTCATCAAACAGTTCCTGATATCCTACTTCCTGTCCACACCGGAAGAAAGAGAGGAGGAGGAGGAGGAGGAGGAGGAAGAGGGTCCTGGAGACTTTCACGTGATCAAACGCGGCAACACGTTTATGTGTCTATCGACGGATGACCTAAAATTCCTCTATATGACTCATTATATCGCCCCGGGATTCTCGTACGACAAGTACCTGAAAGCGTACGGTTGCGAGGTTACGAAAGGTCACTTCCAGTACGAATACATGGACAGGTTGGAGAGACTCGATGACACCGCTCTGCCTCCCAAAGAGGCTTTTTTCAGTCGACTGAAGAACGAAGGTATTTCCGACGAGGACTATACCCGGTGTCAAGAGGCGTGGCGAGACAACGACATGAAGACTTTGCGAGATTTTCTCGTCTGGTACAATAACAGAGACGTCGTACCGTTCTTGGAGGCCATCGACAAACAGTTTGCCTTCTACCGACAACGCGGTCTCGACATGTTCAAACAAGCCATCAGTATACCCGGTTTGACCTTGGCCCACGACACGTCGAATTCCGACGATTTATGGATAAACATTGCGTAGAATGGACTCATAATTCAAAGAGACTTCAGAGTCCAGTATCTCACGTTTGCGGACAATACTGTGTTGCTTATCTCATGTTTCGTTGTCGCGGACTTCCTATGAAGGAATTCGTGAAAGGTTTCGACACTGATCTGGTAGCAAACGATTGTCGTGTGTTCGACTGGCTTAAACTATTGAACTGAGATGCATGCGTTTCGCTACATACCGTGTTTCATTAATGGATAGCAGGTATCATCATGATCATTATATGATTCGAACCTATGGCGCGGTGGTCACACACCCGTAAGCTCACGACCTCTGACGCGGTGTTCAGTCACCCGTAAGTCGTATCACATTACTACGAGCCGCTGGCGTGGTCGTCATGACCCGTAAGCTCACGGCCACTGGCGTGGTGTTCAATCACCCGTAAGTCGTGTCGTCATGATCATCATATTTGCGGTTACTAAAACACGGTTTCATATACTCATTATTACGCTTTAGTCAATAAAATTCGTGTGCACACGTATACTTTGGTGTTTCGTTCGTTATTTCATACACGCGCATTCATACACACACACACACCCCTCCGTCACCGGAGGCACTTGCCCGCCCGTTCTGCCCGCCCGTCCTACCCGCCCGAGTCGCTAGATGGCGCTACAGGTGCACTTCTTTCCGCTAAGGGAAGGTCACGTGACAGGAACCGGAAGTACATCGTGACAGGAAGTGATGCATTATGGGAAAACAGGAAACGGAAGTACATCATGGAAAATGTCCTTAGGTCAGCTAAAATCGACATGGGAGCACATACACGTGCTGAGTTACGTATTGTCATTTCCTTATTCACTACTCGCGGGTTGCCGACGAACTCCATAGGAATGTTCATACCCTTCATGCTCAACCCGAAAGCTCGCCATCCTAGGGGCTGTGTCGTCTTCGTTCTCGTTCGCATGAGATCGTTCACTAGATCGACCATGTTACTACCCGCGATCGTTTTACCGTCGTACACGAATTCGCCGCGGTCGTTCCATCGACACAACGGATCGGCTTTCATTTTCGCGATAAGTAGACTCGCCTTCCCTTTCAGCGTTTTCGGCATGCTGGCTACGATTTCGCGCTCTACGGCCTCCGGCGATGGCGCCGCCGCCGCGGGCTGTATCTCGCCGTCGGCGTTGACCATCGACACGCGTACCGGTTGCGCCGCTCGAGCCGCCTCTATAGTGTTGTAGCGACTCAGCAGTTGATTGTACGACGCCACCTTATCGCGTTCGGATAAATCCGATCGCTCTAGAATATCCTTCATGTCGCTATCCAGGCTACTCAGTACACGTGATCGGGGCGTGCTGCTCGACGGCTGTGGCAGGAGGCGTTCCACCAATCGCGGGTCGACCAACGCCATCTTCTTCGCGTACTGCATCTATTAACCCCCGATGACCTGTTTGAGTAGTGGCAGGAGAACGGTGCTCGCTAACGGTGCTAGCAGGACCGTCAGAAAGCCACCCGCCCCCGTTTGCAAGATGGCTCGTTTCCGCTTCACCGGAATTCGTTTGTTGACCAGGTCACGCAGGTGATCTCTGTATTTCGTCAACACGCGTTTCTGCTTCGGCGACACCTTCACGTTCCCTCTCAGTATATTGTACGCGCAATCGCACAGACTACATATGAGACCGAAATGGGCGAGAACGGCTTTTCGCAGTTCGATGTTCCGCTTATGTCTATCCAACAGCTGCAGGGCGAAAATGTGTCTCTTCACGCGTTGCTCCGACACCGTCGGCGCCACCTTTGGTCGTCGCTTCGCCGCTACCACCGCGCGTCGTCCCGTCATAACGACTAATAAGCGTACGCGGCGACGTCCCTCTCTACTTATAGTTGGCCACCCTTCCGTACGTAGACGTACTGAAGGGGGTCGTCTGGAAATATACACGTACGCAGGCGCATGTCCTCTTCCGTTTCCTGTTTCAGATCCACGAAGAGATAGCCGTACGCCGTCGACGTCGCGTCTTTGAAAGCCTCTATCATGTAGTTGACCTTTCCCGGGTACATCTGTTTCGCTAGATGACCTACTTGATCGACGTCTCGGGGGTTCTTGAATAGCGCTAAGTATTGGGCGTTCAGGCTGATTGTACGGTTTTCTTTCCCTTTCGGAAACATGTTCTGTCGGAGTTGTACGACCGACGTATTACAATGATGACTTTTTTAGTAAACAACGCCGTCACTCCGCTATCGGTTTCCTCCATGAGGTCGTCGAGTACTACAAGCGTCCTCTTTTTACCGTCTAAATGCGTCGTAGTCGGCAGGCCGTCTACGAAGTCTATTTCCGGAGACATAGACGCGTAGGCGGTCTGCCACTGCCCGTAGCACCACAGAATTTTTTCGGGCGGTGGATCAATCATAGCGTGTCGTATCAGACGGGCGACGAACGTCGTCTTACCGAATCCCGTAGGACCAGATACTATACACGTAAACGGATGCTTCAACAACGGTCCGCCCATTTTCACGACTGATACTGGCTAACGCTTTTTACGCGTCTTTATAAGCGACGCGCACCTCCATAAACAGTTTACCGAGCTTGTTCTCCCCCGCAACGTCCCCGATCCTGGTACCCCAGAAACCCTCCCTACTCGGTACCCACTCCACCAATTCGGCGTCCCCGGTGGCCAACAGGTCGGCCTTCAACTGAGCCGTCCCGCCGAACTTACTCATCAACAGCCCCTTCATAGCGACCCTAACGACGTTCCATTCGGTTCCCATTCTCTTTTTTCGTATTCCGTAACTGAGTCGTTTCGCTACGTAGGGCGATCGCGCTCTTTTGATACACGCGGCGCATTCGAGGTCTTCGTTGAACATCGCTTTCCTATACTGATAGGCGTGCTCGACGGATCGGAAGACCCGACCGTACGCCGTCAATCGGCACTTGTACATATTCGACAAGAACGAGCGCGAGCCGCCAAACTTTATAGGTTCCGACATGACTACTACCGATAACCCGCTACCGACACCGCTTATATAGAACCACCGCCGCCGCCGCCGCCGCCGCTAGACGGAGCATCTAAAAAGGTGCCGACGTACGGATTCGGACCCGGAATCTTTCGATCCCTAGTCGAACGCGCTCCCAGGAGCGCTAATCAGGCTGAGGGGGAGGAGCAAAATTGGGTTGAAGTGAGACGAAAACGAAAGAGAGTAGATGAGAGAAGTGTCACTACTCCGTTGTCTGCGGCACCCCCTCCTTTGGGGAGGCTCGTGATAGTGGAGGAAGAAGTGAGTTCGGAGACAGACGGATCTGACTCTGAGCCACGTGCTTCGTGCAAGAAAAAATGTGCAGTATAATGAGAGGAATTTAACAAGGAAATACTCTTAATGAATAACAAAATACGTGTTTCGTCTCTAAATTGCAGAGGACTAAACGATTTTCGGAAGAGAGAAAACAATATTCATTATTTAAAGACCAACAAAGTCGACATTTGTTTATGACAAGAAACCCATTGTTGTAATAACTTATTTGGTAAAAATTGGGAACGGCAATGGGGAGGGAAGATATACTGGTCATTTGGAACATCAAATTCAAAAGGGGTAGCTATTTGGTTCAGAACGAGTTTAAAATTCGAAATTAAATCAATTGAAAGAGACACAGAAGGACGAATTTTTTGTTTGCTGGTAACAATTAACGACCAAACGGTACAATTGATAAATATTTACGCTCCAACAAATATAGTCAAACGTAAAGAATTTTTTTACTTGTTTTAAACAGTATTTAGATGCGAAATTTCCCATAATATTAGGAGGAGATTTTAACTGTGTGATTGATCTTAATTTGGACAAACGTGGAGGGAACGACATGAACGGAGCTCGGGGTCGTAATGTGTTGTTACCTATTTGTAATAAATACAAATTACAAGATGCCTTTAGAAAATTGTACCCTCATAGAAAGGAATATACCTGGGAAAACTCAAACTCAATACAATGCAGACTAGACCGTTTCTATGTATCAGACACACTTTTCAAAGGAGTAATTTCAGTACAACATGACTCATTAGGCAATAATATTTCTGATCACAAGATGGTGTCATTATATTTTCAATTGGGTGATAATTTAGAAGAGACTGGTCCAGGGTATTGGAAATGCAATACAAAAGTTTTAGAAGATCCATACTTCCAAACTGATTTCCAATATTTATGGGGAACTTTAGAATCAAGTACTGAACAAAATAGTGAGTGGTGGGAAGAATGCAAAATACAATTCCGGCGGTTAATAATGTCCCACTCTATCCGCTTATCACGAGTTAAACACTCTGAATTACAAGAAGCAAAACTGAAATTAAAAAGACTAAACCGACTTGGAAATAAACACGAAATATCACAAGATTTACAAAACCAAATTAAAGAAGCACAAAACTTAGTAGACTCCATTAATAATACTTTGTTAGAAGGTTCAAAAATAAGATCCAAAGTCAAATACTTAGAAAATGACGAAAAACCTACACGCTTCTTCTTATGCAAAGAGAAAAGGGCGGCCACAGACAAATATATTAGTTTTTAAAAATGATAAAGGAGAAATACTTACTACAAATAATGAAATAAAAGAAGAATGTAGACAGTATTATGGAAAACTGTACAGCCGAAAATATACTGACGCTTCTCTAAATGATTATTTTCTTAAAAACGTTCCAAAACTGAGTGAAGAGAGTTCACAAAACTGTGAAGGACAAATTACGTTGGAAGAATGTAAGAAAGCAATTAAACTAATGGAGAATAATAAATCCCCCGGACCGGATGGATTACCGAAAGAATTTTATACTTTCGCCTTTCCTTACATTGGTAAATCGTTTGTAAATCTGATAAATCGTTGTTGGCTAGAGGGGAAACTTCCACCCTCCCAAAGACAGTGTACAATAACATTAATATGTAAAGACAAAGAAAACGCAGAACTTTTGACAAATTGGCGTCCGATTTCCTTATTAAATTGCGATTATAAAATTGTGTCCAAAGCTCTTACTGCACGATTAAAGACAGTAGTGGATGAAATAGTGCATCCAGACCAAACGTGTTCAATTCCAGGGCGTACCATCCAAGATAACATACATCTGATTCGAAATCTTATAGAATATAACAAAGGGACAAATATGGCAGGTGCCACTATATAATTAGATCAATCTAAAGCGTTTGATAGAGTATCGCATACATACTTATTCACTGTACTAGAAGCCTTTGGTTTTGGACCTCAATTTATTTCTTTGGTTAAACTATTGTATGCAGATGTGTCAAGTCAAATATTAGTAAACGGATTCATTACAGAGTCGTTACCAGTTCAGTGTAGTGTCCGACAGGGATGCAGCCTGTCACCCTTGTTGTATGTACTATGTATAGAACCCTTTGCTCATCGCATACGCAATGATCACATGATCAAAGGTTTCCCACTTCCTGGGACCCATGAGGAGGCAAAAATATCACTGTATGCCGATGATACAACTTTATTTGCAACGAACGACAGTTCTATCAGGAAAATACTAATGCTAATAAAATTATATGAGTTGGTTTCAGCAGCGAAATTAAACAAACAAAAAACATTTGGAACATGGTTGGGTAAATGGAGAGATAGAAAAGACCAGCCTTTTGGGTTAAAATGGTCGAGCGAACTTAAGAAGTTATATGGGATTTATTTAGGGTCAGACCACGCTGAAAGTAACAACTGGGGAAATATTGCTTCGAAAATTGAAAAAACTGTAAATTTATTCAGTAACAGAGACTTGACATTTAAAGGTAGAAGCGTTATCTTACATACGGTTATCTGTAATTCCATTTGGTAAACAGGAAGCGTATTATTTATGCCTGCTTACGTGGAAACTCGGTTAAACAAACTATTGTTTTCATTCATATGGAAAAACAAAGTAGAAATGGTCAACAGAAAGACAATGCACAACAGTTTTTTTGAAGGAGGGATGAATGTAGTCAACATACGTATTAAATTGAATGCATTATTAATTAAACACGTGCTGACATTAATAAAAGGAAGTCAGGCAAAGTGGATTTTTCTTGCACGGTATTGGATAGGGCTACAACTTCGAAAATATAATTCCTCTCTAGCAGATATGACTAAACCACATTCAGAGTCAGCTCCCGCGTTCTACAGAGATGCCTTAAAGTGTTTCCATAGGTTCGTTGAAGTTTTTCCCAATTACAGTGGAACGGAAATAGTAACTACAAAGATTATATATAATAAATTAATGAAAGTGCACCCACTATATGTCGGATTTATTTTCCCGTCAATTGCATTTGAACTGGTCTGGAAGAATGTCCACTGTCAATTCGTAAATAAAAAATATAGAGATTTAGCATGGAGAATTGCACACCAAGCATTGATGACGCAGTTAAAATTGTACACCTTCAAACTTAGTAAAACACCCAAGTGTAATATATGTATGCGAAGAGAGGAGTCATTCACTCATCTTTTTTTTAGATGTACGTTAGTGCAAGAAAATTGGACTTTCGTCGAAACTGTTTTTGAAAGTTTGTATTACCTTTCACATAGACGAAAACCTTGTAGTATTCAATCTTTTCAAACAAATGAATGTCCCACAATTTAATGAAATGTTGCTGTTCTTGGTGAACTTACTTAAGTATTGCAAATGGACAAAGAGGAATGAAGTAAAGTATGACAAAAAGAAGGTGACAACCTTGTGTATAAGACGTCTCTTTATTAGATGTTTAGAATCGCGAATTAAAACAGATTGCCTCCGATTCGACAGAGAACATTTAGAAAAATACTGGTGTAGAAACAGTAACGTAGCTTACATGGATAACGATAACATTAAAATTCTGTTGCGGCTACATCCACCGTAAATACATTATGCAAAGATGACTTTCGACATTTTTTAGTTCATATGATATTGGAAAAACATTTCATACTAATTGTTATACCAGTCTTAACGAAGTGTTTCAGTAAAATGAAAAACCAGTGGGACGCCCAGAGAAACTACCCCAACTGGACAACAACCGACATCGTGGACATATCAGATTGATGTGGCGCACCAGCGGAACGACAATACAGTGAACAATAACAGAACGTGTCACGCACCAGATCGCTCGTTACGTAACACTGAACATAGAGTTGTCCGTACGGAACGTGCAGCACGACGCACAGTGACACCCAAGCACGTTATACACAAAGACTGTCTTAACTACACAGAGCTTTTCAAGTCTTCTGGAATTGCAGGAACTAGAAACAAACAAACATTTATTTAAAATGCCTGCCAGCTGAGCCGTTCTACCTTAAACAGTGAACACTAATGTTTGTTTGTTATACAAAAAGTTACATATTTCCAGCTCTACCCGTTTGGTCTTTTTCAATACTCGAACATGGTAGTTTGGTACCCATACTATATGGGCTTTGAGTTTGACGAGGTAGGACACATCCGATATTCCTGTACAACATAATGTTATAACATCATCCAGGACCAATTGGAGTGGAACCTTGGAGAAGGGTCTACCTTCACAATTTCTTCTAGGCCATTGGCGCGGTCGTAATAGGCCCGTAAGCACCATCACGTTATATACTATGATTCATCCCTTATTGCCATTGTTGGGGACCACTGGCGGGAGATAATATCCCGTACGTCCAAAATCATTACGGGAAAGGATAAATGTATATCGCGTCATTTCTCAACAAAAGTAATTACCCTTTCCTAGCAATTTATAGCTTTCGTTTAAACTCAAACGGTTAGAGCAGGCGAATGCAGATATCTTATGCTTCAGTGTTTGAAAAAAATATTTAATTAATACTGGTTAAATATTCTTATACAATGAAAATGTATACACAAGCCTTTAATATGAGTTTGATAATGTTTTATCCGTATTATATGTACAACCTTTATTTGTAAATATAATATGTACTATATGCGAATAAACATTGAACAAAAATATATATATATATATTCAAATGATATTCGGTATATGTTATTTTATTCAAAAAGTGGTCGCATACCTTTACGATAAAATTCCCTATGTTTTAACATGGGATAAAAATTTCCTATGCTTTAACATGGGGTGAAAATTCGCTATGCTTTAACATGGGATAAAATTGTCCTATGCTTTAACATGGGATAACAATTTCCTATGCTTTAACGTGGTGAAAAATCCCTATGCTTTAACCCGGGAAACTAACTGGCCACGTCCACAATGCCCAGCTCGTTCGTGATTGGTCAATTTCATAACTAACCATGCCCATATAAGGTCATTGATGCAAATTAGGCAAGCTCATTTGCATAATTGGCGCGAAAAGTGTTTGTCGCGGTCAGGAGGAAAATCGGGCGATAATAGGGTAACCCCCTATCTTTTAACGTGGGAACAGAAACTACTTTCTCCCTCTTCCTCCGCGACGCGACAACCATGGGCGGTACACCACCTCTATTACTACTAGCAGGGAAACCCCCAAAAAGGGGGGGGGAATGTGACAGAGGTTCCTGATGAATGCCAGGAACCTCCACCCTGCGACGACCAAAGAATGGAAGTCATGATGGCCGCATTGATGGCGAAAATTGACAAAAAAAATTGAAAAACTCAGCCGGGAGCAGGGGGCACTGATCCCAGCCCCGGCTGAAGGTGCCAGATCGCCAAATGAGCATCGGCAAGCGGTAGCAGAAACATCAACTGCAACTACCCATCACAACCGTCATCACCGAAAACGAAAACGCACACCATCCCCCGAACCAGCCATTCTGACTCTGATTCCGACTACACGGACCACGATAACCCAACCGAACACATAGAAGCAAGGATCCACTCCAAAGCGAAGCGGTCAGCACATCAATCAGGTACAACCGCTTTCGATATGGGTTGGGCAAAGCTAGAGGATGAGGTGACAGATAGGCTCAGACAACGTATCCTCACCAACGAATACTTTCCGCTGCGCATTCTGCGTACGAACTACGATATTGACCCCCATGAGGACCCCTCTGCTCCCACCGTAGACAGGAAACGAACGGTCATTCCCGTAGATCAAATAGGGGAATGGCTGCATCTGTTTATGACATATGCAGCCATTAGGTCAGAGCAGTTCCCAGAGGAGGGTAGCCAGTTGATGACATATGGATCACATCCTGACTATGCATCCGAGGGTTTCCACATTCCTTCCAGTATCCCAACAGATCCACCCAAGCATGATTACGAGAATCACAGGTCGGTCAGGGAGAACCTTGATATAGTGCAGCAGAAACTGAAGAAAGAGAAAGATAAACATAGAATTGCGGGACCCTTTGCATGTGACCCTTTACCGAACATGGTATACTCTCCTTTAGGTTTAATTCCTAAGAAAGCGCAGGGTGAATTTCGGCTTATACATGACCTTAGTTTCTCCGTTAACTCTCACATATCTCCCGAATTCACAGCGGTCACTTTCCAAATGTTAGATCATTGTTTTGAACAGCTTCTGTTGTTGGGTAAAGGAGCCTATATCGCTAAGGCTGACCTGCAAGATGCATTTCGGATAATACCTGTTTCCCCCCTTGATTATAGGTTGCTTGGCTTCAAATTTCTGGGACAAAGGTATTTTGACATGTGTCTTCCCATGGGGTGCAGTAATTCATGTCAAACGTTCGAGCTCCTGTCTGATGCATTGCAATGGATTTGTCAGAATAAATTTCATGTCAGCAATATGAGTCACATACTCGACGATTTCGTTTTTTTCGGAAAAACACACCTTGAATGTCATACTAGTCTTTCTCGTTTTTTTTTAGCTTAGTGATATGGTTAACTTACCAATAAATCAGGCTAAAACGGTGTTACCTTCCACGATAGTCACACTTCATGGTATTGAGGTTAACACTATGAATCAAACCCTTGCTTTGCCTGTAGATAAGGTGGAATCACTACGCCAAAAGTTGCAAGGCATGGCCAGGAGAAAGAAAGCCACCCTTAGAGAGGTACTATCTTTATCCGGCTCTCTCTCGTTCGCCTGCAGGGCCATCGCACCCGGCCGGTGTTTTCTACGAAAAATAGTCGACCTAACCAGGGGAAAGACAAGAGCCAACCATCGCATCCGCCTAACTGTTGAGGCTCGAAAGGACATATCGGCTTGGCTGGAATTTCTGCACACCTTTAATGGCACTTTATCCTTTCTACCAAACAGATGGACATCATCAGATGTATTGCAGCTCACAACGGATGCAAGCGGCTTAGCATATGGAGCTGTAGTGGGGGATCAGTGGTTACAGGGACAGTTTCCTCCATCCTGGGGCCCCATGCACATTGCTGTGAAAGAACTCCTGCCAATCTTACTGGCCGTCAGGAGCTGGGGGCCAAAATGGGCTAATCAACGGGTCATGTTCTTTTCAGACAACACAGCAGTGGTGGAAGTGATTAACAGGCAAACTGCCAAGGACACACAGCTGATGTGTTTGCTCCGAAAATTGATTGTTGCATGTCTGTCGTATAACATATGTTTTCGTGCTAAGCACATCCCAGGAAAGATCAATGTTGTTGCCGATCTTATCTCACGGTTACAGGTAGAACGTGCACGCAGCGTTCAACCCAGCCTACACAACCAAAACTAGTTCCCATTCACTGGCTTCCCTGGTACACAACGCAGTGAGCACCATGGACGCGGCCTTCGCACCAAGCAGTGCCAGACGTTACGAGAGTAACTGGAAAAGGTTTGTAACCTTTGTACAAACATTAGATAGGAAAAGGAGGTACCTGCCTGCCTCCCCAAACACAGTAATTGCCTTTGTTCAGTATCTCAAAGATGAGGGCTAGGCACCCAGTACTATTAGGACTTTCATATCGGCTATCTCGGAACGCCACAAAGCCTGTCGCTACCCCGACCCAACAAACGACTATTTAGTTGTGAAAATTGTAAAAGGCGTAGCACATGCCTGCCCTAATGTTGACCAACGCCAGCCTGTCAGCTCACGTGTCCTGTCCCTCATCATTAAGTCAGTTCCATTGTCTAAGTGTTCATCTTACTCAGTGGTCTTGCTCCGCGCTATGTTCAGCCTCATGTTCTTCGGTTTTCTTAGGATAAGTGAGGTGACGGCTAGCCCGCATAATCTGTCTGTGACACAGTGTCGCATAAAACCTGCCAAATTACGCCTGGTCTTCCATACGTACAAACACAGTGCAGGCCGTCCTTTCAGCCTGGATGTCTTCCCCACGGGAAAGACAGCTTGTCCGTAGGATGGAGGAATATAGTTTCTTCTAGTGTCAGACGTTTTGGGAGGAACTGTTACATTTGTCAGCGTTCGTGTCCGATTACACCTGACAGTGCTAGTTGACAAGCCGACTTATCAGGTCCGGCCTATATGCAGCCCTTTAGTGGGGGTGAGGGCCACCACATGTGAACATGGGAGGCCAGGGGTTTTTTATCCCCCACTTTTGTATATATCAAGCTGAATTACTGTAGCTAGTACTATAGAAAGATGTAAAGTCTGCACACCAGGTATCTTTTTCCCTTGTGTTTTATATACTGTAAGCATATTAGTCGGTATGCTGTAATTTAATATAACAGCAATCAAGGGTTTTTTGGTAAATGTCTTGTATGATTATTCTAAATGTACAAAATGTGTCGTACATAACATGTGTGGTCCTTCACTCTGTAATCTGGATGTACCTGGCTGGGCACAAGATGTGACTATTGTATATATTATATGTGCACAGTGGCAATCCCTGTGTTAATAAATTTGATTGCCCAATACCAACCTACCCAATAGTTGGCGTAAATTCAGTACAAACAGAGAAAGGGCTGCATGAACATAACACGGATACACCGGGAATAGGGGGGGGGGGGGGTACCGAGTAGAGTAGTACACGAAAAGCTATTATATCTCAGTCGTGTCATTGTAATAGAAATTATTTAATAAGTGCGAAAGTAAATGTGCGATTATTCAAATTCAACGTCGGAACGGCAAAACTAAAAGGCAATTGAATTGACAAAGAGTGAGTCCAAATGACCAAGAATTATATTAATAATTATCCACTAGATGAAAATGTTATCGGTCGATTTGAAGTTGCGTTACGATGGCTCCCGAGAAAGGAAAGTGTAAATATAAAAATGAATCATGAATGGTTGGCAATCTCGAAATTCAAAGAATGGGTGTGTCGAGACCCGACGGGAAACGTTCGTTCGGCGCGTTGTCGATTTTGTGCAAAATCCATCAACATCGTCATCGGGAACGGAGGTCGATAACACGTGCGCTCGCGTCGTTCTGTCTGTTTACGTTCTATATATGATATATATATATATATATATAAATATACGAAGTGGTTATGTAGCCGAGCATCGGAACCTTGTTCGTCAGTGTTAAAGGTCCGAGCATTAAATGCGCATGCGCCAGTCATCACGTCTTCGCCTCGCTTCCGCCGTGTTCCCTATCGCTCTCAAATATGGCGGCGCCGGCAGAGCATCGAGTAGTTTCATTTGGAATAAATGTTGGCGATTCTTTTAGTAGTTTTGATGATGTTAAGAGGAAGGTTAAGGAAATAGAAGATGCGACGGCCGTGCAGCTGTACAGACGCGACTGCAAAACGTTGGCTGCGTCGATATCCAGATATCCAGGCCGCGCGGGCAAGGCAAAGCCCGAACTGCGGTACTACTTGTTGGATTACTGCTGCGTTTTCGGGGGAAAGGCTCACAAGCCAAGGAGCACTGGCGACAGGAGCAACACGAAGTATGTATGAAATGCATAACAGTCCTATATAATATTGTCCTATAATATTCGTTTGTCTAGGCAAAGCCAATACGTTATTAATCGTGTTATTTGTATCAAAGACGTCATATCTATACTCTTACTCAGTCTTCGGTCTTAGCCTTTGGTAGGTATGTCAACAAAAACATAGAATATGTTATATCATCATTTAAATGGTGCCACACGATGGATATTAATAACACGTAGTTTATTACCCTTTTTGATTTTTTTGGATATATTCGATATTTACGGCGCTATTCAACGGCCCTCACCCATATGTTGGAGGTATGTTTATGAGGTTGGATATACAGCACTGATGCATGACCATACATAGTTTACATGCTTGGTCAGTTGCAGTTATCAATTACAATTTATAAATGTAAATATCAAAATTTTGTCATCTTAATTAATCTAAAATGGTTATTATTCGGAATGTTTTTATATTCAACTACTATGTCTATAATGTTGATTGGCAAGTTTGTGTGTATAGAGGCAAACCTCGTCCACATACAGTAAAGTATACAAAATTAGTCCCGCTAGTAAGGTCACCTCACTATTCAGGTCATTTTCGGTCAGTCCCAAGGGTGACCTTAATAGTCAGGTTCCACTGTACTACAGAAGAGGTGCTAGTAAAACTACAATTATTAACCAACAACTGATATTTGCATATGTTTATTTACATAGATGTTCAAGAGCCACAACGACGCCTGGCCACGCACTGAGGTTGTCATGACAGACAAAGACATGTGTGAACGCAATGTCTTCTCCCTCGCCTTCCCCGATGCGACACTCCAGCTGTGTCTTTTCCATACGTTGCGGAGTTTCTCCAGAGTAGTCACGTTGGACAAGATGGGAATCCGTGCTGGCCAGCGTGACGCTCTGCTGGGTGTGTTCAATGCCATGGCTGTTGCACGTTGTGAGCAACAGTTCGATGAACAGTGCGCTTTGCTTGATGAGATGGCAGTTCCCGCTGCATCTGCATATTTCCGTCGCAACTGGCTCCTCATCAAGCACGAGTGGGTGCTGTGTTTCAAGGCGCGGCATTTCATGCTGGGGGAAAACACGAACAACCGCCTAGAAAGTTTCAATGGCAAGATCAAGAGCGTCTGTTCTGGCTTTGCATCCCTTGACACCTTCTTTAGTGACTTCTTTGCTGTTTTGCGTGTTCTGCGTGGTGAGCGTGATCACGCTAAGATCATCAACAGTGTCAGCAAGTCGACAAGCAGTGGAACAGATGTGACCAGCGATGATCGCCGCTATGAGTCGTTGCTGACGTCTCACGCCTATGGCCTTGTTCTGGCACAGATCACCAAACGCAACACAGTGCAGCTGCCAGAAGACACTGGAACCCCAGTGATGTCATCAGAAGGTCTGCTGACCTTCACAGAGTCATCCTGTAACTGTGCGTTCCGTTGTATGTTTCGTTTGCCCTGCCGTCACATATTTGCCCGTAGGCAGATGAGCAGCATGTCGTCATTCGATGCGGCACTGGCACATGCGTATCGAATGCTCGGACCTTTATCGCCAACACACACGGTTCCGATGCTCGGCTAACTCCGGCGTCCGAGCACCGGAAAGAAGCCACGAACGGCGCATGTGCATTTAGTGCTCGGACCTTTATCGCCACCACACACGGTTCCGATGCTCGGCTACATAACAACGTCCATAAATATAAGTGTGTGCAACTGTATCGACAACGCCAAGCCACTCGCTCACCTTTTAACATCAGAACTGCTCCGTCACGACGCCAACTCAGATTATGAAAATCACAAATAAATGTTCCAACTATTGTGGTCACAATGCCAACTTTTCGTAACAAACGGATTCGTATTTATTACAAAAAAGAAGTGTTTTAATGAGTCGCGCACACGTTTCAACTCATTGCAGTTGACAGCTATACCGGAAATGACCCCAGAACGCAGCCAACGCGGTCGCGAGCTCTCGCGGCACACCTCCTATGCGTAAAATTCGCTCCCTATATAAATGCAATCGCGCGCCAAGAGACGCTCTCCACTTCAAACCCCAACGCCGACTGTTCGTTGTCACTGCAGGACGTGGATAGTGTGCATCGCTCTAAGCTATAAAGTGTTGGTGAGTAATTTATACACTTCATGGAATGCACTGTTAAGTAATTGCATTTATTACATAACAATACGATTTCTGCTAGCTGTGCAACGGAAGGGTACACATGTGTAGCTGAACATAATTATGCCTTCATTTTGCTCCCCTTCATTGTTCGTGAAAGTATCACACCAGGCGCGGTACGACGTTTTGTGATAACGTTAACTGCAACTCTTCTTCAGGCTTATGACGATGGTATTATTGTATTTTGCAGTCGTAATATCCACGTGGCACATTGTTTTGCTGTCGTAATTCCCACATCACACGTCGGTTTGCGATCGTTACTTCAATTACTTTAAAATATTCTCTTTTACTTTGTTAAATATATATTTTTTGCAATGATCTGTGCACTTTACTTATTATAATGTTAGCATAATGAAAACATTTCTTTGCAGGACGCATTCACACACCTTTTTCACTAATCGCTCCCAGGCATGTGTACTCATAATACACCCGAGGAGCTTGCCTTGTCGCTTTGCACTAATGGCCATAATGTCATTATCACTGGTCAAGTTGACAAAATAAGAAGCACGAATTTAGGCAGTACTGAACTTTGATCTATATATTTAGTTCATAAGAATTCCGCCAGATGGCACTATTGGTCAAAACTAAGAATCACGAATTTAGGCACACCTCCTATGCGTAATATTCGCCCCCTATATAAATGCAATCGCTTACAATTTCGCCCGATAAATTTAAATATTACGGTTGTTTACATCACCGTCACCGATATGGTGCACTGTAGTCACGTGGTCTGCGTTCGCTATCAAAATATCTGTCACAAACATGTTTGCCTCGTTTTAATTTGAGACAAATACCTTTGTTGCAAGTTTGTAGATGTCCTTTGCTTATTGTGTCCGATATATCTGACTAAAAATTTATTTAATATGAGATCCAGCTATATAATCGTAATTAGGCAGAAACTCAGATAGGGCAGACATCGAAATGCCAACTTTTCGTAACAAACGGATTCGTATTTATTACAAAAAAAGAAGTGTTTTAATGAGTCGCGCACACATTTCAACACATTGCGTTTGACAGCTATACCGGAAATGACCCCAGAACGCAGCCAACGCGGTCGCGAGATCTCGCGGCACACCTCCTATGCGTAATATTCGCCCCCTATATAAATGCAGTCGCGCGCCAAGAGACGTTCTCCACTTCAAACCCCAACTCTGACAGTTCGTTGTCACTGCAGGACGTGGATAGTGTGCATCGCTCTAAGATATAAAGTTTCGGTGAGTAATTTATACACTTCATGGAATGCACTGTTAAGTAATTGCATTTAATTTTATTACGTAAAAAAATTACGATTTCTGCTAGCTCTGCAAGTACACACGTGTAGCTGAATATAATTATGCCTTCATTATGCTCCCCTTCGTTGTTCGTGAAAATTATCACACCAGGCGCGGTACGACGTTTTGTGATAACGTTAACTGCAACTCTTCTTCAGGCTTATGACGATGGTATTATTGTATTTTGCAGTCGTAATATCCACGTGGCACATTGTTTTGCTGTCGTAATTCCCACATCACACGTCGGTTTGCGATCGTTACTTCAATGACTTTAAAATATTCTCTTTTACTTTGTTAAATATATTTTTTTTTCAATGATCTGTGCACTTTACTTGTTATAATGTTAGCATAATGAAAACATTTCTTTGCAGGACGCATACACACACCTTTTTCACTAATCGCTCCCAGGCATGTGTACTCATAATACACCCGAGGAGCTTGCCTTGTCGCTTTGCACTAATGGCCATAATGTCATTATCACTGGTCAAGTTGACAAAATAAGAAGCACGAATTTAGGCAGTACTGAACTTTGATCTATATATTTAGTTCATAAAAATTCCGCCAGATGGCACTATTGGTCAAAACTAAGAATCACGAATTTAGGCACACCTCCTATGCGTAATATTCGCCCCCTATATAAATGCAATCGCTTACAATTTCGCCCGATAAATTTAAATATTACGGTTGTTTACATCACCGTCACCGATATGGTGCACTGTAGTCACGTGGTCTGCGTTCGCTATCAAAATATCTGTCACAAACATGTTTGCCTCGTTTTAATTTGAGACAAATACCTTTGTTGCAAGTTTGTAGATGTCCTTTGCTTATTGTGTCCGATATATCTGACTAAAAATTTATTTAATATGAGATCCAGCTATATAATCGTAATTAGGCAGAAACTCAGATAGGGCAGACATCGAAATGCCAACTTTTCGTAACAAACGGATTCGTATTTATTACAAAAAAAGAAGTGTTTTAATGAGTCGCGCACACATTTCAACACATTGCGTTTGACAGCTATACCGGAAATGACCCCAGAACGCAGCCAACGCGGTCGCGAGATCTCGCGGCACACCTCCTATGCGTAATATTCGCCCCCTATATAAATGCAGTCGCGCGCCAAGAGACGTTCTCCACTTCAAACCCCAACTCTGACAGTTCGTTGTCACTGCAGGACGTGGATAGTGTGCATCGCTCTAAGATATAAAGTTTCGGTGAGTAATTTATACACTTCATGGAATGCACTGTTAAGTAATTGCATTTAATTTTATTACGTAAAAAAATTACGATTTCTGCTAGCTCTGCAAGTACACACGTGTAGCTGAATATAATTATGCCTTCATTATGCTCCCCTTCGTTGTTCGTGAAAATTATCACACCAGGCGCGGTACGACGTTTTGTGATAACGTTAACAGCAATTAAATTGAACACTTCACTGCCATTGCACATTTGCATTGCCACGCCCATGGGCCATGGCATTGGTAACTGAGTTGGTCATACCTACTATTAAAAATATAAATAGTATAAATACTTTTAAATTGTATTATAATTGAATATAATTTTTAAATTAAGTTACATATATTTTTCTGACCTGACGTTTTTAGTCATTTAGTTTATAGGTTCTGAAATAAATTAATTTAAATTAGTGATTTCTGGCATTTTGTAAGGACCACAATGTTGATGGAAGTAATTCAGTTTGAATATCTTGTGTATGTTCAATTATTATACACACGTGATGCTTCATATGATCATTTGTGTTTCTGCAGTTGGATCGGCACATCCACAAACCAACAACCATGCTGCAGTGCCTGGACTCGTTGATGTCGCATCCTTCGTGTCCAAGCAAGGCACTCTACGGGCAGAGATCTTGCGGACGCTGAAGATTTGTGCAGCCCAGTACAGCCACAAATTGAGCGACGACACATCACGCTTGTTCGCTACTGTTTTCTATCAGCGCGACTGCTACAAAATTCACTTGCAGTGAACAGAACTCGAATTATATGATGTGCCATGCACTCGCTCCACACTTCAAGGAATTGTTGCTGACAACTGTTCGGGAGCAAGATGCATTCGTGCTGCTGTTTGACGAGTCCTACAACAGCGTCACCAAAAACAAGCAGATGGACGTTCTGGTGCGCATGTGGACCACTGACAAGAGAGTGACAAGCCGCTCTGTTTTTATGGGACACGGCAGAGCAACCGCCATCCTTGAACACTTCCTCCAGAGCACGCAAGACACTGGCTTGCAGAATTTGTTGCAAGTCTTTATGGATGGGCCTAGTGTGAACTGGGCCTTTTACGAGAAGCTGCAGCAGAAAGTGAAGAGCGAGTGTAGCTGCCAGATCTTGAACATTGGTTCATGTGGTTTGCACATTGTGCATGGTGCTTTTAAGCATGGGTGCAATGCCACAAAGTGGGACATCACTGCCGTTCTCTGTTCGACTCACTCATTATTCAAACACATCTCTGCAAGTACACAAGAAAGACAAGCCGACAAGAAAGGTGACGTTCCTTTGCCGCAGACGAAAGCCATTGGGGTCGTATCAGAGGCAACCTTCGATCCACTTTTCACTGTCAAGTTGAACTGCTTTGTGTCAGTGGCAAAGATCATCACAACGTTCCTTCTGCGCTACCAGGTGGATCGCCCCATGCTGCCATTTCTTGCGAGTGATCTGCATCGAATGGTGAAACATCTGTTGTACCGCTTCATGAAACGTGACGTTGTGGATGACACCAGCCTTGCCAGTCTCCCCGAACTCAACCTGTCGGATCCGGCTTTAATGCGAAAGTCAGATCTGTGGACCACTGTGAAGGTGCTGCTGCTACTGTCACACGGACAAGCCAGCATTGAACGGGGCTTCTCCGTGAATCAACAGATGGAGTTTGACAACCTATTCAAGAATACATTCATGGCACAGCAAATTTTGCATGGCCACATATGTCCGTCGGCGGGATCCTGGGTGTCGACATCACCAAAGACCTGATGATGTCGTGTCAGGCTTCACGGGCACGTTATCAGGCCTACCTTGATGACAAGAAACGAGCCCGCGACTCATCGAAGCGCAAGCACGTAGATGAGTCGGACGACCTCAAAGCGAAGAAAATCCGTCTGGAGGCTGACATGGCCGAATCAACAATAAATTCTCTCCCGACGCAGAGAAGAAGCGATATTTCAGCCTCGTTGCAAAGAGCAACCCTCTCCGCGGTCAGCCACGGAAAAAGGAGAAGAACTGGCTGATATAGTTTGCCAGTTGAGTGAGAAGAAGTGAGAGGCCTGAAAAGGCTGTAATGTGACACTGACAGCAACAGCATAGTGAACGTTATTGGTTGTTGATTGATTGGCTGTATTTAATAAACAGGCAGTTACAACTCAAGCATCTTCGTCAAGATTGATTTGTCATTTGAATGTTTGGCTGATGATCCCCCTCATCGTTCTAAGGTCCTGTGATTGATTGTTCATTTGCCTCAGTTTCCACTTCCTCAGGTTATTCGTTGATTGTCAGAGATGCAGAATATGCTCAAAGTGGACAAAAAGCTGAAGGAATGCTGTCTGAAAGAGGAGCATACCCTAGGACCTCCTCCATTTGAATTCAGGCAATATTCACAGCTCTCAGGAATTCAATGTGATGACCTGTATTTGTTTAGAAATGTCAAATGTGCAATCGATTAATTAATTAACATCAATATTGTGTTTTGTTTGGTTGACTAACTTGTGTTATTATTTAAGGAGAAACATGTTGGGTAAATGAGCTATTACTGATAATTAGTTGAAGAGAACAACTGTAAGTGAAAGAAATACAAACACTGGTTAAAAAAAAATTCTGAAAGAATGCATTATAGACAGACATAATATGTAGACATACCACTAAGGATACTTGCCACCACAGGGAGCCAAGCCACCTGCGTGACTTAATATGATACAGTATATACCACATGTAGTTGTATATTTTGTATTATTGATACACCATCATGGGAAAAAGCATAGACAAATTGCAAAGCAGCTGAGCTAACCTCGGACATAGACACTGTCTCTGAAGATGCTGACATAGATGGCTAACATCGCACAACGACAAGACAAAGGTATGTACAGAATTAAATGTCTACAACACAATCAAGCATACCAAATGTTATGGGTGAAAAGGTATACCTTTAAACTCCTGAAAAATAGTAACAATCCATTTTAAGCTATTTCTGAGTTACGGCCTCACAAGTTTTGTCACAACTGACTGGACCAGTATAATACTGCAGCCTATAGCAACTAGTCACTAAACCTTTTACACGGACAGATATTTTATAATTATTTATCTTTTATTTTTAACATTGATTTCGGTACACTTTTTAAGTGTGGGTGTATTTAAATGTGGGTGTGTTTCTTAATAACTACTTGACCGTTTTATCAATGCTTAACCACTACCACTCGAGTTGGTGACATGGCAGGCTCCGTACGACATACTCCTACAAGATGCACTTTTAGATGTACGGTACCCTGTTCATGGTTTTATGTCTGCAGATAACTTTTAGGCTTTTAAATGATCCCAAGTTTGAGAGTTTCCAGGGCAACACAAACGAGACCTACGTCAACACCAAAGCTAGACAAGACATCCATTCTGTCACATCCTACTACATTTACAGCCCCGTATAGAAAACCATAGCCCAATTGAAATGTCTCAAATCCAGCACCTCCACTGGATTACTGAATTACCAGATATGACCAGAAGTCCAAAGCATTCGATAAAGTTCCACATAAAAGACTAATCCCTAAACACTGTGGCATCACAGGCCCAATATCATCATGGATAAATAGCTTCCTTACAGGAAGGACTCAACAGGTTGTTATAAATGGATCCAAGTCAACATCAACACAAATCATTTCTGGTGTACCACAGAGACAGTATTGGGGCCCCTACTTTTCCTACGTTACATAAATGACCTGCCAGACAATCTTTCATCAACTATTTGCCTTTTTGCAGACGACTGCCTGTTATATCAAACTTGAGAAATGGCAACACACGCGGCTTATGAAATTCAACCCCACTAAATGTTAGACAATGACAATAGCCTCAAGAAAACTGACACCAAATCTCTACACCTTCTGCGGACAACAACTTAAATCTGTTGAATCACACTGCTATCTTGGCATACATATATCAAATACATTAAATTGGACAATAGAATGCAACTGAGTCACACACACAAAAAAACACAACAGACATTAGGAATTATTAGAAGAAATTTAAACAAAATGCTCAACCCGTATCAAGTCCATAGCCTACACAACCCTTGTCCGCCTTATACTTGAATATGTGTCAGCATCATGGGATCCACATTGCCAAAGAAATATCAAACTCATAGAAAGAACCCAGAGACAAGCTGCCAGATTTTGCAAGAACAACTATTCTAGAGAACCAGGAACGATAACACAACTCCATAAAGACCTCCAGTCAGTGGGACACCCTCCAATGAAGAAGAAAAACAAAGACTCAGCATATTATATAAAATGGAACATAACCTCATAGATATCCCACTAGATCAGTACATCAAACGCAACACCAGATGCAGATCAGGCACTCGACAAACATATTTGGAAACAGCTTTTTCCCAGTCACAATAAGAGTGGAACTCTCTACCTCCAAGCATTGTATCAAGTGATGTGTCCATAGGACATTTTGCCAGTCAGAATACAGATACAGATCCATTAGTTCCACTGGAAACTCCGGTAGGTGGCGGCACTTTATGGTTGCCTTCAGACGTGGGGATAGATCACAATTCATATTCCACTAGTAATTATTGTAAAAGTCAAATAAAACACACAACATTTCATTAAAGTAATTAAATAATATAAAATGTAATGCTGACAGCAGCTGAGGGTATTTATTACTGTTATTGGTTTGAGTAATTATTGCTGCATTTTAATATTGTCTCCCAGAGGTAATTTATTATACTATGATACTATATTAATGTTTTTACTAACAACTTGTTTGTTGCAAAATTTAATGATGTACACATTTATATGCTTTACAGTGCTATCCCTGTTATATACATTAAAAATAATAATAGTAGAATTTTATAGTAGAATTTCTTGTACATTTTGATCGATAAGACAGTAAATTAAATTGTTTGATCACGTGACAAGTGTATATGTGTAGAATAGGTGTTGTAGTTATATGATATGAAGTTTGGGGGATTAATACCAGAACTGTTGAACATCCTTCGGAAATATCCATCACCAATGATAGAAAGTCTTTCTGAGTTAAAGTTATAATTTAACATTGATGGCGTCCCTGTCTTCAAAAGCTCAAAGAAAACTCTTTGGCCCGTTATATGTGCAATTACAAACCTGAAACCTTTGATTGTGTTTCCTGTTGCTCTGACATATGGTGGTACAAAACCAGACAACCTGGACTTTTTAAGTGATACAATTATGGATTTAAATAACATAATCCAAAAAGGTCTACAAGTTGAGGAGAAATGCTACACTGTATCTCTGAGGTGTATTATATGCAACGCTAAAGCAATGGTTAAGCCAATGAAGTTATATTCCGGATATTACAGGTGTGATGAATGTTGTCAAAAAGGTGTCTACATTGGCCGAATGACTTCTCAAGAGATGGACAATCTTCAGTTGAGAACTGATGACTCATTCAGAAACCAGTTCAATCCTGAGCATCACCATCAAAAGGTCACCATTTTGTGACCTTCCCATCGACATGATACAGGCTTTCCCTGCAGATTATATGCATCAAATCTGCCTGGGAATTCAGAGACGGTGCCTTCTTGCATGGATCAGGGGAAAGAAGGAAATCCGAATTTCGGCCCATCAGGTTCAGGAAATCAGCCAAAGGTTGTTGAACTTGCAGCGTTTTGTGCCAAAATTGTCTGCAAGAAAACCTTGCAGTCTAGATGAAGTAGACAGGTGGTAAGCAACGGAGTACAGACAGTTCCTTTTGTACACGGGAAAAATAGTTTTGAAAGGCATTTTGCCACAGGAGTTGTATAGTGTGGCCATTCGTATTCGTGTATCACCAAAGTTGACACAACAGCACAGCCAATATGCATGTGCACTGCTGAAATATTTTGTTAACAAAAGTTGTGACTTGTACGGCAGAGAATTTCTTGTGTCCAATGTGCATACCTTGTTACAGTTGGCCAAAGATGCTGAGGAATTTGGTAGCCTGGACCCATGTTCAGCATTTCTTTTCGAGAACTATCTTCAGAAATTATTTTTAAAATGGTGCGTTCAGCTAAGAACCCAGTGGTACAAATTGTGAAAAGGCACAGGGAGTCACAGCATACCAGTGGCATTCACCAATTTGCTTTAGATGGCAAAGTATCACTGAAAAGACCAAACAATGCATATCTGTTGAATGACACTTCATGTTGCGAGATCTTTGGTGTTTCTCATAAGAAAGATGACAACGGAGACCAGCTATACTTGTGCAGAGTCTATGAGAATGCTCAGCCACTCTTCATGCAGCCCTGTGATTCAAGCTTAATTGGCGCAGTCACTGTTCAATACAGAAATAGCTGCATGAAACTGCTACCTTTGAGACAATGAATGAATGAATGTTCATTTCCACAATCAACTGGTTCATGTGTTTATAACAATATTTTACAATTGTGGAAATGGAGACAGTTGTGTTATACTTATTAAACACTGTCCCCATCCCTTTTATAACATGCAATACATTAATAACTACCATGTTATAAAAAAATAGGAAGAACAACAATATTTGTACAAAACTGTTAGTAGATTTAACAATTTAACTAAAAATTTCACAACTGGTTACAAAGGCAATGGTCATCGAGTGCAACCAGGGAAAGTCAATCTGCCTAGCAATACTGTTTAAGGGAAGGGGTAACAATTTTAATCAATAATGGTGAAAGTGGAATTTGATTATAGGGGGGTGAAATTAATCAAATAAATATAGCCCTTACTACTGGTAGTTATGATCATGTCATTAGATTATAGATTACTATTTATAATAAAGTAAAATTACCAAACTCTAGGTAATCCAAGTAAAAAGACTGCATGGTCCCTCCAGCAAATCTGACAGTTAAATTTTGCATGTTTGACAAGCGTGTTGTACTAATCATTAGGTTAAGTGCACTTTACGTTTGTCTGTTTAGGAAAATGTAAGTAGTACTAAATATCGTCATTATAATAATGTTTTGACACCATCATCATCATCATGTACTGATTGTGTCAATCACATGAGAATAACTTTATGATTTATTTGGTATATTTGTATTCATCGTGTTCATTTACAGATGCCGGTCTATGAGTATGCTGTCGTTCTGTTTGTGGATGAGGAGTCTGTGGCAATTGTCCAAACAAGCTGGACAGAGAGTGAACCAAATGTAAGTATATTCAATGTTGTACTTTGTCATCACAATATTGTAGTCTTGGTATTTGACCACACATATATAACAACTGTTTTACATTTTTATGGCATTCTCAAGTAGCCTAATTCAGAATGTCATCGTACCATTTCATTATCTATAGACGTGAATTATAAATAACATAATATGTATCATCTATTTAATTAATATAATCATTAGAATGTGAATTGTGCCCTTGCAGGCATTGTTATGTTACTGGCCTAATGACATGCATGCAGCAAGGGTGAAGAGGAAGGAGATGCCGGGCAAAGGGCACTGGCTGAAGTACAGAATCCACATTTTGTCATACACTGGTAGGTATTTCAGTATTCACAATTGAGTATGTGTAGTAGCTACATCTACACAATTCAGAGTGTGTATGTATAGTTATATTAGTTTTGTGTGTATAGTGATCGAATTCAACATTTCATCCGAGTTGCTTAAAGTGTTTTAGGTGACCGTTCTTTGAAGAGGAGAATTCGCCAAAGCACGAGGTAGCAGCTAGGTTGCATTCACTCATCTTGTGAAAGCAGGCGGGTGTCGGTATTCGAGTGATAGTGTAAGTTGAGTTGCTTCAGGATGGCGACATGCCGTGACATAGTGTGGATCCTCGGAGACTCACACGTTTTCAGGCTGAAGAAGTTTGTCGCATCGACTGAGGTAAGATTTTCCGGTTCCTTGTTAGACTGCGTGGATTGCCAGATAGCCTTTCACGGGTATCGTGGGGAAACTGTGGCTTCGCTTGAAGGTAATAGAAGTCTTAGGAGACAGTTAGACGCCGAATGCCCTATCGTGTGTGTGCTGTGTATCGGGTGGTAACGACATTGTTCATGCAGGACCCCCGCAAACATTGAAAGTAGGGATGCGTTTGTACGAGTTCGCCCAGGAGTTGTTGGGCCTGGGCCTTAAGAAGGCGGTCGTGTTGCAAATTGTGTGAAGAGAATCGGCACATCACCTACGAGGAAGGTACGGGTAGAGTTACGGAAATTAACGAGTTTTTGAAGGCTGTGTTTGATGATCCCCGTTTATCGTTCTGGAGACACAAAGGGTTTTGGAATGTCCAGCGTCAAATATTCCGTCCGGATGGGGTCCATTTTAACGATTTGGGTAACCACAACAAACAGCCATGAAACATGAATTACTTTCACGGCTGTGGCAGAGCTGGTGGATGAGGCCAATCACCTGGCTACGGCAGCTGCGTTTTTGACAGCTCGTCGGCGCTGGGAGGCTGACGTTGAAAGTCGATTGGATGCCACGGAACAATTGACGTGCAAATTACGCGAAATGAGAACATTGCTACAGTCAGTTTTACCCAATGCTGCAGTGGCTGCCAGCAGTCAGGGCTCTGCAGTGGCGCCAACAAGCCGACGCCATCGTCTACAGCTGATCCGGTTGCCTCGACTAGCCGGGGTGGCACCGACTAGATCTGCAGCACCGGCAGTTGCTCCCTCATGGCCGACAGTGGATGGCATGGTAGATGCCGACCCAATGTACTGCCAGGGACTGCCCAGAATAGGGTAGCCAATCTGGTTTTGCCAACTTTGGCACTACTAAATGCTCATGTCCCAGAGAAAGTTAGGGCTAAGATTTGGGTGGGGGGAGCATGTAGACTTATACACTCTGCTGCCAGAGGTTAGCATGCAACAGCTAGATTATAACCTAACGATCCAACCAGGGGGTGATAATGGCAGTTTGCATGACCCCAAAGTCAAGACCTGAAATTCGTACTTTTAGTCAGTGGTCCAGGGCATTTCAAGTGTACATGTCCGTGTTCTTGGTGAAGCCAGTCAATGCCCTGGCGGCACCAAAGATGCTGAAATATATGCAGGTGATTAGAAGTCTGTCAGAGCAGGGCGGGAATTGGCGAGGGTACGATGAGCCGTTCAGGACGCTAATGCTTAGCGAGCGATGGGCCTGGGACTGCATTAACTATGAGTTTTGGTTCAATGCTCCACAGCAGCAGATTCCCAGGTGGCACCACAGGTGGGACCTTCTTTTCTCGGCAGAGGTACGGGTCCCCGCACGAACCGGGTCTGCTTTGCGTATAACCAGGGACGCTGTCTGTGGAATCCCTGTCCTTTCAGGCATCTCTGCAGGTGGTGCAGTGGGGGCCACCCTGGATTCCAATGCACCAAGTTTCGTATCCTCAAATCAGGCACTTTCCAGCGACCAATGCCCAGACAGTAAGCATGCCATGCCCTCGCCAGTTTCACCAGTCGCCCTGAGGGAAGTGTTAGACTTAGAGGGTTATGATGTTGTGAAAAGCCGGTATCTTGTTAATGGATTTTCTTCAGGATTTGAAATTGGTTGTTTGGACATACCAATGCAGAAAACAGAGGTCAGAAACATGAAATCTGCCTTTGAATTCCCTCAGGTAATAGATTCAAAGCTAAAGAAGGAATTATAACTGGTTAGGATTTTAGGTCCCTTCCCAGTGCCACCAGTTAATCCTGCTTACCGAATCTCACTGCTAGGTGTCCTGCCTAAGAAAGTGCCAGGGGAATTCAGTGATTCACAGTTTATCTCTCCCAGGTGGTAATTCAATTAATGATTACATTCCCAGGGAGGGCAATATGCAATGATACAAGATGCCATTTCTTTCATTAAGGATTCTAGATTTGTGTTTGTCCTTATAAATGGATTCTCAGAGTTTGGAAATTATGACATGGATCTATACGAGTAAACATTTATTGAAGATGGCTCGACTCTATTATTCCATCATTTAATCCGAGGTCTATTCCATTAAAATATTTTTCCGCACCTCCACTCATCTGAAATGTTAAAATATAATGACGTCATATTTAGATACCCCTCAAATTTCTGCCCTCCCCAACTAGTTTTAAATGGTAATTACTTGTTAATGTATTAAACTAATCATAATGCCTAATCTGCAGAATCATGCTACAGAAAACGCAGTGCCAAGAGGATCACGAATGACAGTCACAACACTGTCATCAGACGAAGATCAGTGACTCGCAGAATCAAAGAGACTTGCCGTGCTAAAGATACCCAATGGAGACGAGGACGATAATTAAATATTGATTTATGTATAACTTCAGTAAAAATATATTTATTTTCAAATGAAATTGAACATCTCGTGTAATTCATATTCTGAAATGGAAATACTACAAAGGGCGTAGGTGTCTGAAAAGGGGGTGGGGTGGTCGTGCATTGCCTTTTGAAGTTACTTAGGATAGCCGCACCACCGCGTGGATGTCGAGCCGGCATGAACCGTAGACACAAACGTACTTCAATACACACTGCACTTGTTGTGCAATCGGCCTAACCATCAGGTCGAGCGATATCTGTGATCATAACTGTCAGGACACATATCCCCAGAACAATATTGTGCAAATCACTTCGCCGTAGTGATCCGTGCAACTTAATTCACGTTTCTACATATAATAATACAAGCCCGACAAAGAACACTCTCTCAGTCGCTGTCCTTAATGCTTAATCTATCAGAAATAAAACGTTAACCATCAATGAATTCGTGACCAACCACGCTAAGACATCGACACATATAGTAAAACACAATTACCGCTCGTTTGACGCCGATTCTTTCAACAATGACATTTGATCAACTTATGAGTCACTATCAAACATGGTGTCTACATCCAACGCACTTGTCACTGACCACAATGCTTCACTAGAAACACGTGTTAACAAACATGCACCACAGCAATGGACTGCATTGCGGGGGAGGGTTAATAAACCAAACCCGTGGTACAACAGCAAGATCGATGACGCGAGGAGACAATGACGAAAGAACGAGTCGTTGTGGAGACGCACAAAGCTTCAGATTCATCGACAAATGTATATTGATGCGTGCGATGAGTGCAACAAGAATTATTATTAAAATAATAATATGATCTTAACTATTTTATATCACATTCCTTTTTTACTTCTACTATATTTATTGTCTTAATTGCTATTGTTATTAGTTCATTTTATCTGTGATATAACTATTGTTTTTATTCAAATACAATACTTTTAACATACATTTGTATATTGTTGTAAAGCGCTGTGAACAACATTGGATGTGGCGCTTAAGAAAATAAAATATTTTTTATTAATGTTAATATTACCTAACGTTGTTTGTCACAATTAAGCCTTGCAACAGTTATTATTCTGTATGGTTTCTACTAAAATAACACTAACATATTGCTATTCCAGAATACACATTACAGGGGTATTTTTATATTTTTACTTAACGTCAATTAAGTTTTTCGAACTTCACCCTTTTTCAGATTGCCGGATTATAATATTTATACTTTTTTGCGTACCCACACTGTTAATCAGCTGCATTATTTACTCTTATACTTACTGCTATCACACACTTATGAAATAATACCCTAGGAAATGCATAAATCCCACAGAACATAATATTAAAACCAGGGCAATATGTTTCAGACGAGGAGATCTTCTTGCAATGAAGTATGGGAGTCACTGTTTACGTCAACTAACCCCAGCACTCTTATGCCTACCAAGGAAGCTTCTGCTGAAAAACCAAACGAGGCCTCTTATGATGATGATGAGTCTATTGTATCAGACAGTGTCTCCGGTGACTTAGATCACAGTTGAGGAAATGCATCATTTGATAAGAAATTTAAAACAATTCAGATGAAATGTCTGAAGTGCTTTCAGTGTGTAATGAAGTAGGCGGCTCACAGCCTACCTCAACTACTGCTGAAAAACCAGATGAGTCTATTGTATCAGATAGTGTCTCTGGTGACTTACATCATGACGGGTTTTATGAGGATTACAACCCTTTAGACGAAGAGAGTACATCAGTTCAATTGGAGGGCAAAAAACCTACATCAGATGTTGAAGAAATGGACAAAGATGCAGATAAAATGTCTGAAGTTTCTTCCATGTGTAATGAGGCCAGCAGTAGTAATTAAACAGTGAATGGATGTAACTCAGTCAGCAGTAGTAAGCAAACAGTGAATGGATGTAACTCAGTCAGCAGTAGTAAGCAAACAGTGAATGGATGTAACTCAGTCAGCAGTAGTAAGCAAACAGTGAATGGATGTAACTTAGTCTGCAGTAGTAAGCAAACAGTGAATGGATGTAACTCAGTCAGCAGTAGTAAGCAAACAGTGAATGGATGTAACTCAGTCAGCAGTAGTATGCAAACAGTGAATGGATGTAACTCAGTCAGCAGTAGCACACCAGTTCAGCAAGAAAACAAGCTGTGCTTGCAACAGGCTTTGGTGGGTGATGGCAAACGACAGTTGAAGAACCACAGTTGTCTATATTTTAAAAAAGCAAGTTTCCAAAATGGCAAGACACTTGGAACAAGTACATGCAAATGAGATGGAAGTCGGAAAAGTACTAAGCCTTACTACAAAATCGAAGGAAAGAAGGACAGCTTGGGCAGCCCTGGTTAACAAAGGCGACTTTAACCACAATTACAGTGTGATTGAAAAAGGATCAGGATGCAATTTACCAAAATACAGAGCCAGACCAACCCAATCTTCAGACGTCAGTGCATATATACCCTGTCAATACTGCTTGGCAATGTATGTACAATCTGACATGTGGAAACACCAGATCTCCTGTCCACTGAAGGAAGGTGTATGTAACTGCATGTATGCTGCTGCCCACGTGAGTCACGTGACTCGTTTGATTTGTTTACCTTTCGTAGCGGGCTCAGATGCGAGCGCGTCCATCCGGGCATTTTTAGACAGCGTTTTCGATATAGAGGGTGTCTAATGACGTCAGCACTATGCGTGCACACAACCCCCAGCGGCCATATTGGAGTACAAGCGAACCGTTCGCAACCGCCCGCATTGTGTGTGTTCACTGAGCCGCTAAATTGTTTTCTTTGTCGTTGCACCGCGCAGTATGGCTTCAAAGACAGTTAAAGTTCCGTATGTTGACACATTAGATGTGTTGACAAAGCAGAGGTATTTAGATAAGTTACGAATCGTTGATAGCGTTGATCCGTATTCTTTGCCGAATTCGGCATGGTCTAAGAACTTAGAAGGAAGCATGCTTCCCAGCTGTATCATACCCAGACATAGTGAACTACTTGATTTTTAACAAATCTTTCTACACCATGGAAGACATGAAGGCGTGGAAGAGCCTAGAGGCGTACAACCAGCTGACGTCAGGATGGATAAGCGATGTGGCGGTTTTTGTGAAAAATGGCTACCACATTGACATTGTACGAGCGAAAGTAAGCTTTGATTTCAGTAAATTTAGACATCTAGTTTTGATAAGTAGGTAGTCCCCCTATTAATAATATTACAATAGCTTAATGAGAATGACTATAAAATTAATTGCAATAAAATATGTGCATGCAATTATACCTATGGCTATGCCCTTTTTCCCATGGGGCTATGCCTATGGCTATTGTGTAACTATAAATAGTTGGTCCCTATATTTATAAGCATAAAAGGCTGGATATATTTTTTATTAAGTACTGTTTTTATTATTAATTGCTTTATGCATCAACTTTGTTATGCAGAAGATAAGTAGGTACAACCATGACTTAAGTCCTTACAGCTATATATTTATGTATTTTAAGGCCATAATTTTTGCATGTATAACATTGTCAACAATTCTAAATTTAGTTTGCACCGTACTAAAATTTTACACTGTTTGACAGGTACTTCATTCGCAGAGACTTCGCGAAAAGCCATTGCAGCCATGGATCATCGCAGATAAAGCTGGGACTGTCTGCACCGCCCATTGTGACTGCATGGCTGGGTTGGGTGAGGCCTGCACTCACATCGACACACTTCTCTTTGTGGTGGATACTACCGTGAAGATCCGTGACAGCAAGACTGTGACGCAAGAGCCAGCTTATTGGCTGCTGCCAGCAACTCACCGAGAGGTTCGTTACAGAGAGGTTGGTGAAATCGATTTCACGTCAGCCTTGACCAAAAAAAAGCAACTGGACGAAGCCATTGCCAGTGGGTCGCCAGTCTCGTCTCGGGTTCGTCAACCAAAGAACATCGCCGCACCAAGTCATGCTGAGCTTGACAGCTTTTTCCATGGACTTAGCCTGGGTGACACAAAGCCTGTTGTGTTGTCCCTTCTGCCTCCGTACAGTGATGGGTTTGTTCCCAAACAGGCCCAGGTAAATTTTCCAGCAGTGCTTTCGGACATGTTCCAGGATGAGCTGTACAAACAGCCGTTCCATGTCGTCCTGGAGAAGTGTTCGTCTGTCACGTTGGCTGTCACACTTCAACAGGCGGAGGCAGTGGAGATGGCGACAAGGGCTCAGGCCAACTCACGACTGTGGCCAAAGTTCAGGGCTGGCAGGGTGACTGCATCAAGGTTTCACAAAGTGTGCCACACTGACCCCTCTCAACCAGCACCAAGTGCGATCAAGGACATCTGCTACCCAGATCGACACCTGACCACACCAGCCATACGATGGGGCATCAAGCATGAGAACGTTGCGAAGGCTGCTTATCGCAAGACGATGACCGGGCATGCCAACTTCTCCATGCGGGACTCTGGATTAGTCATCCACAACCGATATCCAGAGATTGGGGCTTCTCCCGATGGAGTCGTCCGATGTGACTGCTGTGGGGAAGGCAGTCTCGAGGTGAAGTGCCCCTACCTCGTGCGTGACGAGGTCCTGAGTGAGGTAAAGGAAGGCGCCACATGTTTGGCAAAGAATGCAGATGGCACCCTACACTTACAAAAAGGACATGCCTACTACTACCAGGTACAGTGTCAGCTGTTTGTGTGTGGGCACAGCTATGGAGACTTTGTTGTGTGGACACAGAGGTCCTATCACTGCGAGCGCATCTACAAGGATAACATTCTTTGGGAAGAGATGGTACCAAAAGCCCGACACTTCTTCCGAGTAGGTGTGCTACCTGAACTGCTGGGAAAATGCCACACACGTCCACCCCTGGTTGGCTGTGCTGTGAACTCGGACACTGTGAACACTGGTGAGGCTGCACAAGCAGTGTGGTGTTACTGCCGAAAGGAGGAGTGTGGCGAGATGGTGGCCTGTGACAGTGACAGCTGTCAGTATGAATGGTTTCACTACATGTGTGTGGGTGTGCTGTCGGAACCAAAGGGAAAGTGGTTTTGCCCTGAATGCCGAAAGAACAAACGCAAACAGAGAATGGAGAAACGCTGAATCATGAATGCCCAAGAAAAAAACACAAAAAATAGCATGTCTGACATGTCTGCAGTTTTTCATTTCACATGAAAATCCTAGCTGCACTGATGAGTCCTGGGGGGACGAAACATGTTACTAACAGACAGGTGCAATTACAATATATATATATATATATATTTATATCAATCACAGTGACACCAATTACAGCATACCACTTTCATCACAAAAATAATTATTCCTTTTGGTGTCTATATTGATATAATCAGGTTCAACCTAAAATCCAGATATATAAAATATCAACCAAAAATAATGTAAATGTGTATTTATTTTTAGAGCATGTTTATTTACACATGTAATTTCAAACATTTATTGTTTTCCATTCAAAAGTTAATTATAATAAGATTATGAAAAGAAAAGATTTACTGCATCGGTGAACATTCACAATGCGGGTGCGCGCGGGGCGGTCTATACTCCAGCGCTTGTACTCCAAGATGGCAGACCGCAAAAATGGTGACGTCACACGCACACCCTCTAAAAATATAGAGGGTGTCTAATGACGTCAGCACTATGCGTGCACACAACCCCCAGCGGCCATATTGGAGTACAAGCGAACCGTTCGCAACCGCCCGCATTGTGTGTGTTCACTGAGCCGCTAAATTGTTTTCTTTGTCGTTGCACCGCGCAGTATGGCTTCAAAGACAGTTAAAGTTCCGTATGTTGACACATTAGATGTGTTGACAAAGCAGAGGTATTTAGATAAGTTACGAATCGTTGATAGCGTTGATCCGTATTCTTTGCCGAATTCGGCATGGTCTAAGAACTTAGAAGGAAGCATGCTTCCCAGCTGTATCATACCCAGACATAGTGAACTACTTGATTTTTAACAAATCTTTCTACACCATGGAAGACATGAAGGCGTGGAAGAGCCTAGAGGCGTACAACCAGCTGACGTCAGGATGGATAAGCGATGTGGCGGTTTTTGTGAAAAATGGCTACCACATTGACATTGTACGAGCGAAAGTAAGCTTTGATTTCAGTAAATTTAGACATCTAGTTTTGATAAGTAGGTAGTCCCCCTATTAATAATATTACAATAGCTTAATGAGAATGACTATAAAATTAATTGCAATAAAATATGTGCATGCAATTATACCTATGGCTATGCCCTTTTTCCCATGGGGCTATGCCTATGGCTATTGTGTAACTATAAATAGTTGGTCCCTATATTTATAAGCATAAAAGGCTGGATATATTTTTTATTAAGTACTGTTTTTATTATTAATTGCTTTATGCATCAACTTTGTTATGCAGAAGATAAGTAGGTACAACCATGACTTAAGTCCTTACAGCTATATATTTATGTATTTTAAGGCCATAATTTTTGCATGTATAACATTGTCAACAATTCTAAATTTAGTTTGCACCGTACTAAAATTTTACACTGTTTGACAGGTACTTCATTCGCAGAGACTTCGCGAAAAGCCATTGCAGCCATGGATCATCGCAGATAAAGCTGGGACTGTCTGCACCGCCCATTGTGACTGCATGGCTGGGTTGGGTGAGGCCTGCACTCACATCGACACACTTCTCTTTGTGGTGGATACTACCGTGAAGATCCGTGACAGCAAGACTGTGACGCAAGAGCCAGCTTATTGGCTGCTGCCAGCAACTCACCGAGAGGTTCGTTACAGAGAGGTTGGTGAAATCGATTTCACGTCAGCCTTGACCAAAAAAAAGCAACTGGACGAAGCCATTGCCAGTGGGTCGCCAGTCTCGTCTCGGGTTCGTCAACCAAAGAACATCGCCGCACCAAGTCATGCTGAGCTTGACAGCTTTTTCCATGGACTTAGCCTGGGTGACACAAAGCCTGTTGTGTTGTCCCTTCTGCCTCCGTACAGTGATGGGTTTGTTCCCAAACAGGCCCAGGTAAATTTTCCAGCAGTGCTTTCGGACATGTTCCAGGATGAGCTGTACAAACAGCCGTTCCATGTCGTCCTGGAGAAGTGTTCGTCTGTCACGTTGGCTGTCACACTTCAACAGGCGGAGGCAGTGGAGATGGCGACAAGGGCTCAGGCCAACTCACGACTGTGGCCAAAGTTCAGGGCTGGCAGGGTGACTGCATCAAGGTTTCACAAAGTGTGCCACACTGACCCCTCTCAACCAGCACCAAGTGCGATCAAGGACATCTGCTACCCAGATCGACACCTGACCACACCAGCCATACGATGGGGCATCAAGCATGAGAACGTTGCGAAGGCTGCTTATCGCAAGACGATGACCGGGCATGCCAACTTCTCCATGCGGGACTCTGGATTAGTCATCCACAACCGATATCCAGAGATTGGGGCTTCTCCCGATGGAGTCGTCCGATGTGACTGCTGTGGGGAAGGCAGTCTCGAGGTGAAGTGCCCCTACCTCGTGCGTGACGAGGTCCTGAGTGAGGTAAAGGAAGGCGCCACATGTTTGGCAAAGAATGCAGATGGCACCCTACACTTACAAAAAGGACATGCCTACTACTACCAGGTACAGTGTCAGCTGTTTGTGTGTGGGCACAGCTATGGAGACTTTGTTGTGTGGACACAGAGGTCCTATCACTGCGAGCGCATCTACAAGGATAACATTCTTTGGGAAGAGATGGTACCAAAAGCCCGACACTTCTTCCGAGTAGGTGTGCTACCTGAACTGCTGGGAAAATGCCACACACGTCCACCCCTGGTTGGCTGTGCTGTGAACTCGGACACTGTGAACACTGGTGAGGCTGCACAAGCAGTGTGGTGTTACTGCCGAAAGGAGGAGTGTGGCGAGATGGTGGCCTGTGACAGTGACAGCTGTCAGTATGAATGGTTTCACTACATGTGTGTGGGTGTGCTGTCGGAACCAAAGGGAAAGTGGTTTTGCCCTGAATGCCGAAAGAACAAACGCAAACAGAGAATGGAGAAACGCTGAATCATGAATGCCCAAGAAAAAAACACAAAAAATAGCATGTCTGACATGTCTGCAGTTTTTCATTTCACATGAAAATCCTAGCTGCACTGATGAGTCCTGGGGGGACGAAACATGTTACTAACAGACAGGTGCAATTACAATATATATATATATATATATTTATATCAATCACAGTGACACCAATTACAGCATACCACTTTCATCACAAAAATAATTATTCCTTTTGGTGTCTATATTGATATAATCAGGTTCAACCTAAAATCCAGATATATAAAATATCAACCAAAAATAATGTAAATGTGTATTTATTTTTAGAGCATGTTTATTTACACATGTAATTTCAAACATTTATTGTTTTCCATTCAAAAGTTAATTATAATAAGATTATGAAAAGAAAAGATTTACTGCATCGGTGAACATTCACAATGCGGGTGCGCGCGGGGCGGTCTATACTCCAGCGCTTGTACTCCAAGATGGCAGACCGCAAAAATGGTGACGTCACACGCACACCCTCTAAAAATATAGAGGGTGTCTAATGACGTCAGCACTATGCGTGCACACAACCCCCAGCGGCCATATTGGAGTACAAGCGAACCGTTCGCAACCGCCCGCATTGTGTGTGTTCACTGAGCCGCTAAATTGTTTTCTTTGTCGTTGCACCGCGCAGTATGGCTTCAAAGACAGTTAAAGTTCCGTATGTTGACACATTAGATGTGTTGACAAAGCAGAGGTATTTAGATAAGTTACGAATCGTTGATAGCGTTGATCCGTATTCTTTGCCGAATTCGGCATGGTCTAAGAACTTAGAAGGAAGCATGCTTCCCAGCTGTATCATACCCAGACATAGTGAACTACTTGATTTTTAACAAATCTTTCTACACCATGGAAGACATGAAGGCGTGGAAGAGCCTAGAGGCGTACAACCAGCTGACGTCAGGATGGATAAGCGATGTGGCGGTTTTTGTGAAAAATGGCTACCACATTGACATTGTACGAGCGAAAGTAAGCTTTGATTTCAGTAAATTTAGACATCTAGTTTTGATAAGTAGGTAGTCCCCCTATTAATAATATTACAATAGCTTAATGAGAATGACTATAAAATTAATTGCAATAAAATATGTGCATGCAATTATACCTATGGCTATGCCCTTTTTCCCATGGGGCTATGCCTATGGCTATTGTGTAACTATAAATAGTTGGTCCCTATATTTATAAGCATAAAAGGCTGGATATATTTTTTATTAAGTACTGTTTTTATTATTAATTGCTTTATGCATCAACTTTGTTATGCAGAAGATAAGTAGGTACAACCATGACTTAAGTCCTTACAGCTATATATTTATGTATTTTAAGGCCATAATTTTTGCATGTATAACATTGTCAACAATTCTAAATTTAGTTTGCACCGTACTAAAATTTTACACTGTTTGACAGGTACTTCATTCGCAGAGACTTCGCGAAAAGCCATTGCAGCCATGGATCATCGCAGATAAAGCTGGGACTGTCTGCACCGCCCATTGTGACTGCATGGCTGGGTTGGGTGAGGCCTGCACTCACATCGACACACTTCTCTTTGTGGTGGATACTACCGTGAAGATCCGTGACAGCAAGACTGTGACGCAAGAGCCAGCTTATTGGCTGCTGCCAGCAACTCACCGAGAGGTTCGTTACAGAGAGGTTGGTGAAATCGATTTCACGTCAGCCTTGACCAAAAAAAAGCAACTGGACGAAGCCATTGCCAGTGGGTCGCCAGTCTCGTCTCGGGTTCGTCAACCAAAGAACATCGCCGCACCAAGTCATGCTGAGCTTGACAGCTTTTTCCATGGACTTAGCCTGGGTGACACAAAGCCTGTTGTGTTGTCCCTTCTGCCTCCGTACAGTGATGGGTTTGTTCCCAAACAGGCCCAGGTAAATTTTCCAGCAGTGCTTTCGGACATGTTCCAGGATGAGCTGTACAAACAGCCGTTCCATGTCGTCCTGGAGAAGTGTTCGTCTGTCACGTTGGCTGTCACACTTCAACAGGCGGAGGCAGTGGAGATGGGGACAAGGGCTCAGGCCAACTCACGACTGTGGCCAAAGTTCAGGGCTGGCAGGGTGACTGCATCAAGGTTTCACAAAGTGTGCCACACTGACCCCTCTCAACCAGCACCAAGTGCGATCAAGGACATCTGCTACCCAGATCGACACCTGACCACACCAGCCATACGATGGGGCATCAAGCATGAGAACGTTGCGAAGGCTGCTTATCGCAAGACGATGACCGGGCATGCCAACTTCTCCATGCGGGACTCTGGATTAGTCATCCACAACCGATATCCAGAGATTGGGGCTTCTCCCGATGGAGTCGTCCGATGTGACTGCTGTGGGGAAGGCAGTCTCGAGGTGAAGTGCCCCTACCTCGTGCGTGACGAGGTCCTGAGTGAGGTAAAGGAAGGCGCCACATGTTTGGCAAAGAATGCAGATGGCACCCTACACTTACAAAAAGGACATGCCTACTACTACCAGGTACAGTGTCAGCTGTTTGTGTGTGGGCACAGCTATGGAGACTTTGTTGTGTGGACACAGAGGTCCTATCACTGCGAGCGCATCTACAAGGATAACATTCTTTGGGAAGAGATGGTACCAAAAGCCCGACACTTCTTCCGAGTAGGTGTGCTACCTGAACTGCTGGGAAAATGCCACACACGTCCACCCCTGGTTGGCTGTGCTGTGAACTCGGACACTGTGAACACTGGTGAGGCTGCACAAGCAGTGTGGTGTTACTGCCGAAAGGAGGAGTGTGGCGAGATGGTGGCCTGTGACAGTGACAGCTGTCAGTATGAATGGTTTCACTACATGTGTGTGGGTGTGCTGTCGGAACCAAAGGGAAAGTGGTTTTGCCCTGAATGCCGAAAGAACAAACGCAAACAGAGAATGGAGAAACGCTGAATCATGAATGCCCAAGAAAAAAACACAAAAAATAGCATGTCTGACATGTCTGCAGTTTTTCATTTCACATGAAAATCCTAGCTGCACTGATGAGTCCTGGGGGGACGAAACATGTTACTAACAGACAGGTGCAATTACAATATATATATATATATATATTTATATCAATCACAGTGACACCAATTACAGCATACCACTTTCATCACAAAAATAATTATTCCTTTTGGTGTCTATATTGATATAATCAGGTTCAACCTAAAATCCAGATATATAAAATATCAACCAAAAATAATGTAAATGTGTATTTATTTTTAGAGCATGTTTATTTACACATGTAATTTCAAACATTTATTGTTTTCCATTCAAAAGTTAATTATAATAAGATTATGAAAAGAAAAGATTTACTGCATCGGTGAACATTCACAATGCGGGTGCGCGCGGGGCGGTCTATACTCCAGCGCTTGTACTCCAAGATGGCAGACCGCAAAAATGGTGACGTCACACGCACACCCTCTAAAAATATAGAGGGTGTCTAATGACGTCAGCACTATGCGTGCACACAACCCCCAGCGGCCATATTGGAGTACAAGCGAACCGTTCGCAACCGCCCGCATTGTGTGTGTTCACTGAGCCGCTAAATTGTTTTCTTTGTCGTTGCACCGCGCAGTATGGCTTCAAAGACAGTTAAAGTTCCGTATGTTGACACATTAGATGTGTTGACAAAGCAGAGGTATTTAGATAAGTTACGAATCGTTGATAGCGTTGATCCGTATTCTTTGCCGAATTCGGCATGGTCTAAGAACTTAGAAGGAAGCATGCTTCCCAGCTGTATCATACCCAGACATAGTGAACTACTTGATTTTTAACAAATCTTTCTACACCATGGAAGACATGAAGGCGTGGAAGAGCCTAGAGGCGTACAACCAGCTGACGTCAGGATGGATAAGCGATGTGGCGGTTTTTGTGAAAAATGGCTACCACATTGACATTGTACGAGCGAAAGTAAGCTTTGATTTCAGTAAATTTAGACATCTAGTTTTGATAAGTAGGTAGTCCCCCTATTAATAATATTACAATAGCTTAATGAGAATGACTATAAAATTAATTGCAATAAAATATGTGCATGCAATTATACCTATGGCTATGCCCTTTTTCCCATGGGGCTATGCCTATGGCTATTGTGTAACTATAAATAGTTGGTCCCTATATTTATAAGCATAAAAGGCTGGATATATTTTTTATTAAGTACTGTTTTTATTATTAATTGCTTTATGCATCAACTTTGTTATGCAGAAGATAAGTAGGTACAACCATGACTTAAGTCCTTACAGCTATATATTTATGTATTTTAAGGCCATAATTTTTGCATGTATAACATTGTCAACAATTCTAAATTTAGTTTGCACCGTACTAAAATTTTACACTGTTTGACAGGTACTTCATTCGCAGAGACTTCGCGAAAAGCCATTGCAGCCATGGATCATCGCAGATAAAGCTGGGACTGTCTGCACCGCCCATTGTGACTGCATGGCTGGGTTGGGTGAGGCCTGCACTCACATCGACACACTTCTCTTTGTGGTGGATACTACCGTGAAGATCCGTGACAGCAAGACTGTGACGCAAGAGCCAGCTTATTGGCTGCTGCCAGCAACTCACCGAGAGGTTCGTTACAGAGAGGTTGGTGAAATCGATTTCACGTCAGCCTTGACCAAAAAAAAGCAACTGGACGAAGCCATTGCCAGTGGGTCGCCAGTCTCGTCTCGGGTTCGTCAACCAAAGAACATCGCCGCACCAAGTCATGCTGAGCTTGACAGCTTTTTCCATGGACTTAGCCTGGGTGACACAAAGCCTGTTGTGTTGTCCCTTCTGCCTCCGTACAGTGATGGGTTTGTTCCCAAACAGGCCCAGGTAAATTTTCCAGCAGTGCTTTCGGACATGTTCCAGGATGAGCTGTACAAACAGCCGTTCCATGTCGTCCTGGAGAAGTGTTCGTCTGTCACGTTGGCTGTCACACTTCAACAGGCGGAGGCAGTGGAGATGGCGACAAGGGCTCAGGCCAACTCACGACTGTGGCCAAAGTTCAGGGCTGGCAGGGTGACTGCATCAAGGTTTCACAAAGTGTGCCACACTGACCCCTCTCAACCAGCACCAAGTGCGATCAAGGACATCTGCTACCCAGATCGACACCTGACCACACCAGCCATACGATGGGGCATCAAGCATGAGAACGTTGCGAAGGCTGCTTATCGCAAGACGATGACCGGGCATGCCAACTTCTCCATGCGGGACTCTGGATTAGTCATCCACAACCGATATCCAGAGATTGGGGCTTCTCCCGATGGAGTCGTCCGATGTGACTGCTGTGGGGAAGGCAGTCTCGAGGTGAAGTGCCCCTACCTCGTGCGTGACGAGGTCCTGAGTGAGGTAAAGGAAGGCGCCACATGTTTGGCAAAGAATGCAGATGGCACCCTACACTTACAAAAAGGACATGCCTACTACTACCAGGTACAGTGTCAGCTGTTTGTGTGTGGGCACAGCTATGGAGACTTTGTTGTGTGGACACAGAGGTCCTATCACTGCGAGCGCATCTACAAGGATAACATTCTTTGGGAAGAGATGGTACCAAAAGCCCGACACTTCTTCCGAGTAGGTGTGCTACCTGAACTGCTGGGAAAATGCCACACACGTCCACCCCTGGTTGGCTGTGCTGTGAACTCGGACACTGTGAACACTGGTGAGGCTGCACAAGCAGTGTGGTGTTACTGCCGAAAGGAGGAGTGTGGCGAGATGGTGGCCTGTGACAGTGACAGCTGTCAGTATGAATGGTTTCACTACATGTGTGTGGGTGTGCTGTCGGAACCAAAGGGAAAGTGGTTTTGCCCTGAATGCCGAAAGAACAAACGCAAACAGAGAATGGAGAAACGCTGAATCATGAATGCCCAAGAAAAAAACACAAAAAATAGCATGTCTGACATGTCTGCAGTTTTTCATTTCACATGAAAATCCTAGCTGCACTGATGAGTCCTGGGGGGACGAAACATGTTACTAACAGACAGGTGCAATTACAATATATATATATATATATATTTATATCAATCACAGTGACACCAATTACAGCATACCACTTTCATCACAAAAATAATTATTCCTTTTGGTGTCTATATTGATATAATCAGGTTCAACCTAAAATCCAGATATATAAAATATCAACCAAAAATAATGTAAATGTGTATTTATTTTTAGAGCATGTTTATTTACACATGTAATTTCAAACATTTATTGTTTTCCATTCAAAAGTTAATTATAATAAGATTATGAAAAGAAAAGATTTACTGCATCGGTGAACATTCACAATGCGGGTGCGCGCGGGGCGGTCTATACTCCAGCGCTTGTACTCCAAGATGGCAGACCGCAAAAATGGTGACGTCACACGCACACCCTCTAAAAATATAGAGGGTGTCTAATGACGTCAGCACTATGCGTGCACACAACCCCCAGCGGCCATATTGGAGTACAAGCGAACCGTTCGCAACCGCCCGCATTGTGTGTGTTCACTGAGCCGCTAAATTGTTTTCTTTGTCGTTGCACCGCGCAGTATGGCTTCAAAGACAGTTAAAGTTCCGTATGTTGACACATTAGATGTGTTGACAAAGCAGAGGTATTTAGATAAGTTACGAATCGTTGATAGCGTTGATCCGTATTCTTTGCCGAATTCGGCATGGTCTAAGAACTTAGAAGGAAGCATGCTTCCCAGCTGTATCATACCCAGACATAGTGAACTACTTGATTTTTAACAAATCTTTCTACACCATGGAAGACATGAAGGCGTGGAAGAGCCTAGAGGCGTACAACCAGCTGACGTCAGGATGGATAAGCGATGTGGCGGTTTTTGTGAAAAATGGCTACCACATTGACATTGTACGAGCGAAAGTAAGCTTTGATTTCAGTAAATTTAGACATCTAGTTTTGATAAGTAGGTAGTCCCCCTATTAATAATATTACAATAGCTTAATGAGAATGACTATAAAATTAATTGCAATAAAATATGTGCATGCAATTATACCTATGGCTATGCCCTTTTTCCCATGGGGCTATGCCTATGGCTATTGTGTAACTATAAATAGTTGGTCCCTATATTTATAAGCATAAAAGGCTGGATATATTTTTTATTAAGTACTGTTTTTATTATTAATTGCTTTATGCATCAACTTTGTTATGCAGAAGATAAGTAGGTACAACCATGACTTAAGTCCTTACAGCTATATATTTATGTATTTTAAGGCCATAATTTTTGCATGTATAACATTGTCAACAATTCTAAATTTAGTTTGCACCGTACTAAAATTTTACACTGTTTGACAGGTACTTCATTCGCAGAGACTTCGCGAAAAGCCATTGCAGCCATGGATCATCGCAGATAAAGCTGGGACTGTCTGCACCGCCCATTGTGACTGCATGGCTGGGTTGGGTGAGGCCTGCACTCACATCGACACACTTCTCTTTGTGGTGGATACTACCGTGAAGATCCGTGACAGCAAGACTGTGACGCAAGAGCCAGCTTATTGGCTGCTGCCAGCAACTCACCGAGAGGTTCGTTACAGAGAGGTTGGTGAAATCGATTTCACGTCAGCCTTGACCAAAAAAAAGCAACTGGACGAAGCCATTGCCAGTGGGTCGCCAGTCTCGTCTCGGGTTCGTCAACCAAAGAACATCGCCGCACCAAGTCATGCTGAGCTTGACAGCTTTTTCCATGGACTTAGCCTGGGTGACACAAAGCCTGTTGTGTTGTCCCTTCTGCCTCCGTACAGTGATGGGTTTGTTCCCAAACAGGCCCAGGTAAATTTTCCAGCAGTGCTTTCGGACATGTTCCAGGATGAGCTGTACAAACAGCCGTTCCATGTCGTCCTGGAGAAGTGTTCGTCTGTCACGTTGGCTGTCACACTTCAACAGGCGGAGGCAGTGGAGATGGGGACAAGGGCTCAGGCCAACTCACGACTGTGGCCAAAGTTCAGGGCTGGCAGGGTGACTGCATCAAGGTTTCACAAAGTGTGCCACACTGACCCCTCTCAACCAGCACCAAGTGCGATCAAGGACATCTGCTACCCAGATCGACACCTGACCACACCAGCCATACGATGGGGCATCAAGCATGAGAACGTTGCGAAGGCTGCTTATCGCAAGACGATGACCGGGCATGCCAACTTCTCCATGCGGGACTCTGGATTAGTCATCCACAACCGATATCCAGAGATTGGGGCTTCTCCCGATGGAGTCGTCCGATGTGACTGCTGTGGGGAAGGCAGTCTCGAGGTGAAGTGCCCCTACCTCGTGCGTGACGAGGTCCTGAGTGAGGTAAAGGAAGGCGCCACATGTTTGGCAAAGAATGCAGATGGCACCCTACACTTACAAAAAGGACATGCCTACTACTACCAGGTACAGTGTCAGCTGTTTGTGTGTGGGCACAGCTATGGAGACTTTGTTGTGTGGACACAGAGGTCCTATCACTGCGAGCGCATCTACAAGGATAACATTCTTTGGGAAGAGATGGTACCAAAAGCCCGACACTTCTTCCGAGTAGGTGTGCTACCTGAACTGCTGGGAAAATGCCACACACGTCCACCCCTGGTTGGCTGTGCTGTGAACTCGGACACTGTGAACACTGGTGAGGCTGCACAAGCAGTGTGGTGTTACTGCCGAAAGGAGGAGTGTGGCGAGATGGTGGCCTGTGACAGTGACAGCTGTCAGTATGAATGGTTTCACTACATGTGTGTGGGTGTGCTGTCGGAACCAAAGGGAAAGTGGTTTTGCCCTGAATGCCGAAAGAACAAACGCAAACAGAGAATGGAGAAACGCTGAATCATGAATGCCCAAGAAAAAAACACAAAAAATAGCATGTCTGACATGTCTGCAGTTTTTCATTTCACATGAAAATCCTAGCTGCACTGATGAGTCCTGGGGGGACGAAACATGTTACTAACAGACAGGTGCAATTACAATATATATATATATATATATTTATATCAATCACAGTGACACCAATTACAGCATACCACTTTCATCACAAAAATAATTATTCCTTTTGGTGTCTATATTGATATAATCAGGTTCAACCTAAAATCCAGATATATAAAATATCAACCAAAAATAATGTAAATGTGTATTTATTTTTAGAGCATGTTTATTTACACATGTAATTTCAAACATTTATTGTTTTCCATTCAAAAGTTAATTATAATAAGATTATGAAAAGAAAAGATTTACTGCATCGGTGAACATTCACAATGCGGGTGCGCGCGGGGCGGTCTATACTCCAGCGCTTGTACTCCAAGATGGCAGACCGCAAAAATGGTGACGTCACACGCACACCCTCTATTGAAACAGCGGCTATATTTACTGCCGTATTGTTGTATTTAGCGCCAGATCAAGAGGCTACAGGTAATTTAATAATCATAGCGTTAATAATTGTATGTTCTAGATGTTTTGTAGCGCACTTTGGAATAAGTTGTGTGTTTATTTTGCGTAAATTGCGTGTTTGTTTACATTGCTGTCGTTGCGGCCTCCGCCGGCTACGGCCTGTGGCTATGCTGTTATGGCTTCGTTGGATGTTAGTTTAGATGATAATATTGTAACGACCCGTAAATTATATCGTTAGGCTATGTGATGTACATGTAGTTCGTTGATTACGAGTAGTATTGTATTGAATCTTTAGACTGGATGTCATTTATTATGAGCACTTCTACAATACTTATGTTTATAATTATATTAGTCGTTCTCAGTGGCGCCACCCCGCGCTTAAATCTTAGACATGTATCAATATTCCACGTACGTCGGTCACATATCTGAACTGTATTAATCTTCGTTTCAGATTTGACGATTCTATTCGATTGTATTCGATTTTATTTTCATTGAATTCATTTTTTATTTGAGATTTATTTGTTTTTGAACAACACTGTTCAATTCAACTATTGAATAAATCCATAGTAAATCCGCACCTCACAAGTTATTATTATATTTGATCTGGGCGTCTACAGTGTAAGTGGTAAAGCAAAACGTTGTGAACCAGTTAGAAACAGGAAACTTCTGCCGTTGAAAGTAAAGTGCAAAGATCTGCATGGTAACATTCTCTTTCACATGGTGGATGATGACGTGAAACATGTAATAGAGAGTGACCATTTGATTATGGCACATGGGAGTTTAAAATACTGTTATAGGAGTACGACCCAGCCAAATATATCTAATGAGGTTGGTGAATTCTACTTTGCAGAGACCATTCAGAGAGGCTGATGGAGGTATGCATCTAAAATATGCAAAAACAAAAAAATCATTGCGTAGTACCACGGTATGTAGAAAAACACTATTGCATGCCACTGTCATGAAATGTTTAAGTCTAGTGTTACTATTAAACATTTATAATGCGATGTTTCCTGGTGTAACACCTGCTCAAAGACGTTAATGTTGATACATGCATAAGTAGCATGCATTAAGTTGTATAACATATCAAAATGGAATATCACAAGGAATGTCATAATTTACCTCTAACTATAAGGATATTACGAAATATTTTGAAAAATAGTGCAGTCGTATTTTGGATGTACTAAGTTTTTTATATGACAAATGTCTACCTCTTGCTTTCAGACATGGACACTACACCAGAGAGACAACTGAAACAGCCAAGAAATAGCCGAATGCATAAGAAGACAGGTACTATTAATTTAATTCATATATATTTCTTCACGGTTGTATTTACGAATCTTATTCTTTTTTTGGTGGTTTATTGGGCCTACTGGCTTCATATTTCTCTGCCCATCATACCGAAAACAAAACACAATGTGAGGTTGTATTAGCAAAACTTTTAGAAACATGTCATAACTTAGCTACTTCTCTAGTAGCCACCTCATCTGTGTTACATTGCTCTTGAATTGTTGTATATTATCTGGATGAGCAAATCAATTTACTTACTTACTTACTTATGGCGCAGTGGTTCGCACGCTTGAAAATAGTTCACTATTACTTGGTAATGGGTCAGTATAATTCCTTATTCATTGTTGGAGATAATAATTTGCAAATAATTTGACAGTCGTTGGTAGGAGAGTATTCCATGAACCCATGCATTCCAAAATGTGAGATCCCTGGCTTATTAGTATATTTCCAGTATTAGAAATCATGTTGGTGGCTCCTGGTGGTACGACACTATGACAGTGGAAAAAAGAAGTGATTCTTTGTTAGAACAGTCATCAAAGATTAATTTTAGAAGGTATTCGCAATGTTTGTAGATCAAAGAATAACCATGTATTCATTTAACAACATTTTGAGGTACAATCATTTAGCATACTTGCAATGGCTGTATGACAGTTGTCTGTTTTATAGGACATGGTGGGGTGAGAAGAAGACGCCCTGGACAACTGAAGAGAAGTCGGCGGCAGAGAAAGAGTTGAAGACATTCATCATGATGAAGGTTCCCGGGAAGAAAGCTTGTGACAGAGGCTGTGCGGAAAGAATGTGCCTTGCAAAACTGATCCTGGGCCGCAGTTAAATATTATGTTCATAATTGTACCCTAAAGAAGAAAGCAATATTAAGGAAGTTAATGATTTGTGTAAAAGAATCCGAAAAGAATCAAATAAATTATTTGATTCAGAATCTGATCCGTGTGGCAAACAGTGGTGCCACGAAATGGAGTCTGGATAATCAAGTCTAGTATAGGGGGTTCTGTCCTATGAATAGAAAAGAAACTATTACTGATCTGTACCAACATGCTTAGTGTTTTAAAATAGGGTGTCTTAGAGCTTTGAGCCTCCAATTTTATGGCTCAATTCGGAAGTACGACAGACGGCGACTCAGTTGCATTGAATGACTACAGGTTTGTTTTTTCACAATCTTACAACTACTGTTCATTTGTTATATATCGAATTACTGTATGTGGCAAATGGTAGTGCCACAGATTGGAGTGAGGATAATCGAGACTACTATGGTGGGTTCTGTCTTCTGACAGAAAAGACACTATTAATGATCTGTACCAAAATGCTTAAATATACAGTTTTATTCTAAAATTGTGTCATAGCTATGAGCCTCCTATGTTACGACTCATTTCGGAAACTAACTGTCAATGGACCAACCTAAAGTAAACACCTGCTAACAGAAATAGTCTTGCTTATGAAAGAAACCTATATGACCCAGCCGCAGGCCATAGAAGCCATGAAGGGGGATGGAAGGGTGAAGGCTGTACTGGATATGTTTCCAGTATTCCAGGAGCAATCTTTGTAAGTAGATTTTGAGATATCCAAATAAAACGCCTGTATAATTATTATCCCTTTCTACTGTGTTGATTATATGTGTGACTTTAGACATTTGTTTGGCAAAGAATGCAGATGGCACCCTACACTTACAAAAAGGACATGCCTACTACTACCAGGTACAGTGTCAGCTGTTTGTGTGTGGGCACAGCTATGGAGACTTTGTTGTGTGGACACAGAGGTCCTATCACTGTGAGCGCATCTACAAGGATAACATTCTCTGGGAAGAGATGGTACCAAAAGCCCGACACTTCTTCCGAGTAGGTGTGCTACCTGAACTGCTGGGAAAATGCCACACACGTCCACCCCTGGTTGGCTGTGCTGTGAACTCGGACACTGTGAACACTGGTGAGGCTGTACAAGCAGTGTGGTGTTACTGCCGAAAGGAGGAGTGTGGCGAGATGGTGGCCTGTGACAGTGACAGCTGTCAGTATGAATGGTTTCACTACATGTGTGTGGGTGTGCTGTCGGAACCAAAGGGAAAGTGGTTTTGCCCTGAATGCCGATGCTATCTGGATATATTGAGGATTTTACCAGTTCTAGCCAATCTACAGCACTCAAGTTTGTATATATATTTTATGAATACACAAAGAGGACACTGGACTAAATGGTGTTATCGAGTGTTTTGTGACTTTTTACTACTTTAACCGACTTACATTTTATATTTGCGATTGCACCTGAGTTACATTGACAAGCTTGTGATCAGTCATGTGTGACCTGGACAAAGAGAGCATTGTTTACATCCCAGCATGACCCAAGACTGCCTGTATCGGTTACGGCCCAGCGGTCGCACTCACATTCGGCTCAACAATGCTGCCTGGAGAGCTGCTTGTGAAGCGGGGGTGGCACTCCATCGAGGTTGTCGTCGGGGTGCACGCAAACAACAACAGATACGTGTACTTGTGTCAGCGCGGCCAACAACTCCCATTAAGCCTGAACCTCGACGTGACAACTTGATTACTCTGACATTACCATACAATCCTTGCAACTGCACAAACCTTGCTCTGCTAAATGCAAGATCCGTCAGGAACAAAACTGATTTCATTACCGATTATATCCACGAATATGATCTTGACATCATCGCACTTACAGAGACGTGGCTGACAGATGACCCTAAGGACATCCCAAACACCTGCAAGTTGACCCCGGATGGATACAACTTCGTCCACCAACCTCGGCCCGACCGACGAGGTGGGGGAATCGGTGTTTTATACAAGTCGTGTAACATGATCTTATCGCGACACTGGCCAGCATTGTCCTTCCAGTGCCTCGAGGTGGTGTTTGCCCAATTGTATGTTGACTTGAGTGGAACGCGGGATGGAGAAGCCGCTGTTGACCGCATCGAGCGATGCATCGAAAAAGCGAAGCAGTGGATGTCAGACCACAATCTACTGCTGAACGAAAACAAGACCGAGGCTATTATCATCTCGGCACCAAATCGTAAACACCTGCATGACGTTTCGTGTGTTAGTGTATGCGGATGTAACATTGTTCCGTCACTGACCATCCGCAACATCGGGATTACAATTTCAAAAATAAGATATTGTCTTACTACCGATGCATGTAAGACACTAGTCCACGCCCTGGTGACATTGCGGCAGGACTACAGTAACGCGGTCCTGTACGGCATCACCGAGACACTTATGAACAAATTGCAGATGGTACAGAACTCGGCAGCAAGACTAATTTCAAGACACCGAAAGTACCAGCACATAACACCTGTGCTGGTCGAACTGCACTGGCTTCCAGTTCGCTGGCGTATCCAGTACAAACTGCTGGTCCTTGTTTTCACAGCTTTGCATGGTCTTGCTTCAGCGTATATCCAAGATCTCATAATACCGTATACGCCCACCCGCAACCTCCGATCTACATCTGCTTGTAGTCCCGCGCTACAACTTAGAGGGCTACGGCAGACGAGCTTTCTCCATGTCTGGACCTACGCTCTGGAACGCTCTTCCAATAAACGTTCATCAAATAGAGACTTTGGATGAATTCAAAACTTGCCTTAAAACATATCTATTTAAGCAGGCGTGCATCGACTGAGGAACTGTGCTGTAGGACACTTTTTTATGAATATATATTTAATCAATTAATTTATTTCTATTATATAATGTATTCTAATTAATTTTTTATTATTTATCTTTTAATAAAATTTTATATATCATAATGTATATTCTCTTTCTTAATTATATTAATATTTGTGCAAATATGTCATGTATATTGATCACATTATATATACACAATCTTGTAAATCTTAATAATTATTACATTTACCGGCATCTTTATACATATATATTTTTACATTTGTTTCCATGTACGTCTTACAATGTGTGTACGCGCCTATGAACGGGCTGGTCCCAGAGATATGGCGCTATAGAAATGCTACTAATAATAATAATAATAAAGCACTGGACTGTCAATCAAGGGGGCGGTGGTTTGATTCCACCTGCCACCATTTCAAAACTTAGGCAATTTCATTCACCTCATATTGCCTGTGTCTTTCAGAAAAGACACTATAAGCCGTTGGTCCTTGTTATCAGGTGCCTATGTCATAGGAAGTAAAAGATCCTACACACTGGCGCACAGGGGGTAAATGTGTAACCTGTCGTGGTCTCACAGAGTGGCGGTCTCTATCTCTATCCCACTGGATCTTGCTCCCAGTGGCTGGAGTTGCTTCCCGGTCGGGTGTGTGAGAGACATCGAGCAGGCCGTGTACACACTATATCATTGGACCCACTGGGTCCTATATGAATGTTCATATCAGAACCATGTCCAAACACAACCAGACATACCCATGAGTTACTGGACAGATGAATCAGAATCTAATTCAGCTGACATCTGCATCAAACATTCCCTCACATAGTTATTATTAAACTTTGCCTGATGTTTATGTCATAAAGACAAACACTTTGGGCCTGAACTTCAAAAAAATATATGACGGAATGTTCGAATGCTCCGCACGTTCGACATCCATTTTTATGACTTGATGGAACTTTTGTTCATGTCATTGATAGGTCAGGGTTCAAAATTAAGGGTAGTCCGCCATTTTTGACCACTTTAGCAACATGTGGAAGGTTATCAATGTGATGAAACCTGCGAAGAAGCGAAAGGTGGAAGGTTATCAATGTGATGATACCTGCGAAGAAGCGAAAGGTGATCAATGTGATGATACCTGCGAAGAAGCGAAAGGTGGAAGGTTATCAATGTGATGAAACCTGCGAAGAAGCGAAAGGTGGAAGGTTATCAATGTGATGATACCTGCAAAGAAGCGAAAGTTAGACGAAAGCAAGATGCACGAACGTGACAAGAAATGCGACGAGAGCAGAGAGCGAAGATTCCATGAACAACAGAAAGTCAACCAAGACTGGCTGAAGTACGACGTTGAGAAAGTGGTGATGTTCTGCACGGTTTGCTGCTCACAAGCGACAACCAAGACTGATCGCCAATTCAGTTTTGTCGGTGGGTACAAAAAGAGATGCGGTGCAACCGACACCGCGAAGAAGGCGAACCAACCCGGGGAACGACATCCTGACCAACCTGCTGCACATTTTGTTCCACACTGCGAGCATTGCAGAGTTCGATCCAACTGCCGCCATCCATCCACCTATGGAATGCCAGTGGCCCTGGGGCCAAGCAGCCCGAGTTTATGGTGTGGGAAGACAGTGAGGACGAGTGAGATGTGACACCTCGTCACATGTGATGTATCGTTGTCTCTAATGCATGTGTTTTTCGTGAATAAATTTTGTATATATTTTGGTTATCTTGACTCCGTGTCGTTGACTTTGACGGGACTAGTAGATATGACTGTAGACTAGTGAACTTCCCTGGCCACTAGTCATGATGAAAAAAGTTTCTACCCCTGCAAACTGCACTATCTTTGCTTCATAGGTCACAAACCACAAACTGCACTATCTTTGCTTCATAGGTCACAAACTACAAACTGCACTATCTTTGCTTCATAGGTCACAAACCACAAACTGCACTATCTTAGCTTCATAGGTCACAAACTACAAACTGCACTATCTTTGCTTCATAGGTCACAAACCACAAACTGCACTATCTTTGCTTCATAGGTCACAAACAACAAACTGCACTATCTTTGCTTCATAGGTCACAAACTACAAACTGCACTATCTTTGCTTCATAGGTCACAAACTGCACTATCTTTGCTTCATAGGTCACAAACTACAAACTGCACTATCTTTGCTTCATAGGTCACAAACCACAAACTGCACTATCTTTGCTTCATAGATCACAAACCACAAACTGCACTATCTTTGCTTCCCCTTCAGGCATCTCCATATGCAATCCAAATAAACTTATTATTAATTTACCAACAATCTCAGAGACTATTAGACACACAAAAGTGGTTGGAACTGTTCGCAACCAAGGCATGGTCAGATAAAGTCAAACTTACCCAAAACTGTCCATGTATTAAATGAGAATAACAGATCCTGAACTTGAAATAGTTACACTGGTCAGACATTTATGAATGCATACCGTGTTGTTTGCGACTTTCATGTGAACTGTCTTCTACCGGACTAAATGATGACAGATGAAGATAAAGTAATGCATTATATCAGGTCTGCTGGCAAGTCACAACTGGCGGCTTTTAAAAATCACCACAAATTCATTTTATAATGAGAAAAACACAACAAATCTTATCGGCTGGTACCCATGCAACAAGAATCAGCGAGACCATCAGAACACAACAAATCTTGTTGAGCGAACCTGCTAAGCCTACAAGTAAACAACCACCTACCGTACCGAATCACCATGGCTGTTCCGATCAATGTGGCCCAACTACCGCCCTTCGATGCACAAAAACGAGCCTTCAACAACGGCTGAACGTTGGAAAAAGTGGATACGAAACTTTGACAGGATGGCCAGTGCGTCAGGATGCACCGATGACAAGCAAAAACGTGATTTGCTGTTACACACCGCGGGCGAAGGCGTACAGGACATTTATGATACATTCCCCGAAACATAAACAGGTAGGTCGTCGTCGTTTCAAAAGACAAAAGAACTACTGATGGACTATTTTATGTCTAAATCAAACGTCCCGTACAACAGGCACGTTTCATCGCGCTGAACAGCATGAAGGCGAAACCGTCGGGCAGTTCGTAACAGCTGGCATCGTCATGCGATTACGGGAACAATGTCGCTGAGTACATCAGAGATCAAGTAATCGATCGGTGTCGCTCTGATTCATTGCGTACCAAACTCCTAGCCGCAGGAAAGGATCTCACGCTAAACAGGGCGATCGAGATAGCGCAAACGAGAGAATCGTCAGAACGCCAGGCTAAAGACACGGCTCGTGGCACAGCAAACAACAAGTGTATGCCGCATTCAACAGGTCAGCATGCATACCATTCGAAACGCACACTCGTAAACCGGTCAACAGACATTCTAACACTAAGCAACGTCACGATCGGTGTACTCGCTGTGGCTTACAGGGCCATACAAGTGACGAATGCAAGTGCACACGTGATACAGAGTGTCACAAATGTGGAGTGCGGAGACATTTCGCTGTGATGTGCCGAAGCAAACCAAGGCAGCAGTCACAGCGCAGCTCACAGACATGGCAAAAGAAATGTGCACAGCCAGTCAATCAAGCGCAGCGTATGGCTGAGGACTTCATCAATCACATTGCTGACAGCTCTACGCCAAATGCCATCACCCTTGACGAAATTAAGGTGCACACAAGACAAGATGCGACCTTAAACAAGTTCATCGAGGTCATCCGCACAGGTCGTTGGCATGACACAGCTAACAACGAGTCATTGCTGCATTCCGGAAAGTGAGGGATGAACTGACACAGTGGGAGAAAATGGAGACTTTCTGCTACGAGATTCTCGCATTGTCATCCCGACAGCACTTCGCAGTCATGTCATACAGTTGGCAATGAGGGTCATCAGGGCATCTGCAAGACCAAAGCTCTGATCAGAAGCAAAGTGTGGTTTCCAGGCATAGACAAAGAAATGGAAGCAGTCGTCATGGGTTGCATTCTGTGTGTTGCAAACTCCAACCGCCGCCAGATGGAGCCATTAAACATGACTACTCTACCGCGAGGCCCGTGGACCAATTTGAGCATTGATTTCTGTGACCCAATGCCGACAGGCGAATATTTACTAAGCATCACAGATGAATATTCAAGATATCCAGTCGTTCACGTGACCAGATGCACCAGTGCAGAGACAGTTATGCCGATCATGGAGTCCATTTTTGCCATGTTCGGATATCCAGAAACGATAAAGTCGGACAATGGCCCACCATTCCAGAGTAATGCGTGGTCACAGTTTTTGCAGTCGTGTGGCGTCCGTCACCGCAAAATCACACCGCTATGGCCGATGGTGAATGCACAAGTAGAGAACTTCAACAAGCCGATGATGAAGGCAGTACGTTCAGCCATCATTCAACATCGCAACTGGCGTCGCGAACTGCAGCAGTTTCTTCGAAACTATCGATCTACTCCGCATAGTTCTACACTGTTCACACCTCACCGACTACTGTTTGGTCGAGAACCGAGAACTAAGCTACCTGAGCTGCCAACGCTTCAGAGCGTGCACCCAGAAGATGAAGTCGTTCGCAGACAAGATGCTCGTGCAAATGCGAGAATGAAAGAGTACTCAGACGAGCGTGCACACGCTTCACATGTGAACCTACAAATGGGAGAGGTTGTGCTTGTACAGCAGCCTAGAGTGAACAAACTCTCTACTCCGTTCGCACCGACACCGCTCATCGTCAGTGCAATGAAAGGACCAATGGTCACCGCCATGCATGGTGATGGGTCCACGGTGACGCGAAATGTGTCTAAGTTCCGTCACGTGCGAGGCTTGTCGCCCGATGAAATCGCACGACATCATCCCAAGGACACAGCTGCGGACAACGACCCGCCAACAGATGATGAGTCGTCTGAGACCCGTCACGATGACGAAGAGGTGCTTAAGCCACCTGCTCTGCAAGCTGTCCGTCCACAACGAGCTCGAAAGAAGCGACAGAGCTTAATCGAGCAAATCTAGAAATTGGGTGTAGGCGGATCACTGCCCATTCTAGATTTAGTTAGTTACACGATATAAGGGTGTAGGCGGATTCATATCCGTTATCTAGTTAAGTGTTCAGTTAAATAACATGGCATGTTTGTGCGTTCATCTGTTTCCACAACGAACACTTATTAGGAATCCATGTCACAAACTTTATTGCAGTTCAATGTTCCTTTAATTAACAACTGTGACTAAGTAATCAAGGTAGAGAGGGATGTAATATAGCCGCTCCCTGCATGTTATATACATACGTAGCCTATGTATTACGGACAGATCCCGTTGACTTCGGATTTCTCCGGTGCTGGTCGGATCAGATAATAAACGACGGCCATGTTTCGTTCAGTCTGATAAATGGTGTTTCATTTAAAAGCAGCAATCATACAGCTGGTACCCATGCAACAAAAGTCAGTGAGACCATCAGAACACAACAAATCTTGTCGGCTGGTACCCATGCAACAAAAGTCGGTGAGACCATCAGAACACAACAAATCTTGTCTGCTGGTACCCATGCAACAAGAGTCAGTGAGACCATCAGAACACAACAAATCTTATTGGCTGGTACCCATGCAACAAGAGTCAGTGAGACCATCAGATCCCACGTAGAAAGATGAGAACATGATTGGACATCCAACTGGCTCAACCTTCAGCCCTCGGCGTATGACAAGGTGAAATTCCAGAATGATGCAGAATCCTAGAACTTTTTTTTTTTACTTTTTGATTCCTAAAAAAATCTTCAAACTAAATCCATGGTATGGCATGCGACTTAGTATAAACTGCACATGTCTAAATATTCCTGCCTAAAACGTTAAATTCCAGGTACAGTGTGCAAAGAAGTTAGTGTGACATGATAAAGAATAAATTGTACATACGTAGTTATGCCTAAACATTCAATCAATCTGGTACAGGTCATTCAACACCCCCCATTCCCTGAACATAACATTATTTTATGTGGAACTGAGGACAGACACCATTTAATAGTATAACAATATCATAATCATTTATTTATTTTTTAATCATAAGATGGATTAAAAGTATTAATACAAAATATGTATTTGATAGAAAAAATATACGGACGAATCGCAAGATTAAACAAAAGTACTGATCTTTTGAAATTAATAGAAGTGTATGCATATTTAGGTTAGAAAATATTTAAAACAAAACCTAAAGGCAGTTATTCTCTCTCTCTCTCTCTCTAACTGGGACCAAGCTCACGTGGTTTAGTAACTTGAGCACATATAATTAATTAAATGTCTTTCAAACTTTACATCAACTTAAATTCAAGCAACATTTAATCTGCATCGTTAAAATTGTTCCGCAATATACTATACATAAATGTGCAATATACTGCAGGAAAATTCAAAATCATATATATCAAAAACTCCCATACAAACGAGCTACTTATGCTAATTATTATGGCTTACAATAGGACAGAAGAATCAGTAATAATCGGTAGTTAATTGGCAAGTTACAATTTTGAATTAAAAATGGTGTCTGTCTCCACAAGTATCTGTATGTAGATTGTGTCTTACCAAGTTTGATGAGGTGGCCTGTAGCCGAGTCATAATCTCCATTGTGTAAAAAACAAAGAAATCTTCCTCGACTGTTGGGGATATGCGTGTCTGAAGGAAGTCTGTGATTCCTGAACATTGGAAGATCGGACAACTAATGTTAGTACGATTACATTCATCGTGAACATAGTCTATTCACAGACAGTCTGCTTCAATCCGTTAGTATATAAGACAATTGATGTTAGTTTGATTACATTCATCGTGAACATAGTCTATTCACAGACACAGTCTGCTTCAATCATATAGTATATAAGACAATTGATGTTAGTTTGATTACAAATCATTCTCTTTTCTGTATGCATTGCAAGGAGCCTTCTGATGTCAGTACAGAAGGACTGCATTTGTCAAGTAAACCAGTTCTCACTGACTGAGTAAAAAAGGGAAGTTTATATATATATATAATATATATTATATATATATAATATATATTATATATATATATATTATCCATTCAGACGCAAGTATCTATTTGGGAGAACAGAAAAAGACAAAGTAAGTTTAATGCAGTATCCATTCCATTACCTAGGACTGCTCGATTAAGAGTCTGATGTTCTAGCAAGTGAGTCACAGCACTACACACATAAACCAGCTCTCAGTAACTGAGTATACTGAATCTAACACAAACATTCAGTAATCACACTAATTTACATATGTTAGCAATGCATTCAAAAAACATGACCAGTAATTAAATCAAAACGCATTGTCAAATCCAATATCAAAACAGCTGACTTTAATTGTTAAACTGGATAACTTGTGAAAGTGTTGTTCAACAAGCTTGTGTTGTAGGAAGTAGAACTGGACCATATTAGCCACTTCTTGCAAAGATTAGGCAGGTCCAATAGAAAGTAATCAGGTTTTTGCTGAATTCACATCAAAATTAAATAATATTGCACAAATGAGCTGTAGGATGCAATAGTGGATACTGTAGTTGATTTTTTTATTCTCTGTGTGTATGCTGTGTGTGTGTGCATGTGCGTATGCGTGCATGCATGCCTGAATGTGGGAACATTTTTCTACTAGTCATTTTACATCTCAGGCGCCAAACTTTCAAGAAACAGTCCGTTTTTATTTGTTCTGTCAATGCATAATTTTTGCAGTCAAAACATATCTATAGACACCTTGACTTTATTTAACTTACCCATATGAGCCGCTGTATGCAAATGGTCAATGATATGTCCGGCCCAGAGTCTGCCTGGGTGGTCTCAAACAGTGTACTGCCTTCTGCTGGGCCAGTCAATGTCCAGTGTCTGTCCGGTCTTTAGCCAGTGACCACAGTCTTCATCATGAACTGTTTCTATGGCAACGAGTGAAAGCAACTCTGCTAGGCGACAGCAACGCACTGTAAACTTGAGTCCTGCAACAGGCAAACATGTAGTGCTTACAGAATGTGCATTCATATTGGACCTAATGATACAGTGTATACACTGCCTGCTCCACGTATTTCGCACACCCGATTGGTAAGCAACTACGGCCACTTGGAGCAAGATTCAGTGGGTTAGAGTCCGCCCTGAACAATGCAGACTAATTAAGACTCAATCTTGAACTACTCATGTTCATTCGATGCAATGGCAAATAGTCTTGTCGACTGGTATCCATGCAACAAGAATCAGCGAGACCATCAGAACACAACAAACCTTGTCTGCTGGTACCCATGCAACAAGAATCAGCGAGACCATCAGAACACAACAAATCTTGTCGGCTGGTATCCATGCAACAAGAATCAGTGAGACCATCAGAACACAACAAACCTTGTCGGCTGGTACTCATGCAACAAGAATCAGCGAGACCATCAGAACACAACAAATCTTGTCGGCTGGTACCCATGCAACAAGAATCAGCGAGACCATCAGAACACAACAAATCTTGTCGGCTGGTATCCATGCAACAAGAATCAGCGAGACCAACAGAACACAACAAATCTTGTCGGCTGGTACCCATGCAACAAGAATCAGCGAGACCAACAGAACACAACAAATCTTGTCGGCTGGTACCCATGCAACAAGAATCAGCGAGACCATCAGAACACAACAAATCTTGTCGACTGGTATCCATGCAACAAGAATCAGCGAGACCATCAGAACACAACAAATCTTGTTGAGCGAACCTGCTAAGCCTACAAGTAAACAACCGCCTACCGTACCGAATCACCATGGCTGTTCCGATCAATGTGGCCCAACTACCGCCCTTCGATGCACAAAACGAACCTTCAACAACGGCTGAACGTTGGAAAAAGTGGATACGAAACTTTGACAGGATGGCTAGTGCGTCAGGATGCACCGATGACAAGCAAAAACGTGCTTTGCTGTTACACACGGCGGGCGAAGGCGTACAGGACATTTATGATACATTCCCCGAAACATAAACAGGTAAGTCTTCGTCGTTTCAAAAGACAAAAGAACTACTGATGGACTATTTTACGTATAAATCAAACGTCCCGTACAACAGGCACATGTTTCATCGCGCTGAACAGCATGAAGACGAAACCGTCGGGCAGTTCGTAACACGGTTACGACAGCTGGCGTCGTCATGCGATTACGGGAACAATGTCGATGAGTACATCAGAGATCAAGTAATCGATCGGTGTCGCTCTGATTCGTTGCGTACCAAACTCCTAGCCGCAGGAAAGGATCTCACGCTAAACAGGGCGATCGAGATAGCGCAAACGAGAGAATCGTCAGAACGCCAGGCTAAAGACATGGCTTGTGGCACAGCAAACAACACAGTGTATGCCGCATGCAACAGGTCAGCATGCATACCATTCGAAACGCACACTCGTAAACCGGTCAACAGACATTCTAACACTCAGCAACGTCACGATCGGTGTACTCGCTGTGGCTTACAGGGCCATACAAGTGATGAATGCAAGTGCACACGTGATAAAGAGTGTCACAAATGTGGAGTGTGGAGACATTTCGCTGTCATGTGCCGAAGCAAACCAAGGCAGCGCAGCTCACAGACGTGGCAAAAGAAACGTGCACAGCCAGTCAATCCAGCAACAAAAGTCAACCAAGCGCAGCGTATGGCTGAGGACTTCATCAATCACATTGCTGACAGCTCTACGCCAAACGCCATCACCCTTGACGAAATTAAGGTGCACACAAGACAAGATGCGACCTTAAACAAGGTCATCGAGGTCATCCGCACAGGTCGTTGGCATGACACAGCTAACAATGAGTCAGCTGACATTGCTGCATTCCGGAAAGTGAGGGATGAACTGACAGTGGGAGAAAATGGAGACTTTCTGCTACGAGATTCTCGCATTGTCATCCCGACAGCACTTCGCAGTCGTGTCATACAGTTGGCAAATGAGGGTCATCAGGGCATCTGCAAGACCAAAGCTCTGATCAGAAGCATTCTGTGTGTTGCAAACTCCAACCGCCGCCAGATGGAGCCATTAAACATGACTACTCTACCGCGAGGCCCGTGGACCAATTTGAGCATTGATTTCTGTGACCCAATGCCGACAGGCGAATATTTACTAAGCGTCACAGATGAATATTCAAGATATCCAGTCGTTCACGCGACCAGAAGCACCAGTGCAGAGACAGTTATGCCGATCATGGAGTCCATTTTTGCCATGTTCGGATATCCAGAAACGATAAAGTCGGACATTGGCCCACCATTCCAGAGTAATGCGTGGTCACAGTTTTTGCAGTCGTGTGGCGTCCGTCACTGCAAAATCACACCGCTATGGCCGATGGTGAATGCACAAGTAGAGAACTTCAACAAGCCGATGATGAAGGCAGTACGTTCAGCCATCATTCAACATCACAACTGGCGTCGCGAACTGCAGCAGTTTCTTCGAAACTATCGATCTACTCCGCATAGTTCTACACTGTTCACACCTCACCGACTACTGTTTGGTCGAGAACCAAGAACTAAGCTACCTGAGCTGCCAACGCTTCAGAGCGTGCACCCAGAAGATGAAGTCGTTCGCAGACAAGACACTCGTGCAAAAGCGAGAATGAAAGAGTACTCAGACGAGCGTGCACATGCTTCACATGTGAACCTACAAATGGGAGAGGTTGTGCTTGTACAGCAGCCTAGAGTGAACAAACTCTCTACTCCGTTCGCACCGACACCGCTCATCGTCAGTGCAATGAAAGGACCAATGGTCACCGCCGTGCATGGTGATGGGTCCACGGTGACGCGAAATGTGTCTAAGTTCCGTCACGTGCGAGGCTTGTCGCCCGATGAAATCGCACGACATCATCCCGAGGACACAGCTGCGGACGACGACCCGCCAACAGATGATGAGTCGTCTGAGACCCGTCACGATGACGAAGAGGTGCTTAAGCCACCTGCTCTGCAAGCTGTCCGTCCACAACGAGCTCGAAAGAAGCGACAGAGCTTAATCGAGCAAATCTAGAAATTGGGTGTAGGCGGATCGCTGCCCATTCTAGATTTAGTTAGTTACACGATATAAGGGTGTAGGCGGATTCATATCCGTTATCTAGTTAAGTGTTCAGTTAAATAACATGGCATGTTTGTGCGTTCATCTGTTTCCACAACGAACACTTATTAGGAATCCATGTCACAAACTTTATTGCAGTTCAATGTTCCTTTAATTAACAACTGTGACTAAGTAATCAAGGTAGAGAGGGATGTAATATAGCCGCTCCCTGCATGTTATATACATACGTAGCCTATGTATTACGGACAGATCCCGTTGACTTCGGATTTCTCCGGTGCTGGTCGGATCAGATAATAAACGACGGCCATGTTTCGTTCAGTCTGATAAATGGTGTTTCATTTAAAAGCAGCAATCATACAGCTGGTACCCATGCAACAAAAGTCAGTGAGACCATCAGAACACAACAAATCTTGTCGGCTGGTACCCATGCAACAAAAGTCGGTGAGACCATCAGAACACAACAAATCTTGTCTGCTGGTACCCATGCAACAAGAGTCAGTGAGACCATCAGAACACAACAAATCTTATTGGCTGGTACCCATGCAACAAGAGTCAGTGAGACCATCAGATCCCACGTAGAAAGATGAGAACATGATTGGACATCCAACTGGCTCAACCTTCAGCCCTCGGCGTATGACAAGGTGAAATTCCAGAATGATGCAGAATCCTAGAACTTTTTTTTTTACTTTTTGATTCCTAAAAAAATCTTCAAACTAAATCCATGGTATGGCATGCGACTTAGTATAAACTGCACATGTCTAAATATTCCTGCCTAAAACGTTAAATTCCAGGTACAGTGTGCAAAGAAGTTAGTGTGACATGATAAAGAATAAATTGTACATACGTAGTTATGCCTAAACATTCAATCAATCTGGTACAGGTCATTCAACACCCCCCATTCCCTGAACATAAAATTATTTTATGTGGAACTGAGGACAGACACCATTTAATAGTATAACAATATCATAATCATTTATTTATTTTTTAATCATAAGATGGATTAAAAGTATTAATACTAACTATGTATTTGATAGAAAAAATATACGGACGAATCGCAAGATTAAACAAAAGTTCTGATCTTTTGAAATTAATAGAAGTGTATGCATATTTAGGTTAGAAAATATTTAAAACAAAACTTAAAGGCAGTTATTCTCTCTCTCTCTCTCTCTACCTGGGACCAAGCGGTTTAGTAACTTGAGCACATATAATTAATTAAATGTCTTTCAATTTCAACTTAAATTCAAGCAACATTTAATCTGCATCGTTAAAATTGTTCCGCAATATACTATACATAAATGTGCAATATACTGCAGGAAAATTCAAAATCATATATATCAAAAACTCCCATACGAACGAGCTACTTATGCTAATTATTATGGCTTACAATAGGACAGAAGAATCAGTAATAATCGGTAGTTAATTGGTAAGTTACAATTTTGAATTAAAAATGGTGTCTGTTTCCACAAGTATCTGTATGTAGATTGTGACTTACCAAGTTTGATGAGGTGGCCTGTAGCTGAGTCATAATCTCCATTGTGTAAAAAGCAAAGAAATCTTCCTCGACTGTTGGGGATATGCGTGTCTGAAGGAAGTCGGTGATTCCTGAACATTGGAAGATCGGACAACTAATGTTAGTACGATTACATTCATCGTGAACATAGTCTATTCACAGACAGTCTGCTTCAATCCTATAGTATATAAGACAATTGATGTTAGTTTGATTACATTCATCATGAACATAGTCTATTCACAGACACAGTCTGCTTCAATCCTATAATATATAAGACAATTGATGTTAGTTTGATTACAAATCATTCTCTTTTCTATATGCATTGCAAGGAGCCTTCTGATGTCAGTACAGAAGGACTGCATTTGTCAAGTAAACCAGTTCTCACTGACTGAGTAAAAAAGGGAAGTTTATATATATATATATATATATATAATATATATTATATATATATATATTATCCATTCAGACGCAAGTATCTATTTGGGAGAACAGAAAAAGACAAAGTAAGTTTAATGCAGTATCCATTCCATTACCTAGGACTGCTCGATTAAGAGTCTGATGTTCTAGCAAGTGAGTCACAGCACTACACACATAAACCAGCTCTCAGTAACTGAGTATACTGAATCTAACACAAACATTCAGTAATCACACTAATTTACATATGTTAGCAATGCATTCAAAAAACATGACCAGTAATTAAATCAAAACGCATTGTCAAATCCAATATCAAAACAGCTGACTTTAATTGTTAAACTGGATAACTTGTGAAAGTGTTGTTAAACAAGCTTGTGTTGTAGGAAGTAGAACTGGGCCATATTAGCCACTTCTTGCAAAGATTAGGCAGGTCCAATAGAAAGTAATCAGGTTTTTGCTGAATTCACATCAAAATTAAATAATATTGCACAAATGAGCTGTAGGATGCAACAGTGGATACTGTAGTTGATTTTTTTATTCTCTGTGTGTATGCTGTGTGTGTGTGCATGTGCGTGCATGCATGCATGAATGTGGGAACATTTTTCATCTCAGGCGCCAAACTTTCAAGAAACAGTCCCTTATTTATTTGTTCTGTCAATGCATAATTTTTGCAGTCAAAACATATCTATAGACACCTTGACTTTATTTAACTTACCCATATGAGCCGCTGTATGCAAATGGTCAATGATATGTCCGGCCCAGAGTCTGCCTGGGTGGTCTCAAACAGTGTACTGCCTTCTGCTGGGCCAGTCAATGTCCAGTGTCTGTCCGGTCTTTAGCCAGTGACCACAGTCTTCATCATGAACTGTTTCTATGGCAACGAGTGAAAGCAACTCTGCTAGGCGACAGCAACGCACTGTAAACTTGAGTCCTGCAACAGGCAAACATGTAGTGCTTACAGAATGTGCATTCATATAGGACCTAATGATACAGTGTATACACTGCCTGCTCCACACATTTCGCACACCCGATTGTTAAGCAACTACGGCCGCTTGGAGCAAGATTCAGTGGGTTAGACTTAGAGTCCACCCTGAACAGTGCAGACTAATTAAGACTCAATCTTGAACTACTCATGTTCATTCGGTGCAATGGCAAATAGATGATAAGATCATAGGATGCCACTGAAATGAATGCCAATGAAGTGAATTTCATTGTTGATGAAATAAAGAGTTTTTTCAGTTTTCCTCATAAAAAATATTGATCAACTGCCATTGCATATTCACTTGAACTGAGTTATATAAATTATATTAATTGATAAAATGCGTTATTATTTAATATTTAAATTTTGTTAAATGTACTTTTACTTGTACTCAGGAGAATGTACTCGTACCCAGCTTTTAGCAATGTACTCGTACTCATCCATCCAAAATGTACTTGGCCCAAGGTCTGATTTCTACATAAAAAAAGATGTGAACATCTCCAATAGAGGGCGATGTATTTATCATGAACTATGTCTATGACAGCAGGTGACAGTTACACGTTGCCAGCACACCTGACACACGTCCTGCAAACATAAGTTTATCACTATAGATCTAGTGAACATTCACTACTTTGCAGGCCTTTGTGCAGGATCAAATTTCTACCAGTCCAAAAATTTTGCATTTTTTTCATCCGCAAACATACATATATATGTACAATCCAGTGCAAACATACATATATGTGCAATCCAGTGCAAACACACATAAATATATATTTATACAAAACAAATAGATGTGAATCATTACAAATATTGGGCCAGGGATTCGGGACATAACCACCATAAAATAAACATGCAAGAAAACACCAAAAAGACGTTTCTTAGTAATGTTTAGTGCCTTAGACATATGTCCACTTAATGATATTAACACCAGAACAGTTTTTATTTTAAAATTGGGTTTTGTGAACAAAGGTTTCTCAGATCATGCAAGTCACATACCTGGTAATTTCCATCAAACATTATTTACTTACCGGTAGTACTAAATAACTGATGCTGATGAAATTTGTTTTGTGTGCTGGCTTTGAGCACAGTTACTGACTGAAAAATATGGAAATTTCATTTTTAGAAACATGCTATGTCTTGGTGGAAACCACAACTTATGCAATTTCAAACTGTGTCAATCATCCATACCACTGAGAATATATATAGAGTAGAAACTTGTAATTTCCTGCTGTTTCAAGTTCTCTAGTACAGTGCTATCTGAGATATTATCTCAGGGTGGTCTCTCACAGTGTGCAGCCTTAAGCTGGGGCCAGTGAATGTCCAGTATCTGTCCAGTCTTCAACCAGTGACCACAGTCTTCATCAAGAACTATGTTTATGACAGCGAGTGACAGCACATTGCTGATAAGTGCCAGACACACACTGTGGCACATAGACAAAAAAGTTAACAGTCTTAGAGGGCTGCCAGGGAGTAAAGTGTAAAAGCACTCTGAACAGTCCTGAGGACTGGACACTGCGTTATATAACAATTTAACTTTTTATAGGACCCCTACCTGCTCATAACTGAATGATCCCAACTGAAAACAATCCCCAGTATTAGTGATCTGCATATACTATAGATTGGCTTGATGTAGCACTGAAACATTTAATAAAATAAGAATATATATATGTAGATGAGTGGTATCTTTCTAAAGTATCCATAGAAGATGTTCATGAAGAACATGGACATGGTAATTTACTATTTATTTATCTACACTACGCTGTTTACAGTACTCACACAAAAACTCAAATTCTACATTTGTTTAGAAAGCCATGAACATTCGAAATGGAATTCTCTTTCACGACACAGAACAGCCAAACCACAATTCATTGTGACTGTGTTTGTACTTAAACGTGTGTAACTGAATTGCAAACATTCGTGTATATATTAATATATCGTCAGTACATACAACAATGACTGAACTCTTGTCAGCTTCTTCTGACTTAGGGTAACACTAAAGTAGTAACGAGTAACATAGGTTACCACATCACCATCAAAATCACGGGCATGGCGTCTTGAGTTGATTACTTGTTTGTAAAGAAGAAAACACTTTAAACAAAACCTCAACTTCAAGGCAGGGAAAGAGCAACAACAAAACAAAACATGAACATAAACATGATACACACCTTTCCGTGAGCTTCCACACCATTAGGCCTACTAGATCACGAACTTTGCACTATTCCAGGTTTGCACCTCTCAAAGTAATGCTTCGAATGACCCGCGTGGTACGAGCGAGATTGTTTATTGACCTAATTTCGTAAGTAATTCCGAGTAGTCTCGCCCGTTCTCGTGTGTGCTCGGCGAGAATACGCTACAGCATGCGGGGTCAGATTACTATTTTTACTTCCGCGTTAGTGACGCCACGATTCGACCTGTGCCGGATTATTATACGCGCATTACCATCTTGGAAACATTTTATTACAAGGATATATAATAAATTATGTTCACGTACATAATTTGTTTGGTGATAGTTCTGCATACACTGATGTTATGACTCATGTATTTTTTTTATTAAAATATAAACTTCAAACGTAGAGCTCTACTGTAAATTAAAGGAAAACAAAAGGCAACGTTTTAACAAGATTTAACAAGATTGCCATCCAGAAAATTACTCTGGATGGCAGTTGGACAAGGAAGCCTTTTGGCTTATCGAGAGTCCAATACTTTTTATCTACATGTATCCCGCCTTTTTAAGGTGTGTGTCGATTTTATTTTTAAACATATTCACGCTACTAGCACCAACACAATCAGGAGATAATCTGTTCCATTCATTTACAGTCCTTTGTGAGAATGAGAACTTTCTTATATCTAATCTACACTGCTCCTTTACTAATGTAGATTCATGTCCTCTGGTCCTTCTATCTTTCTTAACTGAGACAAAAATGTTTCTATCAATATTTTCATAACCATTCAATATTTTAAACACTTCTATGTGATCTCCTCTCAATCTCCTGGTCTCTAGTGTTGTTAAACCACATTCTTTTAGGCGTATTTCGTAACTAAGATCCCTCAGATTTGGTATCATTTTAGTCGCTCTCCTCTGTACTCTTTCTAGCATATCTATGTCCTTCTTGCGATATGGCCTCCATGCTTGTATACAATATTCTAAATGAGGCCTCACTATTTTTTTTGTACAGCGGTACTATTAATTCTTTTTTCTTATAAGCTATATTTCGCCTAATTAATCCAAGGATTTGATTTCCCTTTGACGCTGCAATTCCGCACTGCTCTGAAACCTTCATATCAGCACTAATGGTTAACCCTAAGTCCTTTTCTTTTACAGTAGTACTTAGAACAGTACCCCCCATTTTATATTTTACCTCTTCATTCCCATGACCTGTGTGGAGGCATTTACATTTCCCAAAATTGAACAGCATTTGCCACTTTTCAGACCATTTGATCAACCTATCAAGATCATCTTGTAAATGCTGTCTGTCTCCATCACTTTTAATCCTTCTAAACACTTTTGTATCATCCGCAAATTTCAACACCTTGCTTGTTATACCATCGTCCAAATCGTTGATATATATTAAGAATAATATAGGTCCTAGTACTGATCCCTGTGGTACCCCACTCAATACCGATTTCCAGTTTGAAGCCTCCCCATCAACTACTACACGTTGTCTTCTGTCATTCAGCCATTTTTCTATCCAGTTTATTATACCATTTCCTATGCCATGGGCCTTTAGCTTAAGGAGTAATCTTTGATGTGGTACTTTGTCGAAAGCTTTTTGAAAATCTAAATAGATGATATCTACTGGTGATCCCTCATCTACCCACCTAGTGATGTCTTCCAAAAAACATAACATATTTGTTAAGCATGACCTCGCTTTTAAAAACCCATGTTGAGATGGGTTTATCAAGTTATGTTTAACAAGAAAATCCACCATGTGATCTTTAATTAGTCTTTCTAATAATTTGCAAATCACTGATGTTAAACTCACTGGTCTATAATTCTCTGACTTGTTTCTCGAACCTTTTTTGAATAACGGTATAATGTTTGCCTCTTTCCATTCTAAAGGAACCACTCCCTCTTCTAATGACAAATTGAAAACTGTTGCAAGCGGTGCGCTAATTTGTTCTACAATTTCCAATAGTAGTTTGGGCGGAATCCCGTCCACTCCAGGTGATTTATTATCCTTCATAGCCCTTATTTTCTTAGCTACCATTTCCGAGGTTACACTAACTGTCCTAAATAGTCTGAATCTGCCCCCTTGAACTTAGCCTCTGGTACTGGCAGTGAACTAATATCTTCCCTGGTAAACACTGAACTAAAATACTCATTCAGGTCTTCTGCCATTAAGAATCCCTCCGATATTGTATTTCCAGCACTATCTTCTAGAGGACCGACCTTATCCTGAACTTTCTGTTTGCTTCGAATATACGCATAAAAAACTCTTACTGTCATGTTTTATATTACTAGCTAATTTTTTTTCATAGCTTCTCTTTGAATTTCTAATTTCAGCTGTAGCTTGGTTAAGTGCTTCTTTATAACTGTTGTATAGTCTTCATCATTTCCAGTACATCTATATGACTTCCACATCATTTGTTTATACTTAATTTTTCTAATGGCTTCTTTCGATAAGTGTTTCTCTTTGGACCGTTTTCCTTGTTTTTTGAAGGGTACAAATGTATCGATTATGCACTTAATTTCACTCTTTAATATATTCCAGCATTCTGTTGCCGCCTTATTTTTCAGTGTCTTATTCCAGTCTATCTTTGCTAAATATTTCCTCATGTCCTTATACCTTCATTTGTGGAAATTTCTCCTATACTGCTTTTTGCTATTCCTTTCTGATTTTACTTTGATGGTAAAATGTATCTGGTTGTGATCGCTACTCCCCAGTGGCTCACATATCTTGACATTGTCAACTAATTCATTCTGTGAGGACAAAACTATGTCTAACACATTCTCACCCCTGGTTGGTTCTAGCACATGTTGAGAAAGGAATGTATCTTGAACTAAAACTAAAAACTTGTGGTCCTCTCTCCCCATACTCTGTAGAGATTTCCATTGTATATGCCCATGGTTAAAATCCCCCATAATAATACAGTCCCGTTTGCTTACTTCCCTTATAGCGTTTTGTATTTTTTCATTCTCTTCTATGCTTATGTTTGGACTTCGATAAACTAACCCAACTGTTAACGTTGAGTTTCCTGCAACTATGTTACACCAAACAGCTTCTTCGCAATCTGCTTCTCTTTCTAATTTTATTTCATAAGCCTGAATAGATTCTTTAATATATAAAATAACTCCACCTCCCTTTCTTCCTATTCTATCTTTTCTAAACATTACATATCCTGTCAGTCCCAATTCAGCATCTGATATATCGGTGGTGGTCCAGGATTCTGTTATACCTATTATATGAGGGTACCCTAAAATATGTCGCGGTGTTTGGCGAATGCTGTCCAGCCGGCGGTGATTCTTCTTTGAATGTCATTGTCTTGGTTTTTGTCTCTGATACGTACTGTATCGCAGTCCCAGATAGACGTAGCTTTCAACGTTCTCTATCTGCGTGCGTGGTGTTAATATATATTTGTGTGCTGTTTTCTAGCATTACTTTTGTTTTCGAAATGTTCATCTTCAGACCTTGTTTTTTATATTTTCATCAGCTAGCTCCTGCAACTTTTTTGTAGTTCTTGCATATGAGTATGTCGCCGGCGAATCGAATATGACCGAGATGTTCTCCATCTATCCTCAAGCCTCTGGTTTAATTCCCAGGTCAGTCTTCGGATTATGCTTTCGAGTGTTGCTGTAAACACCTTGTGCAATATGGTGTCACCCGGTCGTCTCCTCTCTTGATGTTGATCTTGTTGCTTCAGTTGTGTATCTGGACTGTCATCGAGCTGTTGGTATAGATGTCTTTCAGGCGTTCGATGTACACGCTTTCTGTCCCCTGTTCTGAAGCAAGGACAGTATTTCTTGAATTTGCACCGAGTAGAATGCCTTCTCGTAGTCTACGAACGCGATGCAGAGCGGGATATTATATTCTCGGCACCTCTTCAGCTGGTTTGCGACGTGGACGTGGTATGTCGTTGTGATCATGCCTATGAGCAAATGACTGTGCTTATGACAATGTGTGTTTGTGTATGCTTGTGTGTGTGTGTGCGTGCGTGCGTGCGTGTGTGTGCATGCGTCTGTGCTTACGTCACTGTGTGCAGGTGTGTGCGCGAGTGTTGTGTATGACTGCGTGCACGTGTGTATGTGGGTGCGCGCGCGAGTAATATATGCGTGTGTGTGTGTGTGTGTGTGTGAGAGAGAGAGTGTGTGTGTGTGTGTGTGTTAGTGTTCCAAACGTGTATTTGTGTGTGTGTGTGTGTGTGTGTGTGTGTGTGTGTGTGTGTGTGTGTGTGTGTGTGTGTGTGTGTGTGTGTGTGTGTGTGTGTGTGTGTGTGTGTGTGTGTGTGTGGAGTATATGCGTGTGAGTTTGTGTGTGTGTGTGTGTACGCGTGTCCATGTAGGAATGTGTGCGAGCGTGAGTGCGCGCGCGACTGTGTGTGCGCGCGTGCGTGTGTGTGTGCGCGTGCGTGCGTGTGTGTGTGTGTGTCCCTGTATATGCGCGTGTGCTAGCCATCGTACTCACAATCAATTTACTTTTCTGTTCGCACGCTCTCTTTTATTACATCGGTTTAACAAATATTTCGGAATTCAGCCGTAACTGTTCTGTTTCCAAACATAAACACTCAATATGTACAACCAATGTGTAGTAATCAAATTATAAAACTAACAAACAATAGTTTGTAGACACACTTCTTTGTATTTCCCAAGCGATGCATTGCAATGTCAACCCGATAATGTCGACTGGGGATCCGTATCTCTCTTCCCGCTGCCTCGGTAGTGTTTACTTCCGGCGGGAGTAAGGCGAGTTGAGTGTGGGGTTGAGGCGGAAGGTACCGAAGAACGTCTTCTCCGGATGAAGGACGAAGCGGCAGTCGACGGACCTCATGTCTGGCCGTACGAACAGACGGTCACCGGGCTCCAGGTGGAACACGCCCGCCTGGAAGACGCTGTCGTAAGCGAGCACGCTCCTCCCGCCCCTGCAAACACAGACGGACATAAGGACGGACTTACGGATGGACGGACGGGCTGAAGGACGGAATGACGTAATGACATCCATACGGACAGACGGACGGAATGACGCAATGACAGCTATACGGACAGACGGACGGACGGGTGGACGGACATACTGAAGAACATATATAGACAGACAGACAGACAAGCAGACAAACAGACAGACAGGCAAACATACAGACATACAGGAGACAGACATGCAGACATATGGACTGACGAACGGACAGACAGACAGACAGGAAGACAGACAGATAGACAGACATATGGACTGACGGACGGACAGACAGACGAGGACGGACGGACAGACAAACAGACGGAGGGGACGGACATACATACATACATACAGACAGACAGACATACATACATACATACATACATACATACATACATACATACATACATACACACATACATACATACATACTTACATACATACACACGGACTGACTGACTGACTGACTGACTGACTGACTGACTGACTGACTGACGGACAGACAGACAGACATACAAACATATGGACAGACGGACGGATATACATACAGACAGACAGACGGACGGGGACGAACATACAGGCAGACAAGCAGACAGACATACGGACAGACGGACATACAGACAGACAGATAGCCAGACTGTCTATGAACAAGGAAAGGACAGACACGCGTAAACTGCAGATTACAACGTCCCTGCTACGTCTAGATGCTGCTGGCAACTCGTACACGGTCCGGCGATGAAGACATCGCTCGTGTACAAATAATTTACAAAGATGATGATTTTGCATTAATTAACAACGCATGTGTTGGTATTCTCCTCTTGTTTCGTTGTATGTCAACGGTGACATTGGCCCCGTGCTTGTCCACGATTTATGTTCTTTCTTTTCAGATCTTGCACTGCTGTCTTTGCCAACCCTCTCCACTCCCTTTTATCTTTCGCTCCAATTATCCATTATTTGACACAATCGTTATCATTTTCATGAACCTACAACCACAACAATTAACCGCCAGAATCAACTGACAAAAACATTGTGTATCCATAATAACGTCACTGTATATTAATACATATTCAACTCGACAGGTGTCGCAACTGCAGCTGTTTATTTCCCCCGCGAAAGCAATATTATGGTTTTGGGTCTTATTAGGGTCTTTTCGAGTTATACGCGGCAGCCCTTTACACACTGGAGCGTGTACGCACATGTCGTACTGGGTGGCAGTGGAGTAGAGCAGTTTGACGTGCCCCTTGGGCTGGCCCGAAGCGTCTCGTCCGTATGGCTTCAGCATCATCACGTGTGAACATGGAGGCTGCGAGACGCTGCAACAGTGAATAACCAGCACTTGGTTAATTTCAATTTAAAGAAAGGCAGTCGTTCTTCTATCCGAGCTTTGCCAGCGTAGTAAGTTGTAACAGGAAGTATGCTGTGTTGAACCTGTGGAATGGGAAATCGCTGGACATCAAAGGACTTTGCTGTCAATTCAGACCGCCCTCGGCAATATGCTTATTAAAGCTAGTTTTGGAATTGGGCGTTTTGTTTACAATTTGAACGTGCTACGGGGTAGAACGTTTCAAATTGCGAATATCTTCATGGACTTGTTATTCTACGGGTCGTACATTAATTCGTGAAGGTTTGGCGCTCGAGGTTCAAGCCGTCTAAGAGGAAAGCGTTAACCTACTCGTATTCTTACGCTAGCTCAATTATGAGTAGATTTACCACCGTAGCGGGAAGTGCAGCGACTCACCCTCTGTGTGTCTCGCGGCCGTTGTAGGTGACTTGCGAATAGACGAAGTACGTCCCCGACACGGTCACCTCGATTGTTTGTCCAGTCTCTGGGTCGAGCTCGAAGCCTGTCATGTGGGCGAGCGGTGACCGCTCCGTCCACCGCAGTGGCCCCACTGCCGAGACAGGCATTGGTATAGTAAAGCACGCACATGGACATGCATACGTACACATAACACATAAGCACACTTTTTCTCACATTGTCACACACACTCACGCATAAAGCACAATCGCGTGCGTACACGCACACACACGTATGGACACTCGCACGCACGCACGCACGCACGCACGCACGCACGCACGCACGCACGCACGCACGCACGCACGCACGCACGCACGCACGCACGCACACATCACACACACACATCACACACACACACACACACACACACACACACACACACACACACACACACACACACGACGACGACGACGACGACGACAACGACGACATGGAACTGCTAAACTGCAAATGAACGGGTTGTTATAATGTTACGAATCTTACACCGTACCGGACGTTATACGTGTGTTCGCTTTAAGAACCTGCTGGCCAGTCATTAACACATGAAGTTTCGTGTTCGAGCTTGCTGGTCGAAGACGTTTTCTCTCAACTCCGCTTATACATGTACACATACCGACATTTTATATAAAGACTTTGTCAGGACAGCAAAATCGTGGTAGAGAGATTTTAACGTGTTACATTTATGAATAATTTATTTTTGTAAATGTTTACCTGGCTGAGTTTCTTTAGTCTATTCATATCTGACAGGCGCGTCCCGAATGTGCATTCATGACGTGATGGGGCATGACACTTGTCAGCTATTACAGGCTAAGTGCGATATCTGCACTAGACGTTATATATATTGTGAAAACATTTTTACCTCTTACTGGAGTCGTCACATCCTCGTCATCCTCGTCATCCAGTAACGGCACGATGTGGAATGACGTGTGTAAATCCTACGTTATAGTAATGTTCTCAGTAACACGTCGTACTGACCCACATTATTATATTTTTCAAATATTTATTTCCACGTATATGCATAATAATAGTGTGTTTACTGTGTCACTATTAACTAGTTTATCGAAATAATAAAACGTTTTATCTTAAAATATGCATATTATAATATTGGTCACGCAACGAACGCGGTACACAAAAATATTGAAATTTTAAATAAGAACAACCAACATTATTATAATTCAGTGCGTACAGCTGCGTGCGTAAGGTTATGTTCTTATAAAAAATATCGTCTTGTGGTAGTTTAAATAAAGGCTATGTACAATTTCGACGAAGCATATGACACACATTTACAGTTTCAATAATTAAATGAACTGTACGCAACCAGTACCTCGTCAATAATTGTGTTGAGCGATTCCAGCGCTTGTGCCAGTTCTTTTCGGGTCACTGAAATAACAATATTATTATTATCCTGGTTGTTGTAACATTGTAACATAGTTATTTCACCGTTACTTGTGGATTCGAATTTCACACGTACAGCAACACGCACGCACGCACGCACGTAAGTACGGAAGTCAGGGAGTAACTGTCGATTGCTATCTTTACCACTGAAAGAAGGGGAGGCGGGGTTTCAGCGTTATATGTGTTTCAGAATGTGGTTCTCATTGTTTCAATATTGGTCGTGAACGCATTATATTGTTTTCCATTACGAAGGCAACCCTACATTCTGTGACGATCAACCCCACGGTACGTAACAGCCAGCCCCAGTACGGGGTAGGATGTTGCAGGGGAGACCTTGTTTTGAACAACCCAAATATCATATTTGGAATTTAAAGCTACGTTAATAGTATTAATATCCATATCCGTTATATATTACAGCTTGGCAACATCAGATATCAGGGATCAGTTAGGCTATTGAATGCATTGCAACCATATTCGGTCTCCCTTAATCATACTAAGTGCTATAATATGTATGCCATTATGACACATGCTGTGCTTACCGTATCGCTGTTGGTGCCTTCTCCTGCGCGTGGCCCGTCTACTGACGTCATCATCAATCCTGCGGCTGCTCGACACAGATGCCGGAGCGACGTCTGACAAAAACATCGTAAACTGAACATCACAACTAACCTATCCACCACGCGACCTGTTGCCTAACAAAATATCCGTCAAGCCATAATGTTGATTGCGATGTAGGCAAACCTCGTCGTAGTGGAACCGTCAAATGTAGTATCAGGTACATCACGGTTTGCGTACGTCACAGTCAAACTTTACCTTTGCTACCAATGTTGATAGAGGTTCTACATAATTACATTACCATTGCTGAATGACATCTCGTAAATCAGACATTCCCGCATACAGTTGTCCATCCAGAAACTATGTCTTATGGGTTTTTTTCATACAACAACAGTTTTGTGGCCAGAATTTCAAAGGTGTATTTACGATGTGCTCTTCATCTGCATTTAAATAATTCGGGTTCTTGAGCATTTCGGCGCAACTCAAGTTTTTGTTGTTTGTCTGGATATTTAGTTGTGTATCGTGGTGTAACTGGAGTGATGTCAATAACTTGTAGAGCTGTGCTGGTCACACCGTACCCGATAAGTCTCTCTTCAGTCGGCTCATTCTATCTCGATAGGGTCTGCTCAATTCGTGTCCTCCAAACTGCAGGAAAGAACGAATACGTACGTGTGTATATTTAACTATAATGGGGCAAATTGTTAGCTTAATATTTCAACCGACACAGCTTTCAGAATGAAAAGTAATGCCTGTATTTTTCTCAAAATTCACCGTATATCATTAGTGTTTGTAATGGTAAATCAATAATATCCACGACGTATAACGTAACTATGAACAATCGTGCGCAAAAAAGTACTTCGGCAAATCGGCCCCTGCGAGATAGACTGGGATGCCTGGCAACAAGAAGGAGACAAAGACACAATAGGTTTACGTCTACCCTTTTGCCAACATCACAGCAATAGGAGTATTATTCGAAAATTTTACACTAGCTACCACGACTACTATCGATGGACGTGAACTTCACTTTCTCTTGAACATACATCGTGTATTGAACTACCAAGTTATCCCGTCCGGGGGCTGGCATTTCTGCTAGTTCATGTACCTCCCGTACACCACGCATACAAATAAACCTACACCCATTCCTCAAGCGCTGCTTGAACGTGGCATAGATTGTTTCTGCTTTAAGACATCCGATATGTATTATAATAAATTATTTGTTTTTGTTTATTCAATGGTGGAACTCTTGGTATATTTCCCACCTTTGTTGTCGACGCATGTGCGTGACCGTTTTCGCGACTTCCGGTCATCGACAAGGCGCGTTCGATCGTGACAACTCGTTCTTCTTGAGAATCGATGCGACGTTTTAGTTGAGCAATTGTCGCGGTCTAAATACGACAACAAGCCGTGTTACGTAAACAACATATGTTGTATCAGATGTGCTACCTGCCATTATAAACTGGGTATTAAATGGCACAATTATAATATGGAGTTGAGTACTTTTTAGTTTTCACAGTTAATGAGCTTTAAGGTAATGCCTCAATTGTTGATATATCTTCAGCAGATTTGGATTTATTGCTAAAATAACCAAAATAAGATAATAATTTGCACCATACATTTACAAATTCGAAACTTTCATTTTTCATATCCAAGAATCATGTTAAATTACCTGGTAGAGGCTTTCGTTGACGTGTCACGTCGACTTCATCAGTACCTATGACGCTGAATGACGTCATCGTACACGTGAGGCAGTTCGTCATTCAGCGTCATAGGTACTGATGAAGTCGACGTGACACGTCAACGAAAGCCTGTACCAGGTAATTTAACATGATTCTTGGATATGAAAAATGAAAGTTTCGAATTTGAAAACGAACTATCCTGAAGAATGTTCAGTAACCATACATTTACGTTAAGAAGTGCATCTGTATGACGTTTCTTCTCTGTATTAGTAGATGTCAGCTGATATTAGCTATGTTTATGTAACCGGCAGGGTTACTGACGAATTAATTAATTATTTACTTCCATTATTCCAAAACTCCAAGTACTCTTTTTGTTCTCATTACTTTTAATGTGTTAAGTCTGTAGACGCTGCCTGGGAAAACCAATAGGTTCTCTTCCCAGGTGGTGTCAGTTTCCCCAGCAGTCACCAAGTGAGGGTCATATCCCGGTCACTAAGCCAGGATTAATTAAGAGACGCCATCACAGAGTTTCCGAGAGACGCTGGACAGACATAGCGATCCAGTGTTTTTTCACGAGGTTTCGTGTTTTAACAGGAAAAATAAACACAAATGAAGATGTAAGGTGGGTCGATTGCACCAGGATATAACTAACAGCAGATTTATGTAATTATCTCCCAATACTTGCTATTAATGTTACTTTTAAGTTCCCCGTGGGAAGGTAAGTTAATTGGTCTGTGTTGACAGTGTGTGCGGAATTCCCTCAGCACTTACAGATGTTGTGTATTATGGTATACATAGGTTAAATTCCACTGTTTGGGATAAGGAAGCACTATCTACACAATTACATGGTTCTTAATCTAGTAATTAGCGTGAGTCTTTAATACTCAATAGGAGATCATTGTGTTGATATGTTCCCTGCTGATATGCTGGCACAGTAGGCTGTGTGATGTGTCTGCAGCGGTGTCGGGTATAGCTATTCCCTAGGGAGTAGGGACAGCATGTTGACTGTCAGTGGATAAACGGACTGCCCATTGAGTTTAGCAGAGTAGTTTCTACTGAAGGGTTATTAACGCCCAGTGTAGTGGGTAATTTATATTTTGATAAGATAGGTTAGCAGGAGAGTGTTTACTCAACGGTTTAAGCAATAAGATTTATAATTGTATTAGCAATTACACTTACGTGTACTAGCAAATCTAGACATGTTCAGCTTATATACGTGACACTTAGCAAGTGTTCTCACAGCAGAAGTATGCTATTTTAGTGCATTTTAAGGGAATCACTATGTCCGCATATATATAATGACATAGGGTTAGTCATTATTTGGTTTATTCATTTATAACTGATAATTGTGGTGTATCAGTTACTGAGTTTTGTTAGTTAGTGCAATGCTGTGCAGTATTATATTTCACTTGCTTGTTTATTTACATACAGTGTATGGTGTGATTGCACTGAGCAGTGCTCAGGCGCTGTGTTAGACTGTAGTTCCCAGTTGGGTGAGCATTGTTACCTTCAATATCATGGTGTATTACTAATTGGTTAGAAACAATTAGTCTGACAGTACTTATACACAACTGTATTAAGGAATTAGAGACATGCAGTTAGACATGTGTTTAGTATTGATTAATGGACTCGTATTCTATGTGGATGATGAACCGTTGCATGACGGTAATGGTCACGTATACGTACCGATGTGTTATTTTGTATAGAGGAGTGTCTCATATGCATGTGTCTAATTGTTGAAGTATTACAACCGAGTTTATACTTTATGGACATTTTACACTGATTTGATACCGTGTTAATGATACTTAGGATGCATTTGAATGTATTTCTTGATTTGGGAATACCTTGTTTAAACTAATATAGACCTGTGTGTTATTGATGGTAAGTCCGTCAAGGAATATTGCCGTTTGGATATCTAGTTACAAATATCACAGGTGCTAGTCTGCTATTTGGTATCTGAGATGATCTATATGCAATTTAACTGTATCGATGTTATGCAAGGAATATTATGTTTAACGCTGTTGTTGAATGAATCTTTGTATCCACTGTTGCACTTGTCCTAATCATATGATATAATGTTGCAGTTTTTTAGTTTTATTTGTATTTTAGATTATTAATACAATAAATGATAGTCATCATATAACCGTGTTGCCTGTTTTCATGGTAAATCCCCCGCTACATTTTAATCCCTCCACACACGAACACAAACACTAGTTTGGGTTTCTATAATTGTTTCATCGAGTCTGCGTAATTATATAAACGTATGCTGTGATAATAGACACCTTTAGCCAACGCAATAAGCAGAAACCTGACGCCAACAAACTTACGCCGACCGCAAAGTTAATTGAGTTCTACGTCACAGCTCAGAGGTTTACGCGGCATCTGCAGTTCGACTTCGCGTATGAACGCCAAACATGGATATTTCGCGTAAGTACAAACGCCGACTTATTTCGAACATAAGTAGTTAGTAATTCAAATGTAACTGTACAGAGTAATACAAACACCTTTTAGGAACACATAAAGAAATAAAGAAAGTTGAGATATAAATTACATGTATGCATGTTTGACGTCTTTTAAATGACCTGCTTGTGTTCATCTGCAGCGATGCAGTGAGGCGCAATAACAGTGGAATACACATTTGTTTATTGGACTCCACACGCTTAGCCTAGACTTATGCACGGCTAGGCGCACCTAAAAATTACCTGCTCGAGCCGAACGAAAAACCGCTCACTGCGCGCTAAGCTAATGGGGTTTTATTAGACGTCGACGCGAGATTTGCGGTTTACTTCAAATTTGAGGTCGCGTTCAGATTTAGCGTACGGTCGTGGCGCTTAATTGCGTTAGCTAATCGTATCTAATATCGAAGACAGGACCTACACATGAATGATAATTGACCTATGTTAGTGTTGGCCTGCTACTACTACTATTACTACTAATACTACTACTACTATTATACACAGATGACACGATTACATTTATAAACTACTGGATACAATGCGCCCTCAAATTAAGCAAACAGTTAATGGTATCATATTGTGAAGCGCTGGTGCAAGCATGGACAAGTCTACACTTTATGTAACTCCACCAGCTCCTCGATGTTGTGAGCCGGTGAAGTGGACATCGGTCCACTTCACCAAAACTCAATACAAACGGCGCTACACACTTGAAAGCTACACACACACATCACACGCACACATGAAACGAAGCACGCATCCACGCACACTCTCATACGCACATACTTTCATACGCACGCACATACACACACACGCACACACACACGCACACACGACCACTCGCACGCACGCACGTACGTACGCACGCACACACGCGAGCGCACACACCACACACACGCACACATACACACATGCGCGCGCACACACACACACACACACCCACACATACACCCAAACACACACCCACAAACACACACGCGCACACGCACACACACACACGCACACACACACACGCAAACACACACGCAAACACACACGCACACACACAAACACGTTATACCTCAGTGCCTATTTCACCCACCTGCACAAGACACACAACGACACAAACTAAAATCACCCTCGTGTTGACGTCATTGCCGAGTCTGCGACTGTTTGAGTCTCTTTCTTCCTTCGCGTCACCTACACTCTGATCTCTGGGTGCGGTATCGCGAGACGAGCAAGACGACTTCGACAAAACCATGATGCCTGCGTGCAACCACACAGCCCAGGGATGTTCAAGTCCTGTCTACCTTCAGTGATAGCATGGAATCACTTGCGTGCCAAGGCACCTACCGCCAACGGGGACAGTGCCAAAACGAAATATAACAAAAAGTGGCCAACGTAGGCGTATTCACACAGCGTCTGTTAAGCCGACTGCTGTTTAAATGTATTATATATTGCCGACCTATCTAGCCCCCCGGTTGGTCTCATTCTATAGTCTGTTACATTCTGCTTTATAATTATTCAGATCCGTATTTCCATTTGCCATCTATTCACAATCACAGCGCTTTTGTTATAAAGACCTTTATCTCCAACGGCCTTTTATTCGAGGACACAACCGCGTAGAATAATGCATTTGACATCCAGGGAATTGTGTCAGTGGCACAGAAAGCCTACAGTTGTATAACGTAGGCCAACGGAGCGTTATATGACCGTACTCGGAAGAGCGCTGTGTTCTACAGCTCTTAGTCACGGAACCTAGTACATGTTCTCTCAAAGATTTTATAAATGTCAGAGGCCGGCAACCGTTTTGAATGGAGGGCCAAATAAGTGAGACGGACTAGGTCAGCGGGCCACACATTATTTTAATATTGATTAACAGACAAATGGCCAAAGCTAAATCAGATTATTATACAGATATGGTTATAAATAAGTGTGATAATCCGAGTCAGTTGTGGAACTGCATCAATAACATTCTACATAGACGGTCGGACTGCGCCATTGCTACCTGATCACGTATCAATTAAGTCTCTATGTGCATCGTTCTCTAGTCATTTTAAGAATAAAATAAGTATTATTCGTTCTGCTGTCCCAGGCCATACTTTAAATAATTATCAATGTGGTCTTTCCACAAGAAAACAAGACCTAAACAGCTATAGACCTACTTCTAACTTCAGCTTTATTTTCTAAATACTAAAAAAGGTTGTAGCAAGTCGTCTAATTAAGGTCTCACATTAGCACAAATGTCTTAACTAATGTGTCACAATCAGCATATAGACAGTTTCATTCAACATATCTCTTAAAGGTTCATAATGACATTAACTTCAACATTAATAATGGTAAAGTGACTGCACTTACCTTACTAGATCTCTCTGCCGCTTTTGACACGATTGATCACAGCATTGAACGCTTATTAACTGGTTTTAGCTGGTTTTCTTCATACCTAACTGATAGATACCAAACCCCAATATTGGGAACTGCTTTTCGGCTGCAATGCCAACTTTATTTGGTGTTCCCCAGGGTTATGTTCTTGGGCCTTTGCTTTTTACTCTACACCACGCCACTAAGCTGTGCTATACAAAGACAACTTGGATCATCATCTTTATGCTAATGATACTCATATCTAGATTTAATTGGCTACCCAGGATACAAATCGCTCCGTTAACCAACTTAATGATTGCCTCCAATATATCTTCCACTGGATGACTGACAACAAGTTGAAATTAAATGCAAATACAATTGAATTGATCATTACTGGTACTCCAGTGCGGCTTAGTAAACTTGATGTTTTTTTTCGTACACGTATTTTGAATCAGCATATCACGCCAGCAACTTTAGTGCAGAATATAGGAGTGATCTTAGTTTGTCTTCAACTGCCAACAACAAATATCTCAAACGTGTCGCTGCTGTTTTGATCATATTCGTGAACGTCGCCGTATTCCCCTGTATATGTAATTTTCTGTAGTTAAAACTATTACAACAGCGCTTGTTAGCAGTAGACTTGACTATTACAATTTCCTCCTTTATAATATCGCTAGCAAGGATATTACAAAACTTCAACGTGTCCAAAATTGTCTGGCAAGGATAGTACGTTACAAGATCTCCTCGTTTGTTTCACTCTGTACCACTTTTGAGCATTGGTTTCCTGTACGATATCGTACAATATTTAAGATTTGTACCATTACATACCAGGCACTGTCTTATTTGCATTCACTGCTTTCTCCTGTAAGAAAACCTATGCAGCTTCGATCATCTAGTTCTGACCTACTTTTTGTTCCTAGAGTCAACACTAACCTCGGAATTTTGGAATATGCTCCCTCTTAAAGTTATATATATATATATATATCAGTTGAAAATATTAAAAAATTCCGTCGTCATTTAAAAACTTATCTTTACAACCTTGCTTATCCACCATAGCTCCCTAGCGCCTTGACCCATCTGTTGACAACTGGAATACTGCTTATTGATTTTGAGATTGACTAGTCGTTTTGTTTTGATGCGCCTCTGAGCTTGGTTTCCAAGGATTTAGGCGCAATAGAAGTTATCATATTGTTATTATTATTCGTGTAAACTTTTTTGAAATCCGGGTGATTCGTGAGCGGTTCAGCACGCATTCCGTGTCGCACTGTCTCAGATCTTGACACCGGGATGGGGTGAGCATAGGCGTGTCTAGGGGGGTATGGGGCACGTGACCCACTAGACCATTTGAAATGTTCCCCCATTCCGGTTACAATAAGATGAAATTACGGCGACAGCACCACCCCGTCCCGTCTTCGTGTGTCGCCAGTCGAGCAGACACAGCGAAAGCTTTATTTATGGCTGGCGGCGCGAACATTTTAACACCATTTGGTTCGACCGCCAGTGGAGGTTTTGTGCCCTCCTCCCTAGACTACCCTCTTTGGACCTGTTCCTGGACACGCCCACGATGAAGTGCTGTTAGACATTTTTCGCCGGAAATTCAGCGGTTCAGTACGTATTAGCACGTCTTCCGTGGTGTCGCGGTGTCTTGAAGACGGGACGGGTGCTGTTGGATATTTTCAGTGAAAATTCGGGATTGCCTGTATTCCGGGAGATCAGGAGATACACCCAAAATCCAGTATACACCCAGAAATTCCAGGAGATTTGGCAGGTATATGGATACTGATATATTATGTTGCGAATATATAAACACTCTACGTCATATCAAGTGAAGTTGAAATATATATACATTTGCAATATATAAGTTTATTATTGTTATCAATAATAATTTTATTATCAAGGTATATTTTGATCAAATGAGTATTAAAAAGTACGTATTTGATATTGTCCGTGTTGCTGGCATGCAACTGACATTTTGATTAGTGTGTCGCCTGGCTTTGGCGCTGCTCCAAGAAGTGCCCCACTTCTAGCTAGAGACGCGTTCCCGCGAGCCTACGTGCGTCATACAAGTGTAAAAGTAAAGGTAAGTTCTTATATAGCAATTACAGAGGCAGTTCTTGGGTGTGGTGCGTCTACATGTGACTCCTGGTGTTAGCCTACTGGGAAGAGCAAAGGCTGTGGTAAGAGTGACTGACCTTGGTCATTTGGAAGAACACTTCTGTGAATATCGGTGCATACTTTGAAAATGGAATTTTTATGTGAAAAATAGCGAGATTTCAAGGGATTGTGGACATACCACCATTTATGTAGGCCTTCGTTCTGCCTGTTCTACCTGTAGTATTGGAGACGATATTTGTGTGTACGGCTGAGCCCAGGTGACCGTGAACCGCGATCGGAACGCTAGTGGTCACGCTCAAGCCAATATCAGTATGGCGACTGCTACGATGGGCGGTGTTGCTCCACCAAGTAATGTCAACTGCAAATCACCGGCCCGTGAACAGTGTGTTGCTATAGTGCAGACTGACGAACAATCGAAAATCGAAATTGAAGCAGCAAAACAGAGTCTGTATGAATGCGATGTCAGGAATCTCAGAAAGTTGTTCTGGCCGTCACCGGCAAGGATAACATAAAGAGAAGAACAACATTGAAGATATATTGCCACCTATTGCACCAGGCGCCGAGGGGCTGCCCTCGTTTGTGGTCACAGACCTGTCCACTCTGCCGCAGCTCGACGTCAACAACAACGACTTCGGGCACATCCTGTCTGAGTTTCGTGCGATGCGAGCAGAAATGGCGGACCTGTGACGTGATATGACAGCCGTCACGACAAACTCTCCGCGTTGATCTGCCGCCGGTCAGTGCTACACCGTTATCCACCACTGAACCGAGACCTGGGGTAAGACCACATTTAAAATTTACATAGGCGGCCATTATAACGTTTCCTTCATTTCCTGCTAAATTTGACGAACAATTTTCTTGAAAATTTCACAGCATATTTAACCTCCATTGACACAAGTGCTGTGGAAAACTTGTAAAATTCTCATACCTCAGTTTTCAGAAAAATCCACCCAAACCTGACACCCGTCAATTTCGCCCCAATCTGGTGACGGATTTTGAAATATTGGTGCGTTCTGCAAAATAGCCACTGTGCGAATACGCGAGCGACTAGCGTATGTTTATTGCTACCTCGTGAAAGATCTAATGTAGTAGTACATCCAGTATTCACTGGACTGACATGTGCCATGCCAAAGTGCTCGAACAAAATTCACACATGACACCAAAACGGTATTTTCAAGGGCACTCTTTCGGCTGGCCGAACATCAGCTTGAGTACTCGAGATACTTCCGTTCGTCATCGTAGATCCGCGAAGGCTAAGGCTGTCCCGCGAGCTGCGAATGCTATAGGAAGCCGAGCGCCGGACGCTCCGAAACAACCCAGAAGAACGATTGAGGACGACGGTTTCCAATTGGAGTCGGGTAAGAAAATGCGGAAGAAAGGGATTCAGGCTGTGATCGGCACGAGGAAAGGGCGGCAAAGTGAATGAAGGACGATTCCTGTGAGCTTTCATCTCGCGACTTTACCCCACGGTCACAGGGGATGAACTGTCTCTGTATGTTAAATCCATACTCAATCTAGATGCACAATGTGTAAAAGTGAAAACTAGACATGCGATGATACATCTATGTTCTTTAACCTTGAAAACTGGCCGGCGGGTGTATACTTGAACATTTTCTTTAGCGCCAAGGACTAATAATGAAAATCAACATAGCATATTTTAATTGTAATGGCTTTAAAGGTTATATGCCTTTAAAAACGATGTATTAATTAAATGTGACATTCTGTGTTTACAGAAACTGAATGCTCATTAAACAAGATTGTCATTTACTTACACCTGCCATGGTGGTTATGCTGGGTACGGTGTCGTCTGTAGACGCCTCGAGAGGTATTTTATATGGGAGGCCATATGGTGGGATAGGATTTTTTGGAAGTGCACCCTGAATAAATACATTACCATAATGGATCACTGCGATGACTGGCTTTGCGGCATAAAATATGTTGGGGCAATAAATAGTATTATTTATTAAATGTATACTTACCGTACGAATGTGAAGAAAACAGAGACATGTTTAATGATTATATGTCTAAAATTGCTGTATACATTGGTATTATTAATAGCTCCTGTAGAGCAGTTGTAGGTTATTTTAATGCAGATATTTGTAAGAAATCAGTTTTTGGATAAGTCTTTCTTGATTTCTGCAAAGAGAATTCATTGTCTGTTTGTGATCAGGACACTCTCCTGATAGATACATGTACATATGTTAGTTCTGTCTGGGGAACTACGTCATGGTTAGACCATGTTATATGCACCGCTGATGCAAATGATTGCCTGACTAGAATGTCGGTACTTTTTGACTATATCAATTCTGATCATCATCCTGTGTCGTTCACCATTGACAATTCTATTGTAAAAGCATATATTAGTGGCAGTGCTAACACTAACAAAATGAAGCAAGTTATACATTGGGATACGTTACACCCACATGATATTGACTCGCATAGGGATCGCACGTATGTTGAATTGTCTAAACTGAATGTTCCACCCGGTGTTAAATGCAGTGATCCTAATTGTAACAATTGTAGTCACCATGATGACATCGATGAACTTTATAATTCTATTGTATCCACTCTGAAGAGATATGGTTAAACATTTGTGTCAACTTGTAAACGTTCTTCTAAACATGATGTACCATGATGGAATGAGCGTGTGAAAGAACTGTACAGTGCAGCTACCGATACCTACTGGTTATTGACACAGGTTGGAAAACCTAGTCAAGATAATGTTTTTAATGTCATGAAACTGTCTGAGTTTCGTACGAAGCAAATTTAAACATGCGGTCAGAAAATGTAAAAAAAGATAAAGAAACTATCATTGCTGATTTCATTGCACAAGGGTTATGTCAACAATAGTTCGGGAAGGAAATTAAGAATCATACGAACAGTAAAGTTAAACTACCAACAAACATTGATGGTATACATGGTGATGTCAATATTGGGTCAATGTGTAAGCACCATTACGAAAATATATTAAACGATGTGAAGGAAATTAAGCCGTTGTGATAACATGTACTTTGATTCTATCACTGACAATATTGGAATTAGTGTTGATGCAGTTGAAATGATGAATATTATTAATGAATTACCATGCAATAAGTCACCCAAGTTTGGATGGTATTACTGCAGAACAAATCAAGTTCGTTGATGCTCAAATTGTGGTGCTATTATCTACCCTTGAGTCCTCTATCATGATGCATGGTTATGTTCCGAAATCAGTCTCAGAGTATGCTATTGTACCGGTTATTAAATATAAAAATAGACGGGTAAATGAAAAAGGTAATTAGAGGCCACTGTACCTTTCTAACATATGTTCCAAATAATAGACACTGTGTTATTCAACAGAATGGAAACCTACTTGCAAACTACGCCTCATCAGTTAGGATTTAAGCCAAAACACGGAATGGAGCTGTGTGTGTTTACATTTAAGGAATTATTAAGATTTTACACTAAACATGGTTCAGTTATGCATGTTGCGTCTCTGGGTACTTCAAAAGCATTTGATCGAGTCAATCGATGTAAGCTGTTAACGAAGTTAGAACAACGCGATGTACCGAAATGCATTCTAAGAATACTCAGCAATGAGTTCAATAACCAATTTGATTGTATTCGATGGGAATCTACCTACTCGGATTTCTTCTCAGTGGGCAACGGTATTAAACAAGGTGGAAAGTTTTTCCCTTTAATTTTTAACCTTTACATGGACAATTTGAGTGTACAACTACACAAACAACATATTGGTTGTTGGCTGGGTACTATGGTTGTTCATCACCTGATATACGCTGATGACCTACTTCTATTCGCTCCTTCCGCCAAGGGACTACAAACTTTACTTGACATTTGTTACTCTTATGGGTGTGAGCACGAATTTCAGTATAATGCCGATAAATCCCTGATTATGTACGGTAATTCTGGTAACTCACATCGTGTCGGGGAAATTATTTTAGGAGGAAAGAAGTTAAACTTCGTCACCTCTTGTAAATACATTGGGCATGTCATTAGTAACGACTTATCGGATGAGGCTGACATTCAAGCCAAAGTGAGACTTCTTTATGCCAAAAGTGTTACGGAAAACATTTCATTATTGCTCCACTGCTATAAAGAATGAGCTGTTTACTGCATATTTCAATAATATTTATAAGTGTGCGCTATGGGTTAATTGTAAAAAACTATTTTCAGCAATGTATTGTTGCCTATAACAATTCATACAGGATATTGAACAATCTGCCTATGAGATGTAGCGATAGCCACATGTTTGCTAAAGTTAATGTAAAATCATGTAAATGTATTATCAGAACATATATTTTTAACTTAATCACGAAGATTTACAGGTCTGTTAATATAATTATTCAGAGCATTGTTACTAGCAACATATACAGTACGCCACAGTTGCGGCATCAGTGGGTAAGGGTTTCTAAAAAAATTTAACACCCTGTTTTTATTGATATATTTATTTATTTATGTTATATTTTATCGATGTACTTTTGTCTATATGGGCACAATGCTTGTCTGATATAAAACATTATTATTATTATTATAGCGCAGTATCCAGTCCAGGACTGTTCAAAGCGTTTTACACTTTATTCCCTGGCAGACATTTTCAATCAAACACCATCTCGACTTCTCTGGGAAGCATTCAGCCACACTGCAATCACTGCGCAATGACAATTCGTACACAAATATTCACACATGTCTATAGCCAAGTTATGGTTCATACAGCTGAGTGAACTGGAGCAACGCATAGTGAACGAACTTACCCAAGGTTTGACATCGCCGTACATAATTCGAACCCGGATGATCTCAGTTGAGAGTCCGAAGCTCAAGCACTGCACCACGGCGCTAGCTGCGTGCGCGTTTTGCATCTCACGAAATGTATATTCAAATAATGCTGCTCACGCGCTTGCCTGGTCAAAGAGACAGGCAGTGAACTTGGCGTGTGTGATAAAGTTAAGAAACTTTCACCAGCAAGAGTGTGTGCGGTATAGAACTCTACAAGCGACACCTTATCGACTGTCGCTATGAGTGTCGCAGAGGTATATTGCAGTCCGGTGAACTTCGTCTACAGAATTTTCAGCACATCGTCGACTTCCATCTGGAGAGGGCTATAGAATAAGACCAACAGCGAGCTTTGAAATCTGTAAAAAGATCTGCACATTTCCGTCTCAGTAGCTAAACGAACGCTGCGTACGTTTCCGGCCTGCCTAGCTGGTTCGTTTTCCAGGAGTGTTGAGAAATGCACAGGGTCGGGTCCAGAGAGGGCAGTCGGGGGGAGCACAAACATCCACTGGCGGCCAAACCAAATGGTGAAGAAATTTTGTCGCCGCCGCGCCGCCGTAACTTCAGATTCTACGTTGTCTCGGCTTCGGCTCGACTGATGACATCAGAAGACGTGTGTATGTGTGCGTGCGTGCGTGCGTGCGTGCGTGCGTGCATGTACGTGTGCGTATGTGGTTGCTGTTGAAATGTTTTCGCCGCTGGGCACATTCAAACGATCTATGGGGCACGCCACTGTAGCTCAGGCGCGACCAAATTCCAAAGGTCTAGGGAGGCACACGTTCCCCAGGCACGGCCCTCTAGACCAGCCTATGGTACACGTATTTGGTGTTCTGCAAGTGTCGCCCACGATAACAACTTGAGCATGAAAGCGGAAACGAACTGAGAAAAAAAACTGGATGTGTTTTTTGATTAGGTGTTTTCATTCCCTAAGATGAACATTTAGCACACTGAGGTACGCCGTGACGTCAACAAGAAATGAAACTTGCACCTGTATGGAGGGTGGCAGTGCAATATCCCTGGAGAGTTTACAGACGCACTGGCATCGTGTCGAACCTTTCACGTCAACGAAACAACTCATTTGGTTGTTTCTCCCATACAAATGCATGGTGTCATTCAGCGAGCCGCATATCAGGTGTGCAATCTCGCTCTTAGTCCGCGGGCCGCAAGACGTAGCTTCGCGGGCCGCACTTGGCCCGCGGGCCGCAGGTTGCCGACCTGTATGTAGTTGTTACAGTTTTCACAGAATTCATAGCTATTCTTCAACAATAATTAATGGATAAGTAACCTGCGGTGTGTATGCAATGTGTTCATTCGAATCTTTAAACGTTTTGTTCCTTGTTAGGATATATGGGCCTATTTTCAAAATTGAACCACTATGACAACTATGAAAATCATACCACTGCTGCAGCCACTCAGACACCGGGGCAAACAGTAGAATCATCACATTATACATACATCGAGATTAGGAAGGAACGGGAGAGGAGTGGGGAAGGAGAGCGAAATAAAGAGGAATTATGGCGGATAGTGGAGACAACAGTTTTGTTGAAGAGTGAGGGGGAGAAAAATGAAAAGTAAAGAAAGCAAAAATCGACGACAAGTATCGCGGCCAGCCTCATTTGGAGACGTGATGTCAATACCATACGTTGAGATGCATGGTACTGTCGTGTGACGTGATGTCAATACCATACGTTGAGATGCATGGTACTGTCGTGTGACGTGATGTCAATATCATACGTTGAGATGGTACTGTCGTGTGACGTGTTGAGAAGATGTCTCTATTATAAAGATGGCGACGAGTACGTAGACGACAAGAAAGAGAGCAAGAAGAAGGCCGTGATTACGTTGTCTCGATAATAGCAGCAGCCATTGGGAGGAAATGAGGACACCAGTCTCGTTGAAGTTGTAAGAGTAAAACGGTACGCCTACAAGATCCGTATATAACGAAGGAGACTGACCTCTTGCAGGCCACATAATGACGTGATACGACGTAGTTCACTCAGCTGTAATATTGAATACTTGGTTATAGACAGTGGTGAATATTTATGTACGAATCGTCTTCGTGCAGTGATTGCAGCGTGGCTGAATGCTTCCAAGAGAAATCAAGATGGTGATCGATTCAACATGTCTACCAAGGGATAACTGTGGGAGGAGGGTGTAGTTGAGGAGGGCTCAACAAATGTTCAATTGCACCCCCCCCCCCCCCCGAGGCTCGCCAAAACCAACTTCAGACTCTCAAATAAACTCCAACTGCACCCCTCTTGAGGCTTCCAAACCAACCCTACCTCCAGGCTATCTAGAACCTCTAATTGCCCCCATTCTAAAGGTACGTGCCATCTAGGTCGCTTGGATTTGCCTATCGAAGTGCGGTAATTTTAGACAGTTATTCTGAACTTCATTGTCAATTCGTTTACCCAAGAGGAGTCACATTCTGGTACACTGGATTTTTGTTATCACTCCCTAATATTGAATTTCTAGATATCCATTATGAAAACACTGTAATGATCAACCGGTAGGCTAATGTATAAACAATAATGTAATACTGGTGATGAAAATCGTGATGGCGATGGATATTATCAACCAACCAAGAACCAGTCGAACAACCAGTTAGACAGAGGAAGTGGAGTCGGATACGACATTCGCTCTGGAAAGAAGTAAACGGGAAGGCCAAGAAACACCTGGTGCAGAGAGTGAATAGAGAAATGGCACAAGCAGGATGTAAACGGAACCAACTAGAAATTAACGCCCAAAACCGTGCCCGACGGAGAAGAATCGTTGATGGCCAATGCACTGTGAGGGAGTAAAAAGATTAAAGTCAAATAAGTCGAGATGACTAATAACACGATAGCGTCATACTTAAATGATGTTGATGATGATGACGGTGGTGCATGATGGTGATGATGAAGAAAATCGGTGGACGGTTCACGTAGCTTGATCGAAACGCTCGCAGAAAACACGCGTAAATAATCAAGGCGCATGTATGTGATATTGTTGTCAATAGTGTTGAAAGCAACCATCGGTGTGTTATTGTGACTACAATAAATAACGAAATTACTATTGCCTATATAGCTGCGTATCTATATTTACAACAGCTCTATTTCAGTATATATATTATATAAATTATATTCTAAAGTTCTAGACGTTGTAATGATAAACTTATTAACTATACATGTTGGCATGATGTATTGTAAAGATCTGGCGCTATAACAAATTAAAATAAAATAAAATATAATGATTATTATTATCATTGGATACAAGTTAAATACATTCAGTAGACAGTAGGCCATATAGCATTTAGTTTGTATTTCCTAAGACATTTTCGTTGGCATCTCGTTGACATTTAATTAACCCGATCGTCTGGCCAGTAAAGTAAATATTAAACATTATTTATTATTACTACTACATGGCCAACTGTGTTATAATTGGCTCTATGCTTGGCGTGGAGCTCAAATCCTCATTGGGCCAAAGAGAAATATAGCTAACCATGGGCTATGCAATGATGTAAGCACACTTTAATTGGTATTTCAATGTTATTTCATGGCCTGTCATTGAAACTTCATAGGGTCACATTTTCATCGTCACAAGTTGTTACAATTCATCTAAAGGTAATACTTATTGTGACAATTAAAGTTGTTATATTAAAATAACTTATTCGTTTCACGTGGATGGCAAGATATTAAGGAACATGAACAAACAACTCCAACAGCCAACGATCGTGCTTGATGTCCATTCGCCTATTTTGTTCTTGATTATAATCATCATTATGATCATCACCACATAATAATAATAATCATCATCCCCAGCTGCATGAGTGATATTGGTCATGGTCTTGATGTTGGTTGAGTACTGGCCAACACTCGTTTAGAGTCACACGGTCAGGGTGATGATGATGATGATGATTCATCCTCACACACCTCCATCTTCTCATCTATAGTATATTAAGTTTTAAACACCCCCGTCAGAACATGCTAAAAATAATAACCAGCAGAACCAACCCTCCTCCAGAACAGAAGGAAAGTCAAAGCGCTACACCACCAAATCGCTGTCAATCTACCCAACTATCTCAACACGTCTACCCGACACACCAGATCAAACGGTCATCAACACTTCATTCCCCCATCAGTTAAAACTGACGTCTTCAAATATAATTTCTTTCACCGCACAGTTACAGACTTGTACTCCCTTAATTTATAGCCCAGAAATATCAAACTGTAACAACATTACAACTTTCAAATGCAAAATAGAAAATAACATGTTGGAAACCCTGTGGTCAGCATACAAAGGGATGGGCGAAACTCCAACAGATAATATGTATCCTTATAACTTGATTACAGATCGTCTGAAGCTGTCCGTGGGGTGACCACGGGATTATATACAGAATGGTTCTTCCCGTTATATTAGCGCCTTTGCGATTCACTTATGAAAAACTAACAAGCTCATTAATTTTAAGCCACGACCAGATTACTTGGGCGTCTGACGGTTATGTCTCGCGCGTTTAATTTGGTCGCGTATCGAACTATAGTACTTTTAAAAAAGAATAGTACATTCGTTATAGTGTAACAGCAATGCTAGTACGTACTAACAGTAGTTGGATGAAACCTGAACATTAGTTAAACATCCCGTGGACACATTCGTTGTACTAATTAATCAGTGGCGTACCATGGGGGAGGGGGTTTGGTTGTCCGAAAACACCCCCCAAAATTCCTCACTATTGTATAATCCATACGGTAACGTACAGCAAGGGGCGTACCCAGGGTTTTTTTGGTTGTCCGAAACCCCTCCAAATTTCGGCACTAGCTGCTGCATGATCAAAATTATACCCATGCACTGGCGCGGGAACAGGGTTAGGGTTATAACTTGGTTTTGAACAGGACTGTCCCTCCCGTGTTTGGATGTCATGAGTTCACAGTAGAGACAGCGTAGAAGCTGAAGTTACCACGGCGCAGCGGCGAAACATTTTCAACAGACCCCCCCCCCCTCCCCCCAGTCGAGCCAACCGAGACAGCCACAAGATTAAAGATGATGTGAAGATATGCGGCGGAGCGGGGGCGAAAATGTTTTAGTGGTGCTGAAGCTCCGGTATCCCCCCAATATGAATTTCGTTCCCGCGCCAATGGTAATACACGACATTGTCATAGACGTAGTAGTTTGTCTGTGCACAGAAAAAGAAAACAATCACGCACAGTATTAATTGTCAATAAAACAGGTAAATATTTAATGGTGAAATGGAAATGTGAATGTTTCCAACAAAAATTGAAAGCCGAGTGTTAGTAGTTTTTGAGACTTATATTCAATTCACTTATTTACTTCAGACCGAAACTCACGTGGCGATTCATATATTGGTCCACATAATTATGATATTGAATAATAATTAAAGAAAGAAATAGTAAATATAATATGACGTAGGTATTTGACATTATTAACTTATTTAACTTCTTCCCCATTTAGCTAACATGCAAGGGGGCATCGTTTTTCACTTTCCTCTATTCATATCAGTGTCATGCTTCTCGCATAGTTCACTTCATGACCATAACTTTCAAAAACTGATAACAACCCCCCATGCTTACCATGGAGAGTAAAACATCAGGTTATCTGCATACAAAGATGTGTTAACATTTGGGGTTACATTTCTTAAGTGTGGCATTTATCACAACTAAGGTTACAGATTTGTTGTAAAAGGGTGTATAGGCTGTAGTGTACGTAGCTTATATAAAGATGTATAACACTAAATGCACGTTGCACAAGTTAAGGCATGTAGATAGACACACACAATTTATAGCGATACAAAAGCGGTGCCTACATTAGACCTCTTACTCTAAAAACTTCGCTCCAGTTCATAATTCGCTATATATAATATATTATGACAATTAATGTTCTTAATATTTGTTAAATATTCAACATTCGACTTCGTAAATGGGCGTCCAAGGAAAACCAAACGTACACACGCGCGCATTCATTTTTATTTTTAGACGGACCAGTGATCAGCAAATGGGGCGTGGTTTAAAAGCGCCTGTTAGTTTTTCATAGGTAAATCGCAAAGGCGCTTTCCGTTAACGATTTAGAGAATAATCTCGCTTAACCGACTCTCTCCTGGCTGCATGACTTCGCCAGGAAGATAGTCTGTCTCAGAATCGCGTTTTGACTGTCCATTTGTTGACAGCCTTGGGAGCTGCCACTTGTGAATATGCATGAGATTAAAAGGCACTGAACTGCGAAAAAAGTGTAATGTCAGTTTATTTGTTGTGTGACATGTTTCAATATAAGTTTAATGTTGAATAGTTGTTATAGTATAGTATTATCTAATAAAAGTGTGTCCTTATTTAATTTGTTATTTCGTAGTTGGTCTGAGAGCCAATCATCGTCTCTATCCGATTCTGAGGTACCGGTAACATTGGCAGGCGTTAATATTCTAGGCCCTGTTCTGCCACCTCACGGCGCCTGGGTAATCGAGGCTTTGTAGAGAGCATATGTGGTCAGGTACGGTAAAAACCACCTCGTGGCTTGTGCTCAATGCATTGCTCCACCGTATTGGGATATTCGAATTTGTGAGACACGCATATATGATAAGCACATGAATTTCATGCAGAGTCGTTACTACATTTGCGAAGATATCGATTCTAGGTAAGTAATTTAATGCGTGTATTTGCTTCAGTCGATGTTTTGCGCATTATGCCGCTTGGCCCCTGAGGCAGGGTCACTCGGTGACATTCCGTTGGTATTATCGCCCATGTACAACTTATTTATCACTTTAGACTTAGTGTAGCATTATTATTTGAGCCACTGAATGCAGTAGTGGGCTAAATGTATTTTTATGTTTTTAGGTGAATCCTTCAAAGTTCAAAGGCTGTAATCGAACCATGGTAAATAATGTTAGTGACAACACTCGGTTTCTGTTTGTTTGGGCATCGCGCACTAGAATATGAATATATATATATTGTAATTGCACCTGTCTGTTAGTAACATGTTTCGTCCCCCCAGGACTCATCAGTGCAGCTAGGATTTTCATGTGAAATGAAAAACTGCAGACATGTCAGACATGCTATTTTTTGTGTTTTTTTCTTTTTTCTTGGGCATTCATGATTCAGCGTTTCTCCATTCTCTGTTTGCGTTTGTTCTTTCGGCATTCAGGGCAAAACCACTTTCCCTTTGGTTCCGACACCACACCCACACACATGTAGTGAAACCATTCATACTGACAGCTGTCACTGTCACAGGCCACCATCTCGCCACACTCCTCCTTTCGGCAGTAACACCACACTGCTTGTACAGCCTCACCAGTGTTCACAGTGTCCGAGTTCACAGCACAGCCAACCAGGGGTGGACGTGTGTGGCATTTTCCCAGCAGTTCAGGTAGCACACCTACTCGGAAGAAGTGTCGGGTTTTTGGTACCATCTCTTCCCAAAGAATGTTATCCTTGTAGATGCGCTCGCAGTGATAGGTCCACACAACAAAGTCTCCATAGCTGTGCCCACACACAAACAGCTGACACTGTACCTGGTAGTAGTAGGCATGTCCTTTTTGTAAGTGTAGGGTGCCATCTGCATTCTTTGCCAAACATGTGGCGCCTTCCTTTACCTCACTCAGGACCTCGTCACGCACGAGGTAGGGGCACTTCACCTCGAGACTGCCTTCCCCACAGCAGTCACATCGGACGACTCCATCGGGAGAAGCCCCAATCTCTGGATATCGGTTGTGGATGACTAATCCAGAGTCCCGCATGGAGAAGTTGGCATGCCCGGTCATCGTCTTGCGATAAGCAGCCTTCGCAACGTTCTCATGCTTGATGCCCCATCGTATGGTTGGTGTGGTCAGGTGTCGATCCGGGTAGCAGATGTCCTTGATCGCACTTGGTGCTGGTTGAGAGGGGTCGGTGTGGCACACTTTGTGAAACCTTGATGCAGTCACCCTGCCAGCCCTGAACTTTGGCCACAGTCGTGAGTTGGCCTGAGCCCTTGTCGCCATCTCCACTGCCTCCGCCTGTTGAAGTGTGACAGCCAACGTGACAGACGAACACTTCTCCAGGACGACATGGAACGGCTGTTTGTACAGCTCATCCTGGAACATGTCCGAAAGCACTGCTGGAAAATTTACCTGGGCCTGTTTGGGAACAAACCCATCACTGTACGGAGGCAGAAGGGACAACACAACAGGCTTTGTGTCACCCAGGCTAAGTCCATGGAAAAAGCTGTCAAGCTCAGCATGACTTGGTGCGGCGATGTTCTTTGGTTGACGAACCCGAGACGAGACTGGCGACCCACTGGCAATGGCTTCGTCCAGTTGCTTTTTTTTGGTCAAGGCTGACGTGAAATCGATTTCACCAACCTCTCTGTAACGAACCTCTCGGTGAGTTGCTGGCAGCAGCCAATAAGCTGGCTCTTGCGTCACAGTCTTGCTGTCACGGATCTTCACGGTAGTATCCACCGCAAAGAGAAGTGTGGCGATGTGAGTGCAGGCCTCACCCAACCCAGCCATGCAGTCACAATGGGCGGTGCAGACAGTCCCAGCTTTATCTGCGATGATCCATGGCTGCAATGGCTTTTCACGAAGTCTCTGCGAATGAAGTACCTGTCAAACAGTGTAAAATTTTAGTACGGTGCAAACTAAATTTAGAATTGTTGACAATGTTATACATGCAAAAATTATGGCCTTAAAATACATAAATATATAGCTGTAAGGACTTAAGTCATGGTTGTACCTACTTATCTTCTGCATAACAAAGTTGATGCATAAAGCAATTAATAATAAAAACAGTACTTAATAAAACAAATATCCAGCCTTTTATGCTTATAAATATAGGGACCTACTATTTATAGTTACACAATAGCCATAGGCATAGCCCCATAGGAAAAAGGGCATAGCCATAGGTATAATTGCATGCACATATTTTATTGCAATTAATTTTATAGTCATTCTCATTAAGCTATTGTAATATTATTAATAGGGGGACTACCTACTTATCAAAACTAGATGTCTAAATTTACTGAAATCAAAGCTTACTTTCGCTCGTACAATGTGGTAGCCATTTTTCACAAAAACCGCCACATCGCTTATCCATCCTGACGTCAGCTGGTTGTACGCCTCTAGGCTCTTCCACGCCTTCATGTCTTCCATGGTGTAGAAAGATTTGTTAAAAATCAAGTAGTTCACTATGTCTGGGTATGATACAGCTGGGAAGCATGCTTCCTTCTTAGACCATGCCGAATTCGGCAAAGAATACGGATCAACGCTATCAACGATTCGTAACTTATCTAAATACCTCTGCTTTGTCAACACATCTAATGTGTCAACATACGGACCTTTAACTGTCTTTGAAGCCATACTGCGCGGTGCAACGACAAAGAAAACAATTTAGCGGCTCAGTGAACACACACAATGCGGGCGGTTGCGAACGGTTCGCTGGTACTCCAATATGGCCGCTGGGGGTTGTGTGCACGCATAGTGCTGACGTCATTAGACACCCTCTATGGTTGGTCGGTGGTGCTTTTTCGGTCTCAGGATGGCTGGCTTCATATTATCTGGAATGGGATAAGGGTGTTTTGTGCTTGGACTGGGTTTGGGATGGGAAAGGGTATAGGTGGGTGTTGGGGGGGGGGGCTGTGTTGTCTATTGGAGGTACCTGAAATGAAGGGTGCAGCTGTCAGGTCAATACCCTTCTTTGCACCCTTGGGCACTTCAACAAAAAATTAAATATCGTGCTAGATGATTGGGAATAGGCTTAAATTAAAGGCAATAGGTTAAGGATCACATAACTGTTTATTTTATTAAGATACCTTTAATAGATCAAAAGATATTGCGATTTTATGATGGAAAAACAGCATAATTTTTGTGTATCTCTTACAATGGCAAAATGGACTCATTTTTGTGTTTTCTAGAGATAAATATTTGCTTTAAAATGTCATAACTTTTTTATTTATACAGATATTTAAATACTGTCTTCAGGGTTTTCAAACACATTGACAAGAGTAATAAATTTGCAATATTTAATATTTTTAGTACTAATTATAACAAAATTAATTAGTTAATTTTAGTTACGTAGCATGCAAACTCAACACACCAAAACGCTCCAATTAAAGGCCATAATTATGAATATTTTATACATATTATGCAATGTGTATAACCACATTAATAATGGTAATAACTAGGCATTAACAAATAATTTTATAATAATAATAATTTAATTAATTAGTCAATATTGGGTAATTAGCTTGCAACCTCGACAGGCTGAAACATATCAGTAAAAGCCCATAACATCCATGAGTATGAAGATATTTATACATATTATGCAATGTGTATAACCACAGTAATAATGGTAATAAATATACATTAAAAATCATTTAATAATTTATTTAATTAGTTAATATTGGCTAATTAGTGCGCAACCTCGAAAAAACCGACACATTTCAGTAAAAGGCCATAATGTCCATGATTATGAAGATATTTGTATAATTTATGAAAGCAGTAAACCACATGAATTATGGTAATAAATATACATTAACCAGTCATTTCACATTAACAGTAACTTAATTAATAAGTTAATATTGGCTAATATCAGCACACTAACTCGACTGACCGCTACATTTCAATAAAAGGCCATCACGTCCATGATTATTTGTATAATTGATGCAAGTTATAAAACCACATTAATTATGGTAATAAATATACATTAATTAGTCATTTAATATTAACAATAAGTTAATTTATAAGTCAATATTGGCTAATTAGTGCGCTAACTAAACAAACTGACATATTTATCAACTGACCAATACATTTCAATAACATACAATATTCACACTAGTAGTTCAGTAACAGTGCATCATGGCACGTTGAAGGAATGCTGCAGACCCAGTATATCAGTAATCAAATGTCACTGCTTCGTAATGTAATGTTCTGTATTTCAACATGAACATGATGAATTAATGTAAATACAAATTGTTCACAGTATTCCATTGCTGAACCCGACATCAGTTGTGCCGAATACAAAACTGCTTTCTGCATTACTTTCTGTGGGGGTCAAGTCCCCGAAGAAGACGATTGCTGACAGCACACAGCAGGCATAGGCAGTCCTTTTTTTGTAAACTTCAAAGTTGGCTGTCTCATAAATCAATGCAACTATATGCATATTTCATTGTTTCGTAAAATTGTCATGTGTACTCTTCACCATGATGTGTGTACATAATTTACAAGTCATTTTCACAGTTCATTGTACATAAAGTAGATATGTTCACAATTCATTGTATGATATTCATCCACATGAAGTGTACAGGTGACGTGTAGTGGTCGTATGACATAGGCTCTGTATGTTCACAGATCAGAGTCACAGTGTAATCCGTAATATCAAATTCAATCACTCATTTATTCAGACATATAACTACAAAAGAATAAAAACCCAGTGGAAAAACAGTGCGTCCTTTTGGAGTCACTTACACTGGGCAGCTGCCCGTATGACCACAATACAATTGGTCACCCAAATCAAAACTGGTCAGCGTTGCATACCACTCAACTCACAGTGTACCCAACAGTAGTGGGAGCGTCAAAGCCTTTCCTTCCGTACAACACGTGCCGCTTTCCTCCAAGCTCCCAAAACAGTCCCCTTTTAAACAAAACCAGCCTGGCGCATGTCATATATAAGGTGGGGATGGGGGTTGGGATACATTTGCATAATTACAGGCTTCCGGACTACTCTTCAGTCCAGGACAAGGTTTCAGGACGGTGAACCGCCCTAGAAATCCGCTACCACCCCTATGGTCAACCACCTTGTCCGTTATGTTTACACGGGATGCCAAAGTCTTCACACTGAAACACTCACTCTCGTATTCACACCCGAGTGTCCTAAGCTGCCCTCGGTTGATGACATCCACCTGTTTGCCTATATGTAGTTGTGCTTAAATTAAGGTTACACTTTTGGGAAAATAGAAGTGGATGCTATAGCATAGTCAACAACACTTTTACCCGACGTATTTTGACAGGTGAAGTCACCCACATCTTGGTCATTACCAAACCTACCATTGATTATTTTCAAATCCAGACCTTTACACAATTCAATGAGTTTATAGCCATTGTTGTTTACAACTTTGTCTAGGTTGTGTCTTTCTGTGGCGATGCCTAGGCATTCCAATTTATGGTTTGACTAAAAATATCATTTTCAGCCAATTCAATACCACCTTCAGTTTGCTACAAGTTCTTCAATAGAAATGAAGTCTTCTAAAGTTCCTGTTCTAGAGTTGAAATCACCTATCATAAGTATTGGCACATCATGCATACAGATCATGGCAATAACATCACTGGCATCATCATCACTGGGATCATCATTCATCATAGCAGTGGGTAGAGTCTTCATGTGGTAGATACACTGCCCCAAGGATACACTCATGACCAAAGACTTCTTTGTCAACTTTGAGCCACAGTATACGTTCGGAGCATGTATTGTTTCTCATCATCTCTGTCTTTTTGTGACTACGTACAAATTTAGCAATGATGGGCTTCGATCAGTTGGTAGCCCTTGGCCCACGACCGGCTGGCAGCCTGTGGCTCACGCCGATGTCTTCAGGTTTCACCCTGACACCCATGTCTGCTGCCAAGTCGATGACGAGTCGGTTGGTGTTCTCTCCCTCTGACTCCTGTATATCCGGACATTCTCCCTCCTGTCGTACTGCTCCAGGCGATGTAGGTCGATCCGCTGTAGATGTACGTGAACTCAGTACCTCAGTTGTCTGTAGTTGCCTTCATCTCGGCAACGATCTGTTTAGTCGACGCACTGGTGGCTGCAGTCACCACACTGGCTATCATCGGCTGGATGGCTGCCACAACGTGGGAGATAATCTCGTTTATTGTAGCCGCATCCAGCTTGCTGTTGGTGTTGCTGCCCGTCGATCGAATCCTCACAGGCTTAGCTGGTGAAACACCCTTCTTCACTGTCGGCGTCGTCTCTGTGATGGCCGACTGTACTGCCTCAGCGATCGCTTTCTCAAAACCTTCGTCTACGTCTACTTCAACAGTCACTGGGCTGTCGCCATTCTGTTTCCAGATGGTTGCGACATGTTCAAATCGATGAATGATTGTAATATCGCTCACCTAGCCTTGCGTGAACAACTTGGCATATTTATCACTTTAAATTGTCGCTCGCGTGTCACTAATGTATACTATTTCCTTTACATCACTTTACTGATACGATGTGCAATTACCTTAGTGTATCCAAATCTTCAGATGTGCTTCTATATAAGTTCTAATCTCAGATAATTGATAATTTTTTAAGTTTTTGCTAAACTGCTTGTTGAACACAGATTGGAGGTGTCTTGAAAGAATATATGCTTTGGATTTGCTAACTGTCTGCAGGATGCCTTGATCTTTTAGTAGGAAGATTCCTGTTGTATTTTTGTTGAGTGACTTAGTGTAGTGCCAGAAAGATTTCTTTTGTTTGTCTTGTTCCGGGTCTACTATATGTGCAATGTATTTGCAATATTCTGACTGGATCTTCTCTTGGGTAGCCTTGTGGAATTTCCTAAATAATATCCAGTCAGTTTCTCTTTTGAATTTTTTAGCTTTGTTGTACAGTCGGTTTTTGTTTATCATTTTTTTACTTCTTTAGTTATCCAGAGTGAGAATCTGTTTGAAGAATATTTGAAGGGGGTGAATTTGTTCATAATTTCCTAGAGGCCGCGTTAGAAGAGGTCCAAAAATGGTTCTGGAGAGTTAGGGCTTGGTTTTGAATTTTGTTTCCAAGGTCATGGAGTTCTTGTTCAATATGTACCCACTCTGCCTTGTGGTACTTGAACACTTTGTGGGGAGGGGGCATGTTTCTGGGCAGTTTTATGTTGAAATAGGGGGATCTGGGGTTCCTCTGGATTTTGAAAAGTTGTAGTAAAGTGTACTAATTGATGGAAGACAACTGTAGTAAACAGACAAACTGGTTAGGATTAGAGGTACCATGGTTACACCTGTAGCAAAGCGTATCTATACGGAAGCATAGTCACTCGTGCAGCGTCCTCTGCTATTCGTGTGTGACATAATTATCCTGCATATACTAGCCGTTCAATTTCAATATGGCATATCGCTGAGTGATTACTATATAGATAAGCTTCGCCTATAGCACATAAATTATAGTGCAAGCTTTCTCCTGCAGGACTGCAACTACAGTGTCATAGATTGTCTCGGCATCCTGACGGGCAACCATATAGCGGTGATAGACAATCAGTGTCTTCTCCATAGACACATCACACATCTCATCAATGACGATTTCAAAGTACTCCAACTCCAAGATTTCATTGACAATTTGCTCATCCAGAGTTATTTTTAGGGCATTCTGGAAGTCATGTACAGAGTCGGAATGCTCATCATAGTTAGTGTGTCTGTCTACCTTGAGGTGTTTCAGATTATCATTGCCTTGCAATGCACACAGCCATTTAAGGTCTGATAGATCACTGTTGGGCTGATTCTTCTTTCTTGTATACATTGGAGACACTCTTCTCAAACGTGGGAGCATACAGCAGTGATGTTTTTGCATGTTTTACGCAGTTGTCCTTTCTCATAAAAGGACAGTCAGGGTTGGTGAATACAGACCTGCCTACCATTCCGGATTGTCCGGAATCAATCCGGAAAGTCACCTCAAATTACGGTGAGGGATGAAAATATTACGGACTGTCACCATGTTCGCCAATCACTCAAATGAGGGGGGGGGGGGTAGCGACGGACCAAAACCATTACATTACACTGTCATCGACATCGCCTAGACTCTAGTGACTGTATGACAGGCTGTAAATGATAGACTAAACTCCTCAATAAATACACTAACTTAGTCTTAGTACAATCAGTTGGCCTAACACTACAAGTACAACACTCACTAAATTTTTGCATTACACGTTTCTTTTTAGTTGGCGGTGGCGTCGTTTCGCTGTCAGTCATCATTTCGTGCCGCGTGACTTCGTTTTGTTTGATCACGGAAATGCGAATTTGTCATAACGTTGTTTCCCATTGGTTAGATTACGACCAGACTCGGCGAATGAAAAACCATGTATTCATTGAAATACAATAGTACTGTTAATTTGTTTATCTTCCATTCCCGCTTGAAATGACACTTCGTTCTGTCCACTTTGAGTTTCCTCTTCTTCTTGTTTGGTCCATTCTTTTCCATTTCGTTCATCGTTGGTGATTGCTGCATTACAGAACGAACGCAGACTGGTCATTACTCTATGATTAATGAAACGCCAAAAGTCTAGTACGAACAGATTCCCCAGGTGACGCCACAATCCGATTGAGTCACCAGGGGCCTCTTTTGCTCAGAGTGGTTGCATAAGCCGGCTGCTGTTTATATACGCCATCAGCAGAATACGAATCACACCCAGTGTAAAATGAACAGGAATATCACGCAATTATCATGAAACTAATCAGTTGAGATGTGCAAAGGGCACTTGTGGTCACACTGAGGTAGAACAGCTTTACAATGCATTTTTTTGTTCAAAATATCTACACTGGATCATCACGTCAGGGTTCGTAACCAGTACTGACTGATGTTGCAGCCGATTCGTAAATGGTGTTTATTTGTAGTAATTTACGAACGTACGAGCGGCCAGTGAAAACACGGGATACTCTCATGGTCGCTGATGGCTGGTATGCTATGCGTGCTTTCTATGAGGGAGGGGTTGGTGGTGAGGAAAAGTATGTTTTTGTCTCTGGTGGGTTCCTGTCCAGCTTGATGATGGTGAAAGAATATTGTCCATATTGAATACTCTCACAGACTCGGAGTCAGTTACAGGACAAGTTGTATATTGACCCAAATGATCATGTTGGTCAGATTTTGGCATTTTTACAGATTTTTGACCTGGACTACTCTTGCACTAGGAATAGGACAATATCTCTAGAACATAATTAGATGTATGCCCTAATTGATTTTATCAAAGTTTTATTGAACAGTAAAACAACAACCCGTGACAAGTGACACATGTAACTATAACTGGTGTTGTTCAAACGTGGTTCATTAGATACTGTAGGGCATTTGTCATATACTATTGACCCTGTCACTGCCAATGTGAGACTTATTCACAATCGTAATATGTTTTGTAGCCTGCTGATTAACCTCTATATGTTTAAACCCAAGATTTAACATACTTAACCAAGTTAACTATGTAAACTGGTGTTTGAAAGTCTTCTATATCAAGGTGCTTCTGCACACCAGGATGCATTGTCACAAATAATCTGTATATTCTCTTTGATGTAATTTTCCGGTCAGTCAGAACCGTTTTTATTGACATACAGTTCTTGAAGAATGTTGCAATTTTTACGGTTACATCATAAGATGCAAAGATGTCTTGTACGTCAAACCCCTTGTCCGCCATCACCGAATCACCATGGACGCAATCCTGTGGCACTGTGCTGCACTCCACGATTTGTCTGTCACTAGTAGAGCCACGATATGCAGGCGACACTTAGGAACAGAGACCAGCAAGGGTGATCCCAACCAACGCCTTCATTGCGTTTCTATTCTTATAGGTGTTATACGTCGACTGCTGGGTTTTCGACAATTTCGGCTTCTTGATGGGGCATTCACTGATTCAGTGCCATCAACAAGTATTCTTGGTGTTTTTATTTAAAATCTTCTGGTGCAAAGAAACGTACCACATTAATCATGTCCACGAGAAGGAACCAGCTATACAAGGTCCCGGAGCAACCCCGTTATAAACTAAACAAAGACTACACTACTGAAAACACACATCTGGGGTTGAGCATGTCCTTACTCAAGAAAGTTTCTTGAGTGAGGACCCAAAGCCTTGACATTCTTTGCAGTTTATACCTTTGATGTATACTTTGTGTGCGCCATGGAGGTAGAGGCCATTCAAGTTGGAGTCAGGACAGCCATTGTACATGATCAGTGCATTGTTTTTTAGGCGAGCGATCGTCTCGCTTCCTACCGCTCGCGCCACCAGACCTGCTACATGTGGTGCCCTCTAGCGGCAAAATATACACCCATTTGTGTTGAAACTGTGTTCTAAGCCCTTACTCAGCAAACTTCTTCATCAAAGCTGATTGGTTGTTACACCTGTAACTGACACTTCAGCTACAGTTAGGGAGTCGATGTATGTCCCCAAAATCAAAAGTGAACATGCCTGTAGTGGCAGGAGACAGGGTGCAGGGTAATTAACCAATGTCAGGGAAAAGATGGCATTTCATAAAGAGAAGGTAACATCCTGCACGAGTGCGAGAAACGATGGTAGTTTCACGTCCATCTCTGTCACAAGTCTGGCGACAACATCACCGATAGAGTTGGTGACAAGCCTGTCACCAGAACAGTTTGTTGACATTGCAACAGTTGTATACTGTAGTCGTGGGACAAATGACAGGAATACTATTAGAGTGAAGTAATGTCACTAAAACTGTAAAAAGTTTTGTATAAGAATATATTGTAAATATGAAAATGCCATCAAAACAGTTGTGCAATTCTACTCCATATTAGCAGTTTACAATGATTTCATAGCTTATATTGCTGCTCACTATCAAATGTAAATCAGTGAGGGAGCCAACAAATCACGTGGTGTATATATAAATAATTAATTAGTGTACAAGACATCAATACCATACAGTGAACGTTGTTAAAGGCTATTAAAGTTAAAGGCTATTATAAATTGTATTATTAGTTGAGAAAACATACCTTTACCTTTTTGTGAGTGCTTTCTTCACACGCTATCAGCCTACCACCAATTATGCAGGATCTTGATCGCCAAACTCGTAGAGTTGCCAGCTGTTAAAGTCGTGATAAATTGTGCCACACTTGTGCTGGAATATTTGTGTGGAACACATGGCGGTTATGTCATTGTCCTTTCATGGGGTGAAATATGCTGCTATTTTCTTCTTTGGTAGAATAGCATCAAGTTTTCTTTCCGTGATTCTTTTGGATCAGCTTTCAACAACAAAACAGAAAAAAGCCTTTTCACCAAGTAATTTATATACCCTGTATTTCATAATTCATCGCCAGCTGAGTTATGGCTTGCAAAGTATTGTCAAAGGTCAACACACACTCGTGCATGCGTATGACCACGTGGCTACATGCAACATCTACATTATGTAGGTTAGACTACGTCGGTTGTTTTACTGTAACCCGGTGGTTGTGGTATTGGCCTGTCCCTCAGAGAGCAGATAGACAAGGTCCTCGAGCGTGTCTGTGGTGAGCATACATCTAAGGTTCAATCTTCGATCGGACAACAGGTGGTGTGAAACTTCCTTCCACAATTTCGGAATGTTGCTCTCTTGAATCATACGCAGCACACGAAGCCTCCTCTGCCCCTTACGAAGATGGTGGAATGAATTCCTCAGGAAGAGGCTTTTTGTGAAGTGTCACTTTCTTAAACGTGCAACTTATAATTTGATTCTAAACCTGACACAAAATAAACTCTTGAGTAGGCCTAACAACCATTTGGATATAACCAAAAGTGCATTACCCAAAACGGCGCATGCTGCGTTGACGTTATACAGAGGTTCTCGATGCAAACGGCCATTCCGTTGTTTTCCGTGCTATAGCGTTGTATGACCACACTGACCATATGAAACATGGTGGTGAAATGTACACTGCGGTCCTCTTAATAACATAAGTATAATAAGATATTTTATTTTGCGTCAATGTTTTATCGAACAGTGTGATGCAGCTTCCTGCTGATGGTCGTGGGATGTTAACAATAATTATACGGTAAAGTGTTGGCCGACCTTTTGATGTTGGTGTCTTTGTGGGAACCAGTGACTTCAGTGCGGCCGACTGTTCGGTCAGACGTCAGATTGTTTCTGCAGAAACAAGCGCAGTTAGTTTGTTATTATGATTGTGCAAGTGTAGTGAATGTGAGTTCATTTACCACGTTGATCAGAGAATACACATTTAAGAAACTGACAATGTTAACACCGTTGTTTCTGGTGCGGAATTGTCCATTAATCGAATTCACTACTGGAAAAGGTGATTTTTGAGCCAGTCCTTGGCCTACTTGTAACAAGCGGATGGTTGATTTTGAAATCAGCCCCCCGAATGTATAACATTGAGTGTCAATGATGGACTAAAACAATCTTAACCCGGAATATTATGCACTGACTACAATCACAATATATATTAATTTCTTATGTAAGCATATTATTTATTGATTTTATTAAAACATTAAAAAAGGGCCTAATAAGAAAATAAGTTGGCTATAAATTAAATTAGGAATAATATTGGCGTTTTCAGTACAGTTTTGTTTTGTATGTATTAAAACTATTAATTCAAGGTTGTGTTTATCTGTGTCAAGTCTATATATTTTGTTCAAGTTGCCAGTGCCTGAATAAATTAATGAGGACCAGAGTAGGCTCCATGAATGAATTATAAACGTCTACATCTGTTGCAAACATCACTGGACGCAACCACTGAAACAAAACTAGTCGCATGCGTAAACTCAGTGATTGAAATCAAACACCTACATAATCTAATGGGAACATTGACGGGTAAATTCCGGTGGAGGAGTGTTATACGTCTGTTGGCATGAATGTATGCACGTGATCGGAGAAGACACGTGTACATGCCTCCAGTTGCCAATACGCCACGCAAGCGCATGCTACCCGCCGTGATGTTGTCAATGTCGACCGTCTCTCTCAGCCTGGGCCTGACGTAGTCTGTCTTGGAACCAGTTGAGCCACCCTTGTAGCTTGGCCACATCTGGACCATGGCCGCCAGAGGCGTGCCAGGGGGTGGACTGGAGGTGGTCCACGTCGCTTTGGTAGTACATGACGGGGTCAGGGTGCACCGCGCCTTGCCCCTGTGGACGCTGCCAGTCGACACTGCATCAAGACACAACGACTTCTGAACAAACTGCCGCCTGTCTTTCTCTACTCTTGTCAACTCACACAATGTGACAGTGACAATAATAATGTCATCAAATGTGCTGCTACTCACCCCTTCAGCCACACCCGGGGTGTTTGATGCACTCGGCCAGTTGTACATACTGCAACAGACATAGTTACCCTTGGGGTGATTACGCAAGGGTGATTACCCTCAACAGTTCTATGTACACACCTGGCCCAGTTGATGACGTATAACGAAGGGAATTATTTATTCCTCTCAGTCGCCGGTTGTTGTGGCCGGGGAAAGTTCCTACTGAAAACTCTCACGTTTTTATATAGTTTACCAATTTCTAAACTGAACATTAAACTAAAATAAATTATTTGTTGAATTGTGACGTCATATGATGACAAGAGACAGGGTGCAGGGTAATTATCCGATGTCGGAGAACGTAACATCCTACCAGATTGTATAAAGTGCCTTTAGTGTCGTAGCTAGGGCCTCAAACCCGTTATCTGGATGAGTAAAATTCGAAAATCGCGTTTTTGGCCCATTTTAAGAAACTGACAATGTCAACACCGCTGTTTCTGGTGCGGAATTGTCCATTAATCTAATTCACTAGCGGAAAAGGTGATTTTTGAGTCAGTCCTTGGCCTACTTGTAACAAGCGGATGGTTGATTTTGAAATCAGCCCCCCTGAATGTATAACATTTAGTGTCAATGATGGACTAAAACAATCTGAACCCGGAATATTATGCACTGACGTTCGATATTCACAGAAACTGTGAGACTTTTCTAGATACGTGACATGTTCAACATCATCGGTGCGTCAACGTTGGCAAAAGACCCAGCAAGCTGGTGGATCATTTGAACTTTCTGGGTAAACTCTGGGCGTATATTACAATCAACAGTGCAACAAATTAGCAATGCTACATGTGAAACCTTCTGGTATAACATTAATTACAGGTATAAACTATTTGAACTAGCAACAAAATACATTAAACAGCATTCCACTGAATGTTTGTGGCACAAAAGAGGCAACTGTGCAGCATCTGTCACACCAAAGAAAGTGGTACACTGGCCGACATCTGTCCCATTCAGTGTCGTGTTTGTCCTTTCAATAACAACAGTGGCGACATAACAATAATAATTGTCTCATTTACTGGCTGTCTCTGCAGTCAAATATACCAGTGAAGACAACAATAGTCGCCTTGTACTACTCCATGGCGGACTTCTACGGCACTGGAGTGTTGCGTGGGGCCTTTAAAGGCGACCTTGGCCTGTCCTTACACTGACATGATGACGTCGACGAGTTTCTCAGGAAGACAGTGTTCCACTAGCGATGTGCGCATGTAGTCGTGACTAAGACGGTCGAATACAGCCTTGTAAACAACATACATGCACGCGGCACTTTCCCCTGCTGCCACTATGTCGTCCACGGCTTGTCTTAATAGCTTGTCCCAGCATCCCATTCTTCTCTGAACCCATTTTGGTTGTTGGCAATGCGTTTGTTAAGGACCGTCTATACTTTCAACATGATAATAGTGATGGACATGGCTTCATAAACATGGCTGAGCAAGTAGATGGTGCGAAAGTTGGAGGTGTCGCTTTTGGGGCCTTTCTTGTATGTCATCGTGAGTTCGCCTGTGGACTAGTCTGTGGGCACGATTCCAGATCGGGGCGATGGTGTCATGTAGTGTCTTGTGCAGCGTCTGACGCCTTCTGATACTCAGCTGGCACGGCATCACAGCCCATGGCGCGTCCACAGCGTAGATATTCGACTGTTCTGTCCACTTCTTCATTCGATATAGGTGCACATGCAGCAGCGGCTACCTCGGGCGGGAGAGGTTTGGCTGGTAATGGATCGCGTGCCGCATTGACGGTGCAGCATTGACTTGCGGGGTATGAGGTGCGTCCACGCATCAAGTTTTTGTTGCTCTGTCACGAGATTCCAAGTGACAGTTGTCATAGTGGATGACGCTGGTGGCTGACGGCCCAGAGACGTCGCAGATCATACTCCAGGACAAGTAGATATGTATGGGACGACACGCGGTGGGAGACAGCTAGGACAGACGACTGGAACTGACAAAGTTCAACTGTCAAGTCTAAGGTGAACCAAGTTGCATGTCTTATGATGTTTACGCCTGTGAACGTCTCCTTCTCACCTTCAAACACATCAACTGTTCGTGAATTAGCATTAACACTGGAAAATGAAACACTACTAGACCGTGTGAGGAAATATCAACTGTGTCTTGTACACTTATCTACTTTGTTTCATGGCACACGACTCCTCATGACAGCAACAATGGAATCCACTAATTTATAAATAAATCAAATGTGTCAGATGTATTCATGATACACGTAGATGACACTATGATTTCTATACATAATTTTTGAGCCAGCCCTTGGCCTACCAGTAACAATGAGCTGCTGATTGATTTTGAAATCAGGTATCTATAATGTATCTATTTTATATATAAAAGTTGTAACTATAACAACCAGTGTCAATGATGGAATAAAACAACATGGACCAGAAATCACTGGCTGCAAACACAAAACATATCATTGACTTATGTAATCAATCCTGTTTACTGATTTTATTAAAACTAGCATTTAACAAATTCAAAACTAGAATGAATTGGCATGAAATAAATATATTATTGAGTTTAAATATGTACTCACTTATATGGTTTTTCATTTAACTCTATACATAATATTATATTGTATTAAAAACTTTTAATTCAATGTTATGTTTAAAAAGCAAAACAAAAAACAATCGACGTGTATTTACTACTCATGAGCGAGTCCGTGACCTATTTCTAACAAACGCCTGCACTTTGATTTTGAAACAATCCCTCGATTAATGCATCTATTTATCAGAGTCAACTCGATACATTGTTTCAAGTGGCCAGGGTCAGAATAAACTAATGTGGACCAGAAATACATTTGTCAGACAGTTTGTCTACCCTTGCCGCTGGTGAATCTGCTTGCCCCAGTGACAGTGGTGTGAAGGCGTGATGTCAGTGTCGACCGTCTCTCTCAGCCTTGGCCATACGTAGCTTGTCATGGAACCAGTTGGGCCACTCTTGTAGCTTGGCCACATCTTTGTCCCACCACTGGTCCCTGGCCGACAGGAGGCGTGTCTGTAGGCAGATCAGGGTGGACTGAAGCTAGTCCAAGTCACTTGAATCGACAGAGCGCGCATTACTGACCATCCGCGGCACTCCATTGCATGGAGAAACTTCTCCATGACCGTGTCATGACGCATTATTTGGTGTTCACGGGGAAACTTGTAATATATGCCCTATCGACTCGGTGCGCCAGCATGCATCACACCTAGTATCCACGTCGGGTCTCCCCCGGGATGCTCTCAACTTTGTAGAGACCGTTCCGGCACGGATTTGTATCGCATGAATATAGCTGGCCCCTGTCAGTAACTCTGTACCATCAGTTACCCAGCTGTTAACTGACGGGACTTCCGAATATACCCTAATGCTGCGACCGTCTTGAAGTGAAGAGGCTAGCACTCTTTTCGCTGAGGCAGGATCGTAGACTACCTCATTACGAACTCTAGTGGGGGGGAGAGTGGCACCTGAATCTTTCTTTGGCGAAGTTGAAAGAGGTTGTCGCGAGGGCGACTGTCGCAGGATCCGAGGATCGCGACAGCCGTGCCAATCGCATAGCTTTCATGAATGGTATGCTAGCACGAGGTGAGGGAACCCCCAACCCTCCTTCTTTAATCTCTGAGTGAAAATAAGCATTCAATGTGTCCTTGCGGCAGTCTAAGCCACGACCGCAGGCACTTTTGGATCAGCTTGTCTAGCCGTATCGGCATGGAGCAATTGCTCAGTGAGAGGATTAGACGATGGTGCAATTTGGGTATCAAATGAGTCTTAACCATTTAAACACGCTGATGAGGTTTCAGAGGACCACGGGTGAGGTGGTTCAACCCATGGGTGAGGTGGTTCACCGACGGGTGAGGTGGTTCACCCACGGGTGAGGTGGTTCAACCCACGGGTGAGGTGGTTCACCCCACGGGTGAGGTGGTTCACCCACGGGTGAGGTGGTTCACCCACGGGTGAGGTGGTTCAACCCATGGGTGAGGTGGTTCACCGACGGGTGAGGTGGTTCACCGACGGGTGAGAAGCTCCTCTGGGGTCGAGTCGGCCTCTCTCGCACTGATCAAAATCCCCAGGTATTTGTAACATTGGGATATGGTCACGATGGGCAATGACCTCCCAGCCAGAGACACGAGTAGGTGTGGGTCACAAACCCACTTTTTCGCATTGCCGTCCTCTGCGATTATAATGTCATCAAATGTGCTGCTATTCACCCCTTCAGCCACAACGGGGGTGTTTGAAGCACTGCCCCCCTCAAGCTCACAACACCCGCCTCACTCGGCCAGTTGTACAATTCCACTTGTTTATGAACTTTTCTTCACCACCAATTTCTAAGATCTATCTCCGCCAAACACTGCCGCCAAAGATAGTGGTGTGAAGGCGTGATGTTGTCAGTGTCGACCGTCTCTCTCAGCCTGGGCCTGACGTAGTCTGTCTTGGAACCTGTTGAGCCACCCTTGTAGCTTGGCCACATCTGGACCATGGCCGCCAGAGGCGTGCCAGGGGGTGGACTGGAGGTGGTCCACGTCGCTTTGGTAGTACATGACGGGGTCAGGGTGCACCGCGCCTTGCCCCTGTGGACGCTGCCAGTCGACACTGCATCAAGACACAACGACTTCTGAACAAACTGCCGCCTGTCTTTCTCTACTCCTGTCAACTCACACAATGTGACAGCGAAGGGAATTATTTATTCCTCTCAGTCGCCGATTGTTGTGGCCGAGGAAAGTTCCTACTGAAAACTCTAACGTTTTTATATAGTTTACCAATTTCTAAACTGAACATTAAACTAAAATAAATTATTTGTTGAATTGTGACGTCATATGATGACACGAGACAGGGTGCAGGGTAATTATCCGATGTCAGAGAACGTAACATCTTACCAGATTGTATAAAGCTTGTTTAGTGTCGTAGCTAGGGCCTCAAACCCGTTATCTGGACGAGTAAAATTCGAAAATCACGTTTTTGGCCCATTTTAAGAAACTGACAATGTCAACACCGCTGTTTCTGGTGCGGAATTGTCCATTAATCTAATTCACTACCGGAAAAGGTGATTTTTGAGCCAGTCCTTGGCCTACTTGTAACAAGCGGATGGTTGATTTTGAAATCAGCCCCCCTGAATGTATAACATTTAGTGTCAATGATGGACTAAAACAATCTGAACCCGGAATATTATGCACTGACTACAATCACAATATATATTAATTTCTTATGTAAGCATATTATTTATTGATTTTATTAAAACATTAAAAAAGTGCCTAATAAGAAAATAAGTTGGCTATAAATAAAATTAGGAATAATATTGGCGTTTTCAGTAGAGTTTTGTTTTGTATGTATTAAAACTATTAATTCAAGGTTGTGTTTATCAGTGTCGAGTCTTTATATTTTGTTCAAGTTGCCAGTGCCTGAATAAATTAATGAGGTCCAGAGTAGGCTCAATGAATGAATTATAAACGTCTACATCTGTTGCAAACATCACTGGACCAACCACTGAAACAAAACTAGTCGCATGCGTAAACTCAGTGACTGAAGTCAAACACCTACATAATCTAATGGGAACATTGTCGGGTAAATTCCGGTGGAGGAGTGTTATACGTCTGTTGGCATGAACGTACGCACGTGATCGGAGAAGACACGTGTACGTGCCTCCAGTTGCCAATACGCCACGCAAGCGCGTGCTACCCGCCGTTGGATATACGTTCGATATCCACAGAAACTGTGAGACTTTTCTAGATACGCGACATGTTCAATATCATCGGTGCGTCAACGTTGGCAAAAGACCCAGCAAGCTGGTGGATCATTTGAACTTTCTGGGTAAACTCTGGGCGTATATTACAATCAAGTGTGCAACAAATTAGCAATGCTACATGTGAAACCTTTTGGTATAACATTAATTACAGGTATAAACTATTTGAACTAGCAACAAAATACATTAAATAGCATTCCACTGAAGGTTTGTGGCACAAAAGAGTCAACTGTGCAGCATCTGTCACACCAAAGAAAGTGGTACACTGGCCGACATCTGTCTCATTCAGTGTCTTGTTTGTCCTTTCAATAACAACAGTGGCGACATAACAATAATAATTGTCTCATTTACTGGCTGTCTCTGCAGTCAAATATACCAGTGAAGACAACAGTAGTCGCCTTGTACTACTCCATGGCGGACTTCTACGGCACTGGAGCGTTGCGTGGGGCCTTTGAAGGCGACCTTGGCCTGTCCTTACACTGACATGATGACGTTGACGAGTTTCTCAGGAAGACAGTGTTCCACTAGCGATGTGCGCATGTAGTCGTGACTAAGACGGTCGAATACAGTCTTGTAAACAACATACATGCACGCGGCACTTTCCCCTGCTGCCACTATGTCGTCCACGGCTTGTCTTAATAGCTTGTCCCAGCATCCCATTCTTCTCTGAACCCATTTTGGTTGTTGGCAATGCGTTTGTTAAGGACCGTCTATACTTTCAACATGATAATAGTGATGGACATGGCTTCATAAACATGGCTGAGCAAGTAGATGGTGCGAAAGTTGGAGGTGTCGCTTTTGGGGCCTTTCTTGTATATCATCGCGAGTTCGTCTGTGGGCAGCGATTCCAGATCGGGGCGATGGTGTCATGTAGTGTCTTGTGCAGCGTCTGACTCCTTCTGATACTCAGCTGGCACGGCATCACAGCCCATGGCGCATCCACAGCGTAGATATTCGACTGTTCGGTCCACTTCTTCATTCGATATAGGTGCACATGCAGCAGCGGCTACCTCGGGCGGGAGAGGTTCGGCTGGTAATGGATCGCGTGCCGCATTGACGGTGCAGCATTGACTTGCGGGGTATGAGGTGCGTACACGCGTCGAGTCTTTGTTGCTCTGTCACCGAGATTCCATGTGACAGTTGTCATAGTGGATAACGCTAGTGGCTGACGGCCCAGAGACGTCGCAGATCATACTCAGGGACAAATAGATCTGTAAGGGACGACACGCGGTGGGAGACGGCCAGGACAGACGACTGGAACTGACAAAGTTCAATTGTCAGGTCTAAGGTGAACCAAGTTGCATGTCTTATCTTATAATGTTTACGCCTGTGAACAGTCTCCTTCTCACGTTCAAACACATCAACTCTACGTGCATTAGCAGTAACACGGGAAAATGAAACACAACTAGACCGTGTGAGGAAATATCAACTGTGTCTTGTACACTTATCTACTTTGTTTCATGGCACACGACTCCTCATGACAGCAACAATGGAATCCACTAATTTATAAATAAATCAAATGTGTCAGATGTATTCATGATACACGTAGATGACACTATGATTTCTATACATAATTTTTGAGCCAGCCCTTGGCCTACCAGTAACAATGAGCTGCTGATTGATTTTGAAATCAGGTATCTATAATGTATCTATTTTATATATAAAAGTTGTAACTATAACAACCAGTGTCAATGATGGAATAAAACAACATGGACCAGAAATCACTGGCTGCAAACACAAAACATATCATTGACTTATGTAATCAATCCTGTTTACTGATTTTATTAAAACTAGCATTTAACAAATTCAAAACTAGAATGAATTGGCATGAAATAAATATATTATTGAGTTTAAATATGTACTCACTTATATGGTTTTTCATTTAACTCTATACATAATATTATATTGTATTAAAAACTTTTAATTCAATGTTATGTTTAAAAAGCAAAACAAAAAACAATCGACGTGTATTTACTACTCATGAGCGAGTCCGTGACCTATTTCTAACAAACGCCTGCACTTTGATTTTGAAACAATCCCTCGATTAATGCATCTATTTATCAGAGTCAACTCGATACATTGTTTCAAGTGGCCAGGGTCAGAATAAACTAATGTGGACCAGAAATACATTTGTCAGACAGTTTGTCTACCCTTGCCGCTGGTGAATCTGCTTGCCCCAGTGACAGTGGTGTGAAGGCGTGATGTCAGTGTCGACCGTCTCTCTCAGCCTTGGCCATACGTAGCTTGTCATGGAACCAGTTGGGCCACTCTTGTAGCTTGGCCACATCTTTGTCCCACCACTGGTCCCTGGCCGACAGGAGGCGTGTCTGTAGGCAGATCAGGGTGGACTGAAGCTAGTCCAAGTCACTTGAATCGACAGAGCGCGCATTACTGACCATCCGCGGCACTCCATTGCATGGAGAAACTTCTCCATGACCGTGTCATGACGCATTATTTGGTGTTCACGGGGAAACTTGTAATATATGCCCTATCGACTCGGTGCGCCAGCATGCATCACACCTAGTATCCACGTCGGGTCTCCCCCGGGATGCTCTCAACTTTGTAGAGACCGTTCCGGCACGGATTTGTATCGCATGAATATAGCTGGCCCCTGTCAGTAACTCTGTACCATCAGTTACCCAGCTGTTAACTGACGGGACTTCCGAATATACCCTAATGCTGCGACCGTCTTGAAGTGAAGAGGCTAGCACTCTTTTCGCTGAGGCAGGATCGTAGACTACCTCATTACGAACTCTAGTGGGGGGGAGAGTGGCACCTGAATCTTTCTTTGGCGAAGTTGAAAGAGGTTGTCGCGAGGGCGACTGTCGCAGGATCCGAGGATCGCGACAGCCGTGCCAATCGCATAGCTTTCATGAATGGTATGCTAGCACGAGGTGAGGGAACCCCCAACCCTCCTTCTTTAATCTCTGAGTGAAAATAAGCATTCAATGTGTCTTGCGGCAGTCTAAGCCACGACCGCAGGCACTTTTGGATCAGCTTGTCTAGCCGTATCGGCATGGAGCAATTGCTCAGTGAGAGGATTAGACGATGGTGCAATTTGGGTATCAAATGAGTCTTAACCATTTAAACACGCTGATGAGGTTTCAGAGGACCACGGGTGAGGTGGTTCAACCCATGGGTGAGGTGGTTCACCGACGGGTGAGGTGGTTCACCCACGGGTGAGGTGGTTCAACCCACGGGTGAGGTGGTTCACCCCACGGGTGAGGTGGTTCACCCACGGGTGAGGTGGTTCACCCACGGGTGAGGTGGTTCAACCCATGGGTGAGGTGGTTCACCGACGGGTGAGGTGGTTCACCGACGGGTGAGAAGCTCCTCTGGGGTCGAGTCGGCCTCTCTCGCACTGATCAAAATCCCCAGGTATTTGTAACATTGGGATATGGTCACGATGGGCAATGACCTCCCAGCCAGAGACACGAGTAGGTGTGGGTCACAAACCCACTTTTTCGCATTGCCGTCCTCTGCGATTATAATGTCATCAAATGTGCTGCTATTCACCCCTTCAGCCACAACGGGGGTGTTTGAAGCACTGCCCCCCTCAAGCTCACAACACCCGCCTCACTCGGCCAGTTGTACAATTCCACTTGTTTATGAACTTTTCTTCACCACCAATTTCTAAGATCTATCTCCGCCAAACACTGCCGCCAAAGATAGTGGTGTGAAGGCGTGATGTTGTCAGTGTCGACCGTCTCTCTCAGCCTGGGCCTGACGTAGTCTGTCTTGGAACCTGTTGAGCCACCCTTGTAGCTTGGCCACATCTGGACCATGGCCGCCAGAGGCGTGCCAGGGGGTGGACTGGAGGTGGTCCACGTCGCTTTGGTAGTACATGACGGGGTCAGGGTGCACCGCGCCTTGCCCCTGTGGACGCTGCCAGTCGACACTGCATCAAGACACAACGACTTCTGAACAAACTGCCGCCTGTCTTTCTCTACTCCTGTCAACTCACACAATGTGACAGCGAAGGGAATTATTTATTCCTCTCAGTCGCCGATTGTTGTGGCCGAGGAAAGTTCCTACTGAAAACTCTAACGTTTTTATATAGTTTACCAATTTCTAAACTGAACATTAAACTAAAATAAATTATTTGTTGAATTGTGACGTCATATGATGACACGAGACAGGGTGCAGGGTAATTATCCGATGTCAGAGAACGTAACATCTTACCAGATTGTATAAAGCTTGTTTAGTGTCGTAGCTAGGGCCTCAAACCCGTTATCTGGACGAGTAAAATTCGAAAATCACGTTTTTGGCCCATTTTAAGAAACTGACAATGTCAACACCGCTGTTTCTGGTGCGGAATTGTCCATTAATCTAATTCACTACCGGAAAAGGTGATTTTTGAGCCAGTCCTTGGCCTACTTGTAACAAGCGGATGGTTGATTTTGAAATCAGCCCCCCTGAATGTATAACATTTAGTGTCAATGATGGACTAAAACAATCTGAACCCGGAATATTATGCACTGACTACAATCACAATATATATTAATTTCTTATGTAAGCATATTATTTATTGATTTTATTAAAACATTAAAAAAGTGCCTAATAAGAAAATAAGTTGGCTATAAATAAAATTAGGAATAATATTGGCGTTTTCAGTAGAGTTTTGTTTTGTATGTATTAAAACTATTAATTCAAGGTTGTGTTTATCAGTGTCGAGTCTTTATATTTTGTTCAAGTTGCCAGTGCCTGAATAAATTAATGAGGTCCAGAGTAGGCTCAATGAATGAATTATAAACGTCTACATCTGTTGCAAACATCACTGGACCAACCACTGAAACAAAACTAGTCGCATGCGTAAACTCAGTGACTGAAGTCAAACACCTACATAATCTAATGGGAACATTGTCGGGTAAATTCCGGTGGAGGAGTGTTATACGTCTGTTGGCATGAACGTACGCACGTGATCGGAGAAGACACATGTACGTGCCTCCAGTTGCCAATACGCCACGCAAGCGCGTGCTACCCGCCGTTGGATATACGTTCGATATCCACAGAAACTGTGAGACTTTTCTAGATACGCGACATGTTCAATATCATCGGTGCGTCAACGTTGGCAAAAGACCCAGCAAGCTGGTGGATCATTTGAACTTTCTGGGTAAACTCTGGGCGTATATTACAATCAAGTGTGCAACAAATTAGCAATGCTACATGTGAAACCTTTTGGTATAACATTAATTACAGGTATAAACTATTTGAACTAGCAACAAAATACATTAAATAGCATTCCACTGAAGGTTTGTGGCACAAAAGAGTCAACTGTGCAGCATCTGTCACACCAAAGAAAGTGGTACACTGGCCGACATCTGTCTCATTCAGTGTCTTGTTTGTCCTTTCAATAACAACAGTGGCGACATAACAATAATAATTGTCTCATTTACTGGCTGTCTCTGCAGTCAAATATACCAGTGAAGACAACAGTAGTCGCCTTGTACTACTCCATGGCGGACTTCTACGGCACTGGAGCGTTGCGTGGGGCCTTTGAAGGCGACCTTGGCCTGTCCTTACACTGACATGATGACGTTGACGAGTTTCTCAGGAAGACAGTGTTCCACTAGCGATGTGCGCATGTAGTCGTGACTAAGACGGTCGAATACAGTCTTGTAAACAACATACATGCACGCGGCACTTTCCCCTGCTGCCACTATGTCGTCCACGGCTTGTCTTAATAGCTTGTCCCAGCATCCCATTCTTCTCTGAACCCATTTTGGTTGTTGGCAATGCGTTTGTTAAGGACCGTCTATACTTTCAACATGATAATAGTGATGGACATGGCTTCATAAACATGGCTGAGCAAGTAGATGGTGCGAAAGTTGGAGGTGTCGCTTTTGGGGCCTTTCTTGTATATCATCGCGAGTTCGTCTGTGGGCAGCGATTCCAGATCGGGGCGATGGTGTCATGTAGTGTCTTGTGCAGCGTCTGACTCCTTCTGATACTCAGCTGGCACGGCATCACAGCCCATGGCGCATCCACAGCGTAGATATTCGACTGTTCGGTCCACTTCTTCATTCGATATAGGTGCACATGCAGCAGCGGCTACCTCGGGCGGGAGAGGTTCGGCTGGTAATGGATCGCGTGCCGCATTGACGGTGCAGCATTGACTTGCGGGGTATGAGGTGCGTACACGCGTCGAGTCTTTGTTGCTCTGTCACCGAGATTCCATGTGACAGTTGTCATAGTGGATAACGCTAGTGGCTGACGGCCCAGAGACGTCGCAGATCATACTCAGGGACAAATAGATCTGTAAGGGACGACACGCGGTGGGAGACGGCCAGGACAGACGACTGGAACTGACAAAGTTCAATTGTCAGGTCTAAGGTGAACCAAGTTGCATGTCTTATCTTATAATGTTTACGCCTGTGAACAGTCTCCTTCTCACGTTCAAACACATCAACTCTACGTGCATTAGCAGTAACACGGGAAAATGAAACACAACTAGACCGTGTGAGGAAATATCAACTGTGTCTTGTACACTTATCTACTTTGTTTCATGGCACACGACTCCTCATGACAGCAACAATGGAATCCACTAATTTATAAATAAATCAAATGTGTCAGATGTATTCATGATACACGTAGATGACACTATGATTTCTATACATAATTTTTGAGCCAGCCCTTGGCCTACCAGTAACAATGAGCTGCTGATTGATTTTGAAATCAGGTATCTATAATGTATCTATTTTATATATAAAAGTTGTAACTATAACAACCAGTGTCAATGATGGAATAAAACAACATGGACCAGAAATCACTGGCTGCAAACACAAAACATATCATTGACTTATGTAATCAATCCTGTTTACTGATTTTATTAAAACTAGCATTTAACAAATTCAAAACTAGAATGAATTGGCATGAAATAAATATATTATTGAGTTTAAATATGTACTCACTTATATGGTTTTTCATTTAACTCTATACATAATATTATATTGTATTAAAAACTTTTAATTCAATGTTATGTTTAAAAAGCAAAACAAAAAACAATCGACGTGTATTTACTACTCATGAGCGAGTCCGTGACCTATTTCTAACAAACGCCTGCACTTTGATTTTGAAACAATCCCTCGATTAATGCATCTATTTATCAGAGTCAACTCGATACATTGTTTCAAGTGGCCAGGGTCAGAATAAACTAATGTGGACCAGAAATACATTTGTCAGACAGTTTGTCTACCCTTGCCGCTGGTGAATCTGCTTGCCCCAGTGACAGTGGTGTGAAGGCGTGATGTCAGTGTCGACCGTCTCTCTCAGCCTTGGCCATACGTAGCTTGTCATGGAACCAGTTGGGCCACTCTTGTAGCTTGGCCACATCTTTGTCCCACCACTGGTCCCTGGCCGACAGGAGGCGTGTCTGTAGGCAGATCAGGGTGGACTGAAGCTAGTCCAAGTCACTTGAATCGACAGAGCGCGCATTACTGACCATCCGCGGCACTCCATTGCATGGAGAAACTTCTCCATGACCGTGTCATGACGCATTATTTGGTGTTCACGGGGAAACTTGTAATATATGCCCTATCGACTCGGTGCGCCAGCATGCATCACACCTAGTATCCACGTCGGGTCTCCCCCGGGATGCTCTCAACTTTGTAGAGACCGTTCCGGCACGGATTTGTATCGCATGAATATAGCTGGCCCCTGTCAGTAACTCTGTACCATCAGTTACCCAGCTGTTAACTGACGGGACTTCCGAATATACCCTAATGCTGCGACCGTCTTGAAGTGAAGAGGCTAGCACTCTTTTCGCTGAGGCAGGATCGTAGACTACCTCATTACGAACTCTAGTGGGGGGGAGAGTGGCACCTGAATCTTTCTTTGGCGAAGTTGAAAGAGGTTGTCGCGAGGGCGACTGTCGCAGGATCCGAGGATCGCGACAGCCGTGCCAATCGCATAGCTTTCATGAATGGTATGCTAGCACGAGGTGAGGGAACCCCCAACCCTCCTTCTTTAATCTCTGAGTGAAAATAAGCATTCAATGTGTCTTGCGGCAGTCTAAGCCACGACCGCAGGCACTTTTGGATCAGCTTGTCTAGCCGTATCGGCATGGAGCAATTGCTCAGTGAGAGGATTAGACGATGGTGCAATTTGGGTATCAAATGAGTCTTAACCATTTAAACACGCTGATGAGGTTTCAGAGGACCACGGGTGAGGTGGTTCAACCCATGGGTGAGGTGGTTCACCGACGGGTGAGGTGGTTCACCCACGGGTGAGGTGGTTCAACCCACGGGTGAGGTGGTTCACCCCACGGGTGAGGTGGTTCACCCACGGGTGAGGTGGTTCACCCACGGGTGAGGTGGTTCAACCCATGGGTGAGGTGGTTCACCGACGGGTGAGGTGGTTCACCGACGGGTGAGAAGCTCCTCTGGGGTCGAGTCGGCCTCTCTCGCACTGATCAAAATCCCCAGGTATTTGTAACATTGGGATATGGTCACGATGGGCAATGACCTCCCAGCCAGAGACACGAGTAGGTGTGGGTCACAAACCCACTTTTTCGCATTGCCGTCCTCTGCGATTATAATGTCATCAAATGTGCTGCTATTCACCCCTTCAGCCACAACGGGGGTGTTTGAAGCACTGCCCCCCTCAAGCTCACAACACCCGCCTCACTCGGCCAGTTGTACAATTCCACTTGTTTATGAACTTTTCTTCACCACCAATTTCTAAGATCTATCTCCGCCAAACACTGCCGCCAAAGATAGTGGTGTGAAGGCGTGATGTTGTCAGTGTCGACCGTCTCTCTCAGCCTGGGCCTGACGTAGTCTGTCTTGGAACCTGTTGAGCCACCCTTGTAGCTTGGCCACATCTGGACCATGGCCGCCAGAGGCGTGCCAGGGGGTGGACTGGAGGTGGTCCACGTCGCTTTGGTAGTACATGACGGGGTCAGGGTGCACCGCGCCTTGCCCCTGTGGACGCTGCCAGTCGACACTGCATCAAGACACAACGACTTCTGAACAAACTGCCGCCTGTCTTTCTCTACTCCTGTCAACTCACACAATGTGACAGCGAAGGGAATTATTTATTCCTCTCAGTCGCCGATTGTTGTGGCCGAGGAAAGTTCCTACTGAAAACTCTAACGTTTTTATATAGTTTACCAATTTCTAAACTGAACATTAAACTAAAATAAATTATTTGTTGAATTGTGACGTCATATGATGACACGAGACAGGGTGCAGGGTAATTATCCGATGTCAGAGAACGTAACATCTTACCAGATTGTATAAAGCTTGTTTAGTGTCGTAGCTAGGGCCTCAAACCCGTTATCTGGACGAGTAAAATTCGAAAATCACGTTTTTGGCCCATTTTAAGAAACTGACAATGTCAACACCGCTGTTTCTGGTGCGGAATTGTCCATTAATCTAATTCACTACCGGAAAAGGTGATTTTTGAGCCAGTCCTTGGCCTACTTGTAACAAGCGGATGGTTGATTTTGAAATCAGCCCCCCTGAATGTATAACATTTAGTGTCAATGATGGACTAAAACAATCTGAACCCGGAATATTATGCACTGACTACAATCACAATATATATTAATTTCTTATGTAAGCATATTATTTATTGATTTTATTAAAACATTAAAAAAGTGCCTAATAAGAAAATAAGTTGGCTATAAATAAAATTAGGAATAATATTGGCGTTTTCAGTAGAGTTTTGTTTTGTATGTATTAAAACTATTAATTCAAGGTTGTGTTTATCAGTGTCGAGTCTTTATATTTTGTTCAAGTTGCCAGTGCCTGAATAAATTAATGAGGTCCAGAGTAGGCTCAATGAATGAATTATAAACGTCTACATCTGTTGCAAACATCACTGGACCAACCACTGAAACAAAACTAGTCGCATGCGTAAACTCAGTGACTGAAGTCAAACACCTACATAATCTAATGGGAACATTGTCGGGTAAATTCCGGTGGAGGAGTGTTATACGTCTGTTGGCATGAACGTACGCACGTGATCGGAGAAGACACATGTACGTGCCTCCAGTTGCCAATACGCCACGCAAGCGCGTGCTACCCGCCGTTGGATATACGTTCGATATCCACAGAAACTGTGAGACTTTTCTAGATACGCGACATGTTCAATATCATCGGTGCGTCAACGTTGGCAAAAGACCCAGCAAGCTGGTGGATCATTTGAACTTTCTGGGTAAACTCTGGGCGTATATTACAATCAAGTGTGCAACAAATTAGCAATGCTACATGTGAAACCTTTTGGTATAACATTAATTACAGGTATAAACTATTTGAACTAGCAACAAAATACATTAAATAGCATTCCACTGAAGGTTTGTGGCACAAAAGAGTCAACTGTGCAGCATCTGTCACACCAAAGAAAGTGGTACACTGGCCGACATCTGTCTCATTCAGTGTCTTGTTTGTCCTTTCAATAACAACAGTGGCGACATAACAATAATAATTGTCTCATTTACTGGCTGTCTCTGCAGTCAAATATACCAGTGAAGACAACAGTAGTCGCCTTGTACTACTCCATGGCGGACTTCTACGGCACTGGAGCGTTGCGTGGGGCCTTTGAAGGCGACCTTGGCCTGTCCTTACACTGACATGATGACGTTGACGAGTTTCTCAGGAAGACAGTGTTCCACTAGCGATGTGCGCATGTAGTCGTGACTAAGACGGTCGAATACAGTCTTGTAAACAACATACATGCACGCGGCACTTTCCCCTGCTGCCACTATGTCGTCCACGGCTTGTCTTAATAGCTTGTCCCAGCATCCCATTCTTCTCTGAACCCATTTTGGTTGTTGGCAATGCGTTTGTTAAGGACCGTCTATACTTTCAACATGATAATAGTGATGGACATGGCTTCATAAACATGGCTGAGCAAGTAGATGGTGCGAAAGTTGGAGGTGTCGCTTTTGGGGCCTTTCTTGTATATCATCGCGAGTTCGTCTGTGGGCAGCGATTCCAGATCGGGGCGATGGTGTCATGTAGTGTCTTGTGCAGCGTCTGACTCCTTCTGATACTCAGCTGGCACGGCATCACAGCCCATGGCGCATCCACAGCGTAGATATTCGACTGTTCGGTCCACTTCTTCATTCGATATAGGTGCACATGCAGCAGCGGCTACCTCGGGCGGGAGAGGTTCGGCTGGTAATGGATCGCGTGCCGCATTGACGGTGCAGCATTGACTTGCGGGGTATGAGGTGCGTACACGCGTCGAGTCTTTGTTGCTCTGTCACCGAGATTCCATGTGACAGTTGTCATAGTGGATAACGCTAGTGGCTGACGGCCCAGAGACGTCGCAGATCATACTCAGGGACAAATAGATCTGTAAGGGACGACACGCGGTGGGAGACGGCCAGGACAGACGACTGGAACTGACAAAGTTCAATTGTCAGGTCTAAGGTGAACCAAGTTGCATGTCTTATCTTATAATGTTTACGCCTGTGAACAGTCTCCTTCTCACGTTCAAACACATCAACTCTACGTGCATTAGCAGTAACACGGGAAAATGAAACACAACTAGACCGTGTGAGGAAATATCAACTGTGTCTTGTACACTTATCTACTTTGTTTCATGGCACACGACTCCTCATGACAGCAACAATGGAATCCACTAATTTATAAATAAATCAAATGTGTCAGATGTATTCATGATACACGTAGATGACACTATGATTTCTATACATAATTTTTGAGCCAGCCCTTGGCCTACCAGTAACAATGAGCTGCTGATTGATTTTGAAATCAGGTATCTATAATGTATCTATTTTATATATAAAAGTTGTAACTATAACAACCAGTGTCAATGATGGAATAAAACAACATGGACCAGAAATCACTGGCTGCAAACACAAAACATATCATTGACTTATGTAATCAATCCTGTTTACTGATTTTATTAAAACTAGCATTTAACAAATTCAAAACTAGAATGAATTGGCATGAAATAAATATATTATTGAGTTTAAATATGTACTCACTTATATGGTTTTTCATTTAACTCTATACATAATATTATATTGTATTAAAAACTTTTAATTCAATGTTATGTTTAAAAAGCAAAACAAAAAACAATCGACGTGTATTTACTACTCATGAGCGAGTCCGTGACCTATTTCTAACAAACGCCTGCACTTTGATTTTGAAACAATCCCTCGATTAATGCATCTATTTATCAGAGTCAACTCGATACATTGTTTCAAGTGGCCAGGGTCAGAATAAACTAATGTGGACCAGAAATACATTTGTCAGACAGTTTGTCTACCCTTGCCGCTGGTGAATCTGCTTGCCCCAGTGACAGTGGTGTGAAGGCTTGATGTCAGTGTCGACCGTCTCTCTCAGCCTTGGCCATACGTAGCTTGTCATGGAACCAGTTGGGCCACTCTTGTAGCTTGGCCACATCTTTGTCCCACCACTGGTCCCTGGCCGACAGGAGGCGTGTCTGTAGGCAGATCAGGGTGGACTGAAGCTAGTCCAAGTCACTTGAATCGACAGAGCGCGCATTACTGACCATCCGCGGCACTCCATTGCATGGAGAAACTTCTCCATGACCGTGTCATGACGCATTATTTGGTGTTCACGGGGAAACTTGTAATATATGCCCTATCGACTCGGTGCGCCAGCATGCATCACACCTAGTATCCACGTCGGGTCTCCCCCGGGATGCTCTCAACTTTGTAGAGACCGTTCCGGCACGGATTTGTATCGCATGAATATAGCTGGCCCCTGTCAGTAACTCTGTACCATCAGTTACCCAGCTGTTAACTGACGGGACTTCCGAATATACCCTAATGCTGCGACCGTCTTGAAGTGAAGAGGCTAGCACTCTTTTCGCTGAGGCAGGATCGTAGACTACCTCATTACGAACTCTAGTGGGGGGGAGAGTGGCACCTGAATCTTTCTTTGGCGAAGTTGAAAGAGGTTGTCGCGAGGGCGACTGTCGCAGGATCCGAGGATCGCGACAGCCGTGCCAATCGCATAGCTTTCATGAATGGTATGCTAGCACGAGGTGAGGGAACCCCCAACCCTCCTTCTTTAATCTCTGAGTGAAAATAAGCATTCAATGTGTCTTGCGGCAGTCTAAGCCACGACCGCAGGCACTTTTGGATCAGCTTGTCTAGCCGTATCGGCATGGAGCAATTGCTCAGTGAGAGGATTAGACGATGGTGCAATTTGGGTATCAAATGAGTCTTAACCATTTAAACACGCTGATGAGGTTTCAGAGGACCACGGGTGAGGTGGTTCAACCCATGGGTGAGGTGGTTCACCGACGGGTGAGGTGGTTCACCCACGGGTGAGGTGGTTCAACCCACGGGTGAGGTGGTTCACCCCACGGGTGAGGTGGTTCACCCACGGGTGAGGTGGTTCACCCACGGGTGAGGTGGTTCAACCCATGGGTGAGGTGGTTCACCGACGGGTGAGGTGGTTCACCGACGGGTGAGAAGCTCCTCTGGGGTCGAGTCGGCCTCTATCGCACTGATCAAAATCCCCAGGTATTTGTAACATTGGGATATGGTCACGATGGGCAATGACCTCCCAGCCAGAGACACGAGTAGGTGTGGGTCACAAACCCACTTTTTCGCATTGCCGTCCTCTGCGATTATAATGTCATCAAATGTGCTGCTATTCACCCCTTCAGCCACAACGGGGGTGTTTGAAGCACTGCCCCCCTCAAGCTCACAACACCCGCCTCACTCGGCCAGTTGTACAATTCCACTTGTTTATGAACTTTTCTTCACCACCAATTTCTAAGATCTATCTCCGCCAAACACTGCCGCCAAAGATAGTGGTGTGAAGGCGTGATGTTGTCAGTGTCGACCGTCTCTCTCAGCCTGGGCCTGACGTAGTCTGTCTTGGAACCTGTTGAGCCACCCTTGTAGCTTGGCCACATCTGGACCATGGCCGCCAGAGGCGTGCCAGGGGGTGGACTGGAGGTGGTCCACGTCGCTTTGGTAGTACATGACGGGGTCAGGGTGCACCGCGCCTTGCCCCTGTGGACGCTGCCAGTCGACACTGCATCAAGACACAACGACTTCTGAACAAACTGCCGCCTGTCTTTCTCTACTCCTGTCAACTCACACAATGTGACAGCGAAGGGAATTATTTATTCCTCTCAGTCGCCGATTGTTGTGGCCGAGGAAAGTTCCTACTGAAAACTCTAACGTTTTTATATAGTTTACCAATTTCTAAACTGAACATTAAACTAAAATAAATTATTTGTTGAATTGTGACGTCATATGATGACACGAGACAGGGTGCAGGGTAATTATCCGATGTCAGAGAACGTAACATCTTACCAGATTGTATAAAGCTTGTTTAGTGTCGTAGCTAGGGCCTCAAACCCGTTATCTGGACGAGTAAAATTCGAAAATCACGTTTTTGGCCCATTTTAAGAAACTGACAATGTCAACACCGCTGTTTCTGGTGCGGAATTGTCCATTAATCTAATTCACTACCGGAAAAGGTGATTTTTGAGCCAGTCCTTGGCCTACTTGTAACAAGCGGATGGTTGATTTTGAAATCAGCCCCCCTGAATGTATAACATTTAGTGTCAATGATGGACTAAAACAATCTGAACCCGGAATATTATGCACTGACTACAATCACAATATATATTAATTTCTTATGTAAGCATATTATTTATTGATTTTATTAAAACATTAAAAAAGTGCCTAATAAGAAAATAAGTTGGCTATAAATAAAATTAGGAATAATATTGGCGTTTTCAGTAGAGTTTTGTTTTGTATGTATTAAAACTATTAATTCAAGGTTGTGTTTATCAGTGTCGAGTCTTTATATTTTGTTCAAGTTGCCAGTGCCTGAATAAATTAATGAGGTCCAGAGTAGGCTCAATGAATGAATTATAAACGTCTACATCTGTTGCAAACATCACTGGACCAACCACTGAAACAAAACTAGTCGCATGCGTAAACTCAGTGACTGAAGTCAAACACCTACATAATCTAATGGGAACATTGTCGGGTAAATTCCGGTGGAGGAGTGTTATACGTCTGTTGGCATGAACGTACGCACGTGATCGGAGAAGACACATGTACGTGCCTCCAGTTGCCAATACGCCACGCAAGCGCGTGCTACCCGCCGTTGGATATACGTTCGATATCCACAGAAACTGTGAGACTTTTCTAGATACGCGACATGTTCAATATCATCGGTGCGTCAACGTTGGCAAAAGACCCAGCAAGCTGGTGGATCATTTGAACTTTCTGGGTAAACTCTGGGCGTATATTACAATCAAGTGTGCAACAAATTAGCAATGCTACATGTGAAACCTTTTGGTATAACATTAATTACAGGTATAAACTATTTGAACTAGCAACAAAATACATTAAATAGCATTCCACTGAAGGTTTGTGGCACAAAAGAGTCAACTGTGCAGCATCTGTCACACCAAAGAAAGTGGTACACTGGCCGACATCTGTCTCATTCAGTGTCTTGTTTGTCCTTTCAATAACAACAGTGGCGACATAACAATAATAATTGTCTCATTTACTGGCTGTCTCTGCAGTCAAATATACCAGTGAAGACAACAGTAGTCGCCTTGTACTACTCCATGGCGGACTTCTACGGCACTGGAGCGTTGCGTGGGGCCTTTGAAGGCGACCTTGGCCTGTCCTTACACTGACATGATGACGTTGACGAGTTTCTCAGGAAGACAGTGTTCCACTAGCGATGTGCGCATGTAGTCGTGACTAAGACGGTCGAATACAGTCTTGTAAACAACATACATGCACGCGGCACTTTCCCCTGCTGCCACTATGTCGTCCACGGCTTGTCTTAATAGCTTGTCCCAGCATCCCATTCTTCTCTGAACCCATTTTGGTTGTTGGCAATGCGTTTGTTAAGGACCGTCTATACTTTCAACATGATAATAGTGATGGACATGGCTTCATAAACATGGCTGAGCAAGTAGATGGTGCGAAAGTTGGAGGTGTCGCTTTTGGGGCCTTTCTTGTATATCATCGCGAGTTCGTCTGTGGGCAGCGATTCCAGATCGGGGCGATGGTGTCATGTAGTGTCTTGTGCAGCGTCTGACTCCTTCTGATACTCAGCTGGCACGGCATCACAGCCCATGGCGCATCCACAGCGTAGATATTCGACTGTTCGGTCCACTTCTTCATTCGATATAGGTGCACATGCAGCAGCGGCTACCTCGGGCGGGAGAGGTTCGGCTGGTAATGGATCGCGTGCCGCATTGACGGTGCAGCATTGACTTGCGGGGTATGAGGTGCGTACACGCGTCGAGTCTTTGTTGCTCTGTCACCGAGATTCCATGTGACAGTTGTCATAGTGGATAACGCTAGTGGCTGACGGCCCAGAGACGTCGCAGATCATACTCAGGGACAAATAGATCTGTAAGGGACGACACGCGGTGGGAGACGGCCAGGACAGACGACTGGAACTGACAAAGTTCAATTGTCAGGTCTAAGGTGAACCAAGTTGCATGTCTTATCTTATAATGTTTACGCCTGTGAACAGTCTCCTTCTCACGTTCAAACACATCAACTCTACGTGCATTAGCAGTAACACGGGAAAATGAAACACAACTAGACCGTGTGAGGAAATATCAACTGTGTCTTGTACACTTATCTACTTTGTTTCATGGCACACGACTCCTCATGACAGCAACAATGGAATCCACTAATTTATAAATAAATCAAATGTGTCAGATGTATTCATGATACACGTAGATGACACTATGATTTCTATACATAATTTTTGAGCCAGCCCTTGGCCTACCAGTAACAATGAGCTGCTGATTGATTTTGAAATCAGGTATCTATAATGTATCTATTTTATATATAAAAGTTGTAACTATAACAACCAGTGTCAATGATGGAATAAAACAACATGGACCAGAAATCACTGGCTGCAAACACAACATATCATTGACTTATGTAATCAATACTGTTTACTGATTTGATTAAAACTAGCATTTAACAAATTCAAAACTAGAATAAATTGGCATAAAATAAATATATTATTGAGTATAAATATGTACTCAATTATATGGTTTTTCATTTAACTCTACATATATTGTATTAAAAACTTTTAATTCAATGTTATGTTTAAAAAGCAAAACAAAAAACAATCGACGTGTATTTACTACTCATGAGCGAGTCCTTGACCTATTTCTAACAAATGCCTGCACTTTGAAACAATCCCTTGATTAATGTATCTATTTGTATCTATTGATCAGAGTCAACTCGTTACATTGTTTCAAGTGGCCAGGGTCAGAATAAACTAATGTGGACCAGAAATACATTTGTCAGACAGTTTGTCTACCCATGCCGCAGGTGAATCTGCTTGCCCCAGTGACAGTGGTGTGAAGGCGTGATGTTGTCAGTGTCGACCATCTCTCTCAGCCTTGGCCATACGTAGCTTGTCTTGGAACCAGTTGAGCCACTCTTGTAGCTTGGCCACATCTTTGTCCCACCACTGGTCCCTGGCCGACAGGGGGCATGTCTGTAGGCAGATCAGGGTGGACTGAAGCTAGTCCAAGTCACTTGAATCGACAGAGCGCGCATTACTGACCATCCGCGGCACTCCATTGCATGGAGAAACTTCTCCATGACCGTGTCATGACGCATTATTTGGTGTCCCCAGGTTCGCGGGGAAACTTGTAATATATGCCCTATCGACTCGGTGCGCCAGCATGCATCACACCTAGTATCCACGCCGGGATGCTCTCAACTTTGTAGAGACCGTTCCGGCACGGATTTGTATCGCATGAATATAGCTGGCCCCTGTCAGTAACTCTGTACCATCAGTTACCCAGCTGTTAACTGACGGGACTTCCGAATATACCCTAATGCTGCGACCGTCTTGAAGTGAAGAGGCTAGCACTCTTTTCGCTGAGGCAGGATCGTAGACTACCTCATTACGAACTCTAGTGGGGGGGAGAGTGGCACCTGAATCTCTCTTTGGCGAAGTTGAAAGAGGTTGTCGCGAGGGCGACTATCGCAGGATCCAAGGATCGCGACAGCCGTGCCAATCGCATAGCTTTCATGAATGGTATGCTAGCACGAGGTGAGGGAACCCCCAACCCTCCTTCTTTAAACTCTGAGTGAAAATAAGCATTCACTGTGTCATGCGGCAGTCTAAGCCACGACCTCAGGCACTTTTGGATCAGCTTGTCTAGCCGTATCGGCATGGAGCAATTGCTCAGTGACAGGACTAGATGATGGTGCAATTTGGGTATCAAATGAGTCTTAACCATTTAAACACGCTGCTGAGGTTTCAGAGGAGCACGGGTGAGGTGGTTCAACCCACGGGTGAGGTGGTTCACCCACGGGTGAGGTGGTTCACCCACGGGTGAGAAGCTCCTCTGGGGTCGAGTCGGCCTCTCTCGCACTGATCAAAATCCCCAGGTATTTGTAACATTGGGATATGGTCACGACGGGCAATGACCTCCCAGCCAGAGACACGAGTGGGTGTGGGTCACAAACCCACTTTTTCGCTCTGCCGTCCACCGCGATTATAATGTTATCAAATGTGCTGCTATTCACCCCTTCAGCCACAACGGGGGTGTTTGACACAATGCCACCCTCAAGCTCACAACGCCCGCCTCACTCGGCCAGTTGTACAAATCCACTTGTTTATGAACTTTTCTGCACCACCAATTTCTAAGATCTATCTCCGCCAAACACTGCCGCCAAAGATAGTGGTGTGAAGGCGTGATGTTGTCAATGTCGACCGTCTCTCTCAGCCTGGGCCTGACGTAGTCTGTCTTGGAACCAGTTGAGCCACCCTTGTAGCTTGGCCACATCTTGTCCTATCACTGGACCATGGCCGCCAGAGGCGTGCCAGGGGGTGGACTGGAGGTGGTCCACGTCTCTTTGGTAGTACATGACGGGGTGCACCGCGCCTTGCCCCTGTGGACGCTGCCAGTCGACACTGCATCAAGACACAACGAATTCTGAACAAACTGTCGCCTGTCTTTCTCCGCTCCTGTCTACTCACACAATGTGACAGCGACAATAATAATGTCATCAAATGTGCTGCTACTCACCCCTTCAGCCACACCCGGGGTGTTTGATGCACTCGGCCAGTTGTACATACTGCAACAGACATAGTTACCCTTGGGGTGATTACACAAGGGTGATTACCCTCAACAGTTCTATGTACACACCTGGCCCAGTTGATGCCGTACAACGAAGGGAATTATTTATTCCTCTCAGTTGCCGGTTGTTGTGGCCGGGGAAAGTTTCTACTGAAAACTTTCACGTTTTTACATAGTTTACCAATTTCTAAACTGAACATTAAACTAAAATAAATTAATTGTTGAATTGTGATGTCATATGATGACAAGAGACAGGGTGCAGGGTACCAGATTGTATAAAGTGCCTTTAGTGTCGTAGCTAGGGCCTCGAACCCGTTATCTGGACGAGGAAAATTCGAAAATTGCGTCTTTGGCCCAGTTTAAGAAACTGACAATGTTAACACCGTTGTTTCTGGTGCGGAATTGTCCATTAATCGAATTCACTACCGGAAAAGGTGATTTTTGAGTCAGTCCTTGGCCTACTTGTAACAAGCGGATATTGGATTTTGAAATCAGCCCCCCCCCCCCCCCCGAATGTATAACATTGAGTGTCAATGATGGACTAAAACAATCTTAACCCGGAATATTATGCACTGACTACAATCAACATATATATTAATTTCTTATGTAAGCATATTATTTATTGATTTTATTAAAACATTAAAAAAGGGCATAATAAGAAAAAAAGTTGGCTATAAATAAAATTAGGAATAATATTGGCGTTTTCAGTATAGTTTTGTTTTGTATGTATTAAAACTATTAATTCAACGTTGTGTTTATCAGTGTCAAGTCTATATATTTTGTTCAAGTTGCCAGTGCCTGAATAAATTAATGAGGACCAGAGTAGGCTCAATGAATGAATTCTAAACGTCTACATCTGTTGCAAACATCACTGGACGCAACCACTGAAACAAAACTAGTCGCATGCGTAAACTCAGTGATTGAAATCAAACACCTACATAATCTAATGGGAACATTGACGGGTAAATTCCGGTGGAGGAGTGTTATACGTCTGTTGGCATGAACGTACGCACGTGATCGGAGAAGACACGTGTACATGTCTCTAGTTGCCAATACGCCACGCAAGCGCATGCTACCCGCCGTTGGATATACGTTAGATATCCACAGAAACTGAGACTTTTCTAGATACGTGACATGTTCAACATCATCGGTGCGTCAACGTTGGCAAAAGATCCAGCAAGCTGGTGGATCATTTGAACTTTCTGGGTAAACTCTGGGCGTATATTACAATCAACAGTGCAACAAATTAGCAATGCTACATGTGAAACCTTCTGGTGTAACATTAATTACAGGTATAAACTATTTGAACTAGCAACAAAATACATTAAATAGCATTCCACTGAAGGTTTGTGGCACAAAAGAGGCAACTGTGCAGCATCTGTCACACCAAAGAAAGTGGTACACTGGCCGACATCTGTCTCATTCAGTGTCGTGTTTGTCCTTTCGATAACAACAGTGGTGACATAACAATAATAATTGTCTAATTTACTGGCTGTCTCTGCAGTCAAATATACCAGTGAAGACAACAATAGTCGTCTTGTATTACTCCATGGCGGACTTTTACGGCACTGGAGCGTTGCGTGGGGCCTTTAAAGGCGACCTTGGCCTGTCCTTACACTGACATGATGACGTTGACGAGTTTCTCAGGAAGACAGTGTTCCACTAGCGATGTGCGCATGTAGTCGTGACTAAGACGGTCGAATACAGCCTTGTAATCAACATACATGCACGCGGCACTTTCCCCTGCTGCCACTATGTCGTCCACGGCTTGTCTTAATAGCTTGTCCCAGCATCCCATTCTTCTCTGAACCCATTTTGGTTGTTGGCAATGCGTTTGTTAAGGACCGTCTATACTTTCAACATGATAATAGTGATGGACATGGCTTCATAAACATGGCTGAGCAAGTAGATGGTGCGAAAGTTGGAGGTGTCGCTTTTGGGGCCTTTCTTGTATGTCATCGCGAGTTCGTCTGTGGGCAGCGATTCCAGATCGGGGCGATGGTGTCATGTAGTGTCTTGTGCAGCGTCTGACTCCTTCTGATACTCAGCTGGCACGGCATCACAGCCCATGGCGCATCCACAGTGTAGATATTGGAATGTTCGGTCCACTTCTTCATTCGATATAGGTGTACATGCAGCAGCGGCTACCTCGGGCGGGAGAGGTTCGGCTGATAATGGATCGCATGCCGCATTGACGGTGCAGCATTGACTTGCGGGGTATGAGGTGCGTACACGCGTCAAGTCTTTGTTGCTCTGTCACCGAGATTCCATGTGACAGTTGTCATAGTGGATAACGCTAGTGGCTGACGGCCCAGAGACGTCGCAGATCATACTCAGGGACAAATAGATCTGTAAGGGACGACACGCGGTGGGAGACGGCCAGGACAGACGACTGGAACTGACAAAGTTCAATTGTCAGGTCTAAGGTGAACCAAGTTGCATGTCTTAAAAATAAATAAGTTTAAATATGTACTCACTTATATGGTTTTTCATTTAACTCTATACATATATTGTATTAAAAACTTAATTCAGTGTTATGTTTAAAAATAAAACAAAACAAAAAACAATCGACATATATTTACTACTCTTGAGCGAGTCCGTGAACTATTTCTAACAAACACCTGCACTTTGATTTTGAAACAATCCCTCGATTAGTGTGTTACTTTATTACAAGTGGCCAGGGTCAGAATAAACTAATGTGGACCAGAAATACAGTTGTCAGACAGTTGTCTAACCTTGCCGCGGGTGAATCTGCTTGCCCCAGTGACAGTGGTGTGAAGGCGTGATGTCATCAGTGTCGACTGTCTCTCTTCTCTCTCTTGGCCATACGTAGCCTGTCTTGGAACCAGTTGGGCCACTCTTGTAGCTTGGCCACATCTTTGTCCCACCACTGGTCGCTGGCCGACAGGAGGCGTGTCTGTAGGCAGGTCAGGGTGGACTGAAGCTGGTCCAAGTCACTTCGGTAGTCTTTCTCCACTCCTGTCAACTGTCAATGTGACAGCGAAAAAAAAAAAGTACGTCTAGCCAAGATCATTAACAACTTAATACAAACATAAATAAAAATGTAAACGCAAATGAAATGTAATAACTGAATATTAGCCTCAGCGAGTTCCTGATTATAGTGTTAATTACGCTAGAGAATATATGATGCGAACAAGTATTCTGGGTCAGACGACGCTACTACTGCCATGCAGTAGTCCAATGGAATGCTCGATATATCTTCCAACCCCATTCCACAACGCACACACTGAATAATTTCATATCTGACTGGGTTATCTTCAACAGACGACACATGCTAGTGGACCGAGCTGACATGGCGCCCCTCCAGTTGAAGATGAGGGCACCGAATAATACGCCCTCCGACACGTCCAGAGAAGGCCGGTTTGATCGTCACCAGTCGCGAACGGCCGGCGTGTCATACTTCCGACACTTACTTTCGTATGCGTCATCGAGGTCATCGTTATCAGAAACGCCGACGCGTCAATGACCCAGCAATGTGCCTGGGAGTACAACACCGCGTCGGGTTTCTGCGGGCTGCCACCCGTCACAGGAATCGGCGGAGCGCGCATTACCGACCATCCGCGGTACTCCATTGCATAGAGAAACTTCTCCATGACCGTGTCATGACGCATTATTCGGTGTCCCCAGGTTCGCGGGCAAACTTGTAATATATGTCCTATCGACTCGGTGCGCCAGCATGCATCACACCTAGTATCCGTGCCGGGTCTCCCCCGGGATGCTCTCAACTTTGTAGAGACCGTTCCGGCACGGATTTGTATCGCATGAATATAGCTGGCCCCTGTCAGTAACTCTGTACCATCAGTTACCCAGCTGTAGACTGACGGGACTTTTCCGAAAATGCCTTAATGCTGCGACCGTCGACTGACACATATAGTGAAGAGGGTAGCGGTCTTTTCGCTGAGGCAGGATCGTAGACTACCTCATTACCAACTCTAGTGGGGGGAGAGTGGCACCTGAATCTCTCTTTGGCGAAGTTGAAAGAGGTTGTCGCGAGGGCGACTATTGCAGGATCCGAGGATCGCGACAGCTGCGCCAATCCCATAGCTTTCATGAATGATATGCTTACAAGAGGTGAGGGAATCCCCAACCTTCTTTAACCTCTGAGTGAAAATAAGCATTCACTGTGTCATGCGGCAGTCTAAGCCACGACCGCAGGCACTTTCGGATCAGCTTGTCTAGCCGTATCGGCATGGAGCAATTGCTCAGTGAGAGGACTAGACGATGGTGCAATTTGGGTATCAAATGAGTCTTAGCCATTTAAACACGCTGCTGAGGTTTCAGAGGAGCACGGGTGAGGTGGTTCAACCCACGGGTGAGGTGGTTCACCCACGGGTGAGAAGCTCCTCTGGGGTCGAGTCGGCCTCTCTCGCACTGATAAAAATCCCCAGGTATTTGTAACATTGGGATATGGTCACGACGGGCAATGACCTCCCAGCCAGAGACACGAGTGGGTGTGGGTCACAAACCCACTTTTTCGCTTTGCCGTCCACCACGATTATAATGTCATCAAATGTGCTGCTATTCACCCCTTCAGCCACAACCGGGGTGTTTGACGCACTGCCCCCCTCAAGCTCACAACGCCCGCCTCACTCGGCCAGTTGTACAAATCCACTTGTTTATGAACTTTTCTGCACCACCAATTTCTAAGATCTATCTCCGCCGAACACTGCCGCCAAAGATAGTGGTGTGAAGGCGTGATGTTGTCAATGTCGACCGTCTCTCTCAGCCTGGGCCTGACGTAGTCTGTCTTGGAACCAGTTGAGCCACCCTTGTAGCTTGGCCACATCTGGACCATGGCCGCCAGAGGCGTGCCAGGGGGTGGACTGGAGGTGGTCCACGTCGCTTTGGTAGTACATGACGGGGTCAGGGTGCACCGCGCCTTGCCCCTGTGGACGCTGCCAGTCGACACTGCATCAAGACACAACGACTTCTGAACAAACTGCCGCCTGTCTTTCTCTACTCTTGTCAACTCACACAATGTGACAGTGACAATAATAATGTCATCAAATGTGCTGCTACTCACCCCTTCAGCCACACCCGGGGTGTTTGATGCACTCGGCCAGTTGTACATACTGCAACAGACATAGTTACCCTTAGGGTGATTACGCAAGGGTGATTACCCTCAACAGTTCTATGTACACACCTGGCCCAGTTGATGACGTATAACGAAGGGAATTATTTATTCCTCTCAGTCGCCGATTGTTGTGGCCGGGGAAAGTTCCTACTGAAAACTCTCACGTTTTTATATAGTTTACCAATTTCTAAACTGAACATTAAACTAAAATAAATTATTTGTTGAATTGTGACGTCATATGATGACAAGAGACAGGGTGCAGGGTAATTATCCGATGTCAGAGAACGTAACATCCTACCAGATTGTATAAAGGTTGTTTAGTGTCGTAGCTAGGGCCTCAAACCCGTTATCTGGACGAATAAAATTCGAAAAACGCGTTTTTCGCCCAGTTTAAGAAACTGACAATGTCAACACCGCTGTTTCTGGTGCGGAATTGTCCATTAATGAAATTCACTACCGGAAAAGGTGATTTTTGAGCCAGTCCTTGGCCTACTTGTAACAAGCGGATGGTTGATTTTGAAATCAGCCCCCCTGAATGTATAACATTTAGTGTCAATGATGGACTAAAACAATCTGAACCCGGAATATTATGCACTGACGTTCGATATTCACAGAAACTGTGAGATTTTTCTAGATACGTGACATGTTCAACATCATCGGTGCGTCAACGTTGGCAAAAGACCCAGCAAGCTGGTGGATCATTTGAACGTTCCGGCACGGATTTGTATCGCATGAATATAGCTGGCCCCTGTCAGTAACTCTGTACCATCAGTTACCCAGCTGTAGACTGACGGGACTTTTCCGAAAATGCCTTAATGCTGCGACCGTCGACTGACACATGTAGTGAAGAGGGTAGCGGTCTTTCGCTGAGGCAGGATCGTAGACTACCTTATTACCAACTCTAGTGGGGGGAGAGTGGCACCTGAATCTCTCTTTGGCGAAGTTGAAAGAGGTTGTTGCAAGGGCGACTATCGCAGGATCCGAGGATCGCGACAGCCGCGCCAGTCGCATAGCTTTCATGAATGGTATGCTTGCACGAGGTGAGGTATTTGTAACATTGGGATATGGTCACGACGGGCAATGACCTCCCATCCAGAGACACGAGTGGGTGTGGGTCACAAACCCACTTTTTCGCTTTGCCGTCCACCACGATTATAATGTCATCAAATGTGCTGCTATTCACCCCTTCAGCCACAACCAGGGTGTTTGACGCACTGCCCCCCTCAAGCTCTCAACGCCCGCCTCACTCGGCCAGTTGTACATACTGCAACAGACATAGTTACCCTTGGGGTGATTATGCAAGTGTGATTACCCTCAACAGTTCTACGTACACACCCGGCCCAGTTGATGCCGTACAACGGAGGGAATTATTTATTCCTCTCAGTCGCCGGTTGTTGTAGCCGGGGAAAGTTCCTACTGAAAATTCTCACGTTTTTACATAGTTTACTAATTTCTAAACTGAACAATAAAATTAAAATAAATTAATTGTTAAATTGTGACGTCACATGATGACAAGAGACAGGGTGCAGGGTAATTGTCCGATGTCAGAACGTAACATCCTACCAGATTGTGTAAAGTGCCTTTAGAGTTGTAGCTAGGGCCTCAAATCCGTTATCTGGACGAGTAAAATTCGAAAATCGCGTTTTTGGACGGGTTAAAATTGATTGTGGAGGGGTCCGTAGGACTGGCCCTTCCATATCCGTCCATGTCGTATTTTTGCGCTGGCTATCCTGTCCATGCCATTTTTACGACATCATTGAAACTGCCGCGAAGCCAGTTACAAAATCTACATAGATTGGTTTTGATAATCGATATACAATAAGCACTCGTCGATTACGACGAGACTCAATTGGATGGTTTAATGAACTGATTGGGTGATGCTCCAATTGAGTGTATTGTTGTAATTATTAGTGCCTGGGAAGAACCTGCTCTTTCCGTTCCCAAACTATTTCATAGACCTAATTGTATCCGCATCACAGGCACCAGCGACCACTAACAAGACAACAGTGACTATCACATTAACTAACTAGCATTACCACAGCGGCCGCTGCGGCTGTTGGATCTGGCTATATCTGGTGCAAAACTATAACAACTCTGTGTGCAGACAGTGGAATCGCCGTTTGAGGACACTGTTACACTTTCTAGTGTCACTCTCGTGCTGACAAAGGCACGGCTGTTCGCAGTTTCTGGTGGTGTCTTGGGATTTATGAAAGGCGTCAGCAGCCATTCTCATAACGGGTATGCACTGTCTGCCAGAATAAAGCCGTCATGAGGGCGAGGAGTTCCCTCGAAGGCTCTCCAAACTAAGCCCTCCCTCAAAGTCCGTGCATCATGCGTCGATTCCAGGTACTTGACAACATAGTTTAAAATGTGTAGTTCGGCATCACAAATGAGATGAACAGTGATGGTGTTTCTGCCCCTCTGGTTGACATACTCGTATTCATTTACAACTAGAGCCTGCATCTTTACGGAACCGATGACGTTTGAAAAATGTGCCATGGCATAAAACAAGCGTTTCTGACGATTCGCTTCTCGCTGTCGGGGGAAGAAAATTCGTCTTCACGAGCATACACACAAAGCGTGTGACACACGGTAAATTGTTCTACTAATGGTAGATTTGTGTCGGAAGTGTATCGCCAATAACTATCTGGAAGGACCCAGAAGCGAAAAATCGCAACGCAACTAACACTGAAGTTCGGGCGACAAGAATTCCTTTCAGCGATATCCAAATTCCAAGTCGCCACGAACTTCGTCGACGATTCTGAATAAATCAGCTATTCTGAAACGATATCTTGCAAACAGCTAAATGTTTTTGTACATATCCAGGGGGTTTAAATGATCTCTAAAAACACAATTTCTACTAATGGTCTGCAGCAATATAAAACGATCGCGGCAATTACCGGTAGTATAACACCCTATGTCACAACTAGCTGGAGTTGGGGCTGCTCAGGGTTGTCCCAGGATTTGCCTAGGAACTCAGCTGGGTGCTTGTCATGTAACTGCTGCTAATGGCTATGTGCCACCTAGGAGCTAATGACCCTAACTTGGGCGGAATTTGGACTTGGGTGCTTGTCATGCAAACCAGCCACAGGACTCTCCTCACCATAACGCCTACACAGACGTCAGTGACAGCAGCGTTGTCACCAGACAGCCGACGTCAGTGTCATCAAGGTTGTTAAGAAACACAACTGTTTATTTAACAATTAGTATAACACATTATGTCACAACTAGCTGGAGTTGGGGCCGCTCAAGGTTGTCCCAGGACTCTCCCCACCATGACGCCTCCACAGACGTCAGTGACGGCAGCATTGTCACCAGACAGCCGACATCCGTGTGATCAAGGTTGCACGTGCTCAGGCTGTTAACAAACACAACTGCTTATTTAATATCTAACAGTAACACCCGCAAGTAAAAAAACTACCCCCGGTAGTCACATCATCAAGATTATATCATTAACAACATCCACTTTTGCAACAAAAGTCTCAATCTTTAGAATCCATTTGACAATATTCCGAGATGTGTTTATAGATGGTGAGTTAATAAAAAGTTTGTTGTAGTTAATCAGATGTCAGACATTATTAGTTCAATGTAATCTAACATACCCCAGTATTTTCAAGTTGCCATTTGTTTAGTCTCCCAATACGCTAACCCAAGTATTTTAGCAAATAACTAATCTGGACTAAATAGCTTTTATGGTGGTTTTCTCCCGGCATAACTCAACTTATTCCGGACTAACTTCTCACTGTGACAAAGGCTGTACATGCATTTTCAACTTTGTCCACCGACATCAAATTAAGCCGAGTAAAGTTGAAATCAACTGCTGATACATGTCTGCTTATTTACGTAAAACTAGGAGAGGGAACCATTATACTTACGCTAACACATAAATAGGCCACTGATGGATTCAGGACAAAAATGTCCTCCACTAAGGAGCATATATCACGTGAGTAAAACCCCCTAAAAGTACTTTTTGCCCTCCGTGTGCCACTGTGACAACGTCCATGGACACACATCTTCCTCTCTTGACAGAAATGCCAGTTGCCTTCACAAATGATGCTGTTTTATTCGGGGCCTCTGGATCATCATATCTTGATCTTCTCCTTATGGGGGTGTCCTCTGGCCATTTGGGGCCATCCAGGGTGGACAGTAGGTGTTGGTTCAAGGTTAAAATACTGGTTGCAGACAAAAATACTGCTTCAACTGCATCAGTTCATGTTTATGTGAGTATGTCACACTTGCTAAGTAGTTCATGAAGATATGGTTCATTGTCAATCAGTCTCTAGATTCTTCTTCAGGGGGTGTCCTCTGGCCATGCCTCTTGCAGTGGGGCTATCATCTAAACGTTCCCCATCAAACTGAGGGTGCTCTGACTTCACGTGCCAAAACTCTTTTGTTCTTTGAACGGACGATTGTTGTTGGATGTCAAATTTTTTAATGTTTCATTAATGGCACATAATTACACAAATCAATTAGCGAATTCAAAATATATAAATATTTAAAGACTTGCCACTTGTGGCTTGTGCAGCCCAATGAGAGCAGGTCCGGCGGTCGAGAGTTTGGGCATTGCTCGGACTGCTTGGGCATAATTTCAACCTGAAATATATAGCGTTGTTGTTGTCGATCATTGTAGAGTGTTTCATGACAGTCAAAAAGTGAATGATCAATCAGTTGAATTAATTGAATTTGAATACTTGAATTGATATCCACACTCTCAAGTGCAAAACTCACTAATGTGATAATAATTATAATTATTGAAATTCATATAGCACCCAAATCCATTTAAAATAAAATGCTCCAGGGTGGTTTACATAAAACTAAACAGTTAAATAAACCATTAAATATAATATTAATAAATCAGATGTATATCTCTAAAGTTACAATGCACAATCATCATTAACATCATCATCATCATTGTGCAGCCGTAGGGTCCCATAGTTGGGCAAAGGCCTCAGCATATCGTTTTCCAAGATTTGGAAACGACATACTATGCACAATACATGAATGAAATATTACAATTATAAATATGTACATATATATATATATCACGGTCATTAAAATACAAAGCAGGGAACTTGATTAATTCACAGTAGTTATATACCAATTTAAAAATATACGTTTTAAAATGTTTCTTGAATGTGTTGAGACACGTTCGGTGCCAGTGTACACATGGGTGATACGTGTTAGTGCGTATGTTGTGTGCCCAGTGTTGATACGTGTTAGTGCGTGTGCTGTAGACTACACACCATAACTCCTCCAACGACGTCGCTGACTGCAGCATTTTTGATCAGTTATTAAATGAAATGGTTACACTGACCTTCAATGATTTCTGGACCACTGTAATATGAAATGTGATTTGTACACATGTTGTACCATCACGTACACATCGTAGAGCAATCAAATGAGACAATAGTTATATACCAATTTAAAAATATACGTTTTAAAATGTTTCTTGAATGTGTTGAGACACGTTCGGTGCCAGTGTACACATGGGTGATACGTGTTAGTGCGTATGTTGTGTGCCCAGTGTTGATACGTGTTAGTGCGTGTGCTGTAGACTACACACCATAACTCCTCCAACGACGTCGCTGACTGCAGCATTTTTGATCAGTTATTAAATGGAATGGTTACACTGACCTTCAATGATTTCTGGACCACTGTAATACGAAATGTGATTCGTACACATGTTGTACCATCACGTACACATCGTAGAGCAATCAAATGAGACAATAGTTATATACCAATTTAAAAATATACGTTTTAAAATGTTTCTTGAATGTGTTGAGACACGTTCGGTGCCAGTGTACACATGGGTGATACGTGTTAGTGCGTATGTTGTGTGCCCAGTGTTGATACGTGTTAGTGCGTGTTCTGCAGACTACACACCATAACTCCTCCAACGACGTCGCTGACTGCAGCATTTTTGATCAGTTATTAAATGGAATGGTTACACTGACCTTCAATGATTTCTGGACCACTGTAATACGAAATGTGATTCGTACACATGTTGTACCATCACGTACACATCGTAGAGCAATCAAATGAGACAATAGTTATATACCAATTTAAAAATATACGTTTTAAAATGTTTCTTGAATGTGTTGAGACACGTTTGGTGCCAGTGTACACATGGGTGATACGTGTTAGTGCGTATGTTGTGTGCCCAGTGTTGATACGTGTTAGTGCGTGTTCTGTAGACTACACACCATAACTCCTCCAACGACGTCGCTGACTGCAGCATTTTTGATCAGTTATTAAATGAAATGGTTACACTGACCTTCAATGATTTCTGGACCACTGTAATACGAAATGTGATTCGTACACATGTTGTACCATCACGTACACATCGTAGAGCAATCAAATGAGACAATAGTTATATACCAATTAAAAAATATACATTTTAAAATGTTTCTTGAATGTGTTGAGACACGTTCGGTGCCAGTGTACACATGGTGATACGTGTTAGTGCATATGTTGTGTGCCCAGTGTTGATACGTGTTAGTGCGTGTTCTGTAGACTACACACCATAACTCCTCCAACGACGTCGCTGACTGCAGCATTTTTGATCAGTTATTAAATGGAATGGTTACACTGACCTTCAATGATTTCTGGACCACTGTAATACGAAATGTGATTCGTACACATGTTGTACCATCACGTACACATCGTAGAGCAATCAAATGAGACAATAGTTATATACCAATTTAAAAATATACGTTTTAAAATGTTTCTTGAATGTGTTGAGACACGTTCGGTGCCAGTGTACACATGGGTGATACGTGTTAGTGCATATGTTGTGTGCCCAGTGTTGATACGTGTTAGTGCGTGTGCTGTAGACTACACACCATAACTCCTCCAACGACGTCCCTGACTGCAGCATTTTTGTCAGACAGCTGACGTCTATGTCATTCAGGTGACACTGACCCAGATCGTTCCATAATTATGGTTGTATGGCGACTAAGGCAACGTTCGCTATATAACACAGATACAGGAGTGATTTCTCTGTTGTTCTCAGTGTACAAGTTGCCTGATGCTTCTTCACATTCATTGACTGATTGATAATTTTATTTTCATTCGAATATAATAGTAATTTCGAATTTAAGTTAGGAATGTGGTGCTTCGCGAGTAGCATATAGTTCTCTGTTTAAACAGTGTCAAAAAATATGAAAGTGACACATTTTTCCGAAGCAACCTGAGCTGGCCAGCCACCATAGACTTCAAAAAGTAATACCATAGGCCGTACTCCCCGAATCAGAGGGTAAACCAGTCATAGAGTTGTTATCAGCTTCTCTTTCAGATTATACGATCGGTAACTTAGGTACATATTTAGCATGTTTGTTTGCTAATTTGTTTCTGTATGAAGTACATTTATACACTAAATGTTTTGTCAGTAATGTAGACAGTACTTTTTTCAACACAATTCTTTGGAAGGCAATGATGGAAAGTTGTCTTAATTATGGATCTGTACATATATGCAAAGATGGTATGCCATTATTTCTTTTAAAAACTGAGGAACTTCTGACCGAAAAGTCAATGAGTCATAGCAGTTAAAAAACCTATACTAGGCATATGATAGTCCCTACAGCAATATAATGTTAAATATATGAAAGTGTAGTATCTAACACGGTCAGAAGCAGCATGGCAAAAAAAACTGTTTGTCCAAAAGATTGATTTGGGGGACATGTTCTGAACATCCACACCTCTATCCTCTGCTGAATTCACCATATGGTGCTAACAGCTGTGCCACTGCAGCTTATGAGCTCAGCTGCCTCTCTTAATGACTTTGTTAGGTCTTTCGGATCCATTTCTATAATAAACATGGTAAAGTTCAACAAACACTGAGGGAACAGATTCAAGATTAAATAGGATCATCATACAAGGCACAGGCTATGTCATACATGGTTATTTTTCATAATTATACCTACAGTTCCTTTCACGCAGTTGCCTGTATCATAACCAAATATGAGTTCACCAAAACATTTCTGCACACGCACACGAACACACACAATATATATATATATGTACACACTGTACATATATATTATATCTAATATATTATATACAGTTATATAAATAATTATATGAAAGTATAATATCTAACCTGGTCATTAGCAGCCAGGCAGAAAAACCTGTGTGTCGAAAAGGTTGATTTGGGGACATGTTCTAAACATCGACGCCTCCGTCGTCTGCTGAATACATCATATGGTGCTAGCAGCTGTCGCAACTCTTGCCTCACACTGCTGGTTGTTGGTTGCGTTGACTGAGATGATTCAGTTGAGTGAGTTGACTGAGTCGAATGAGTTGATTCAGTTGACTGATTTGATTCAGTTGGTTGACCATTTGGAGCAGTGTCACTGCAGCTTAAAAGCTCAGCTGCCTCTCTTAATGACTTGGCTAGGTCTTTCCGATCCATTTCTATATAGTGCTTCTTGGTCGTCAATGAGCTGACCATCTTTAGAACTGAAGGGCACGAATGCTTCCATGAGTGAATGGTCAGGGAATGCTATCAACAGGCGATTGACTACGACTTCAACTAGTGCTTCTGAAGCATTCTTCATCATCTTCCGTTGAGTTTCTGAGTCGCGGCTAGTTGATGTAGATTTGCCTAACTCACTGCAGTCGCAAAGACACCATAACAATGCGGTGTAACGTCACAAAAAACATTCTGACCAATGAGTGGTATCTACCAAAACACCATACCTTGAATTGGGCTTAAAGTAAAACAAATATACATGAACGTTTTTGAAGTATGTACCCTTCAAGTTACCTTTGGCACAACTAGCTGCATACACTTTAAAATAGTCTAAGTTAATTAAACTATAACAGTGATGATCAGTTATTAAATGGAATGGTTACACTGACCTTCAATGATTTCTGGACCACTGTAATACGAAATGTGATTCGTACACATGTTGTACCATCACGTACACATCGTAGAGCAATCAAATGAGACAATAGTTATATATCAATTTAAAAATATACGTTTTAAAATGTTTCTTGAATGTGTTGAGACACGTTCGGTGCCAGTGTACATATGGGTGATACGTGTTAGTGCGTATGTTATGTGCCCAGTGTTGATACGTGTTAGTGCGTGTGCTGTAGACTACACACCATAACTCCTCCAACGACGTCGCTGACTGCAGCATTTTTGATCAGTTATTAAATGAAATGGTTACACTGACCTTCAATGATTTCTGGACCACTGTAATACGAAATGTGATTCGTACACATGTTGTACCATCACGTACACATCGTAGAGCAATCAAATGAGACAATAGTTATATACCAATTTAAAAATATACGTTTTAAAATGTTTCTTAAATGTGTTGAGACACGTTCGGTGCCAGTGTACACATGGGTGATACGTGTTGGTGCGTATGTTGTGTGCCCAGTGTTGATACGTGTTAGTGCGTGTGCTGTAGACTACACACCATAACTCCTCCAACGACGTCGCTGACTGCAGCATTTTTGATCAGTTATTAAATGAAATGGTTACACTGACCTTCAATGATTTCTGGACCACTGTAATATGAAATGTGATTCGTACACATGTTGTACCATCACTTACACATCGTAGAGCAATCAAATGAGACAATAGTTATATACCAATTTAAAAATATACGTTTTAAAATGTTTCTTGAATGTGTTGAGACACGTTCGGTGCCAGTGTACACATGGGTGATACGTGTTAGTGCGTATGTTGTGTGCCCAGTGTTGATACGTGTTAGTGCGTGTTCTGTAGACTACACACCATAACTCCTCCAACGACGTCGCTGACTGCAGCATTTTTGATCAGTTATTAAATGAAATGGTTACACTGACCTTCAATGATTTCTGGACCACTGTAATACGAAATGTGATTCGTACACATGTTGTACCATCACGTACACATCGTAGAGCAATCAAATGAGACAATAGTTATATACCAATTTAAAAATATACGTTTTAAAATGTTTCTTGAATGTGTTGAGACACGTTCGGTGCCAGTGTACACATGGGTGATACGTGTTAGTGCGTATGTTGTGTGCCCAGTGTTGATACGTGTTAGTGCGTGTGCTGTAGACTACACACCATAACTCCTCCAACGACGTCGCTGACTGCAGCATTTTTGATCAGTTATTAAATGAAATGGTTACACTGACCTTCAATGATTTCTGGACCACTGTAATATGAAATGTGATTCGTACACATGTTGTACCATCACGTACACATCGTAGAGCAATCAAATGAGACAATAGTTATATACCAATTTAAAAATATACGTTTTAAAATGTTTCTTGAATGTGTTGAGACACGTTCGGTGCCAGTGTACACATGGGTGATACGTGTTAGTGCGTATGTTGTGTGCCCAGTGTTGATACGTGTTAGTGCGTGTGCTGTAGACTACACACCATAACTCCTCCAACGACGTCGCTGACTGCAGCATTTTTGTCAGACAGCTGACGTCTATGTCATTCAGGTGACACTGACCCAGATCGTTCCATAATTATGGTTGTATGGCGACTAAGGCAACGTTCGCTATATAACACAGATACAGGAGTGATTTCTCTGTTGTTCTCAGTGTACAAGTTGCCTGATGCTTCTTCACATTCATTGACTGATTGATAATTTTATTTTCATTCGAATATAATAGTAATTTCGAATTTAAGTTAGGAATGTGGTGCTTCGCGAGTAGCATATAGTTCTCTGTTTAAACAGTGTCAAAAAATATGAAAGTGACACATTTTTCCGAAGCAACCTGAGCTGGCCAGCCACCATAGACTTCAAAAAGTAATACCATAGGCCGTACTCCCCGAATCAGAGGGTAAACCAGTCACAGAGTTGTTATCAGCTTCTCTTTCAGATTATACGATCGGTAACTTAGGTACATATTTAGCATGTTTGTTTGCTAATTTGTTTCTGTATGAAGTACATTTATACACTAAATGTTTTGTCAGTAATGTAGACAGTACTTTTTTCAACACAATTCTTTGGAAGGCAATGATGGAAAGTTGTCTTAGTTATGGATCTGTACATATATGCAAAGATGGTATGCCATTATTTCTTTTAAAAACTGAGGAACTTCTGACCGAAAAGTCAATGAGTCATAGCAGTTAAAAAAACCTATACTAGGCATATGATAGTCCCTACAGCAATATAATGTTAAATATATGAAAGTGTAGTATCTAACACGGTCAGAAGCAGCATGGCAAAAAAAACTGTTTGTCCAAAAGATTGATTTGGGGGACATGTTCTGAACATCCACACCTCTATCCTCTGCTGAATTCACCATATGGTGCTAACAGCTGTGCCACTGCAGCTTATGAGCTCAGCTGCCTCTCTTAATGACTTTGTTAGGTCTTTCGGATCCATTTCTATAATAAACATGGTAAAGTTCAACAAACACTGAGGGAACAGATTCAATATTAAATAGGATCATCATACAAGGCACAGGCTATGTCATACATGGTTATTTTTCATAATTATACCTACAGTTCCTTTCACGCAGTTGCCTGTATCATAACCAAATATGAGTTCACCAAAACATTTCTGCACACGCACACGAACACACACAATATATATATATATGTACACACTGTACATATATATTATATCTAATATATTATATACAGTTATATAAATAATTATATGAAAGTATAATATCTAACCTGGTCATTAGCAGCCAGGCAGAAAAACCTGTGTGTCGAAAAGGTTGATTTGGGGACATGTTCTAAACATCGACGCCTCCGTCGTCTGCTGAATACATCATATGGTGCTAGCAGCTGTCGCAACTCTTGCCTCACACTGCTGGTTGTTGGTTGCGTTGACTGAGATGATTCAGTTGAGTGAGTTGACTGAGTCGAATGAGTTGATTCAGTTGACTGATTTGATTCAGTTGGTTGACCATTTGGAGCAGTGTCACTGCAGCTTAAAAGCTCAGCTGCCTCTCTTAATGACTTGGCTAGGTCTTTCCGATCCATTTCTATATAGTGCTTCTTGGTCGTCAATGAGCTGACCATCTTTAGAACTGAAGGGCACGAATGCTTCCATGAGTGAATGGTCAGGGAATGCTATCAACAGGCGATTGACTACGACTTCAACTAGTGCTTCTGAAGCATTCTTCATCATCTTCCGTTGAGTTTCTGAGTCGCGGCTAGTTGATGTAGATTTGCCTAACTCACTGCAGTCGCAAAGACACCATAACAATGCGGTGTAACGTCACAAAAAACATTCTGACCAATGAGTGGTATCTACCAAAACACCATACCTTGAATTGGGCTTAAAGTAAAACAAATATACATGAACGTTTTTGAAGTATGTACCCTTCAAGTTACCTTTGGCACAACTAGCTGCATACACTTTAAAATAGTCTAAGTTAATTAAACTATAACAGTGATGATCAGTTATTAAATGGAATGGTTACACTGACCTTCAATGATTTCTGGACCACTGTAATACGAAATGTGATTCGTACACATGTTGTACCATCACGTACACATCGTAGAGCAATCAAATGAGACAATAGTTATATATCAATTTAAAAATATACGTTTTAAAATGTTTCTTGAATGTGTTGAGACACGTTCGGTGCTAGTGTACATATGGGTGATACGTGTTAGTGCGTATGTTATGTGCCCAGTGTTGATACGTGTTAGTGCTTGTGCTGTAGACTACACACCATAACTCCTCCAACGACGTCGCTGACTGCAGCATTTTTGATCAGTTATTAAATGAAATGGTTACACTGACCTTCAATGATTTCTGGACCACTGTAATACGAAATGTGATTCGTACACATGTTGTACCATCACGTACACATCGTAGAGCAATCAAATGAGACAATAGTTATATACCAATTTAAAAATATACGTTTTAAAATGTTTCTTAAATGTGTTGAGACACGTTCGGTGCCAGTGTACACATGGGTGATACGTGTTGGTGCGTATGTTGTGTGCCCAGTGTTGATACGTGTTAGTGCGTGTGCTGTAGACTACACACCATAACTCCTCCAACGACGTCGCTGACTGCAGCATTTTTGATCAGTTATTAAATGAAATGGTTACACTGATCTTCAATGATTTCTGGACCACTGTAATATGAAATGTGATTCGTACACATGTTGTACCATCACTTACACATCGTAGAGCAATCAAATGAGACAATAGTTATATACCAATTTAAAAATATACGTTTTAAAATGTTTCTTGAATGTGTTGAGACACGTTCGGTGCCAGTGTACACATGGGTGATACGTGTTAGTGCGTATGTTGTGTGCCCAGTGTTGATACGTGTTAGTGCGTGTTCTGTAGACTACACACCATAACTCCTTCAACGACGTCGCTGACTGCAGCATTTTTGATCAGTTATTAAATGAAATGGTTACACTGACCTTCAATGATTTCTGGACCACTGTAATACGAAATGTGATTCGTACACATGTTGTACCATCACGTACACATCGTAGAGCAATCAAATGAGACAATAGTTATATACCAATTTAAAAATATACGTTTTAAAATGTTTCTTAAATGTGTTGAGACACGTTCGGTGCCAGTGTACACATGGGTGATACGTGTTGGTGCGTATGTTGTGAGCCCAGTGTTGATACGTGTTAGTGCGTGTGCTGTAGACTACACACCATAACTCCTCCAACGACGTCGCTGACTGCAGCATTTTTGATCAGTTATTAAATGAAATGGTTACACTGACCTTCAATGATTTCTGGACCACTGTAATATGAAATGTGATTCGTACACATGTTGTACCATCACGTACACATCGTAGAGCAATCAAATGAGACAATAGTTATATACCAATTTAAAAATATACGTTTTAAAATGTTTCTTGAATGTGTTGAGACACGTTCGGTGCCAGTGTACACATGGGTGATACGTGTTAGTGCGTATGTTGTGTGCCCAGTGTTGATACGTGTTAGTGCGTGTTCTGTAGACTACACACCATAACCCCTCCAACGACGTCGCTGACTGCAGCATTTTTGATCAGTTATTAAATGAAATGGTTACACTGACCTTCAATGATTTCTGGACCACTGTAATACGAAATGTGATTCGTACACATGTTGTACCATCACGTACACATCGTAGAGCAATCAAATGAGACAATAGTTATATACCAATTTAAAAATATACGTTTTAAAATGTTTCTTGAATGTGTTGAGACACGTTCGGTGCCAGTGTACACATGGGTGATACGTGTTAGTGCGTATGTTGTGTGCCCAGTGTTGATACGTGTTAGTGCGTGTGCTGTAGACTACACACCATAACTCCTCCAACGACGTCGCTGACTGCAGCATTTTTGATCAGTTATTAAATGGAATGGTTACACTGACCTTCAATGATTTCTGGACCACTGTAATACGAAATGTGATTCGTACACATGTTGTACCATCACGTACACATCGTAGAGCAATGAAATGAGACAATAGTTATATACCAATTTAAAAATATACGTTTTAAAATGTTTCTTGAATGTGTTGAGACACGTTCGGTGCCAGTGTACACATGGGTGATACGTGTTAGTGCGTATGTTGTGTGCCCAGTGTTGATATGTGTTAGTGCGTGTGCTGTAGACTACACACCATAACTCCTCCAACGACGTCGCTGACTGCAGCATTTTTGATCAGTTATTAAATGGAATGGTTACACTGACCTTCAATGATTTCTGGACCACTGTAATACGAAATGTGATTCGTACACATGTTGTACCATCACGTACACATCGTAGAGCAATCAAATGAGACAATAGTTATATACCAATTTAAAAATATACGTTTTAAAATGTTTCTTGAATGTGTTGAGACACGTTCGGTGCCAGTGTACACATGGGTGATACGTGTTAGTGCGTATGTTGTGTGCCCAGTGTTGATACGTGTTAGTGCGTGTTCTGTAGACTACACACCATAACTCCTCCAACGACGTCGCTGACTGCAGCATTTTTGATCAGTTATTAAATGGAATGGTTACACTGACCTTCAATGATTTTTGGACCACTGTAATACGAAATGTGATTCGTACACATGTTGTACCATCACGTACACATCGTAGAGCTATCAAATGAGACAATAGTTATATACCAATTTAAAAATATACGTTTTAAAATGTTTCTTGAATGTGTTGAGACACGTTCGGTGCCAGTGTACACATGGGTGATACGTGTTAGTGCGTATGTTGTGTGCCCAGTGTTGATACGTGTTAGTGCGTGTGCTGTAGACTACACACCATAACTCCTCCAACGACGTCGCTGACTGCAGCATTTTTGTCAGACAGCTGACGTCTATGTCATTCAGGTGACACTGACCCAGATCGTTCCATAATTATGGTTGTATGGCGACTAAGGCAACGTTCGCTATATAACACAGATACAGGAGTGATTTCTCTGTTGTTCTCAGTGTAGAAGTTGCCTGATGCTTCTTCACATTCATTGACTGATTGATAATTTTATTTTCATTCGAATATAATAGTAATTTCGAATTTAAGTTAGGAATGTGGTGCTTCGCGAGTAGCATATAGTTCTCTGTTTAAACAGTGTCAAAAAATATGAAAGTGACACATTTTTCCGAAGCAACCTCAGCTGGCCAGCCACCATAGACTTCAAAAGGTAATACCATAGGCCGTACCCCCCGAATCAGAGGGTAAACCAGTCACAGAGTTGTTATCAGCTTCTCTTTCAGATTATACGATCGGTAACTTAGGTACATATTTAGCATGTTTGTTTGCTAATTTGTTTGTGTATGAAGTACATTTATACACTAAATGTTTTGTCAGTAATGTAGACAGTACTTTTTTCAACACAATTCTTTGGAAGGCAATGATGGAAAGTTGTCTTAATTATGGATCTGTACATATATGCAAAGATGGTATGCCATTATTTCTTTTAAAAACTGAGGAACTTCTGACCGAAAAGTCAATGAGTCATAGCAGTTAAAAAAACCTATACTAGGCATATGATAGTCCCTACAGCAATATAATGTTAAATATATGAAAGTGTAGTATCTAACACGGTCAGAAGCAGCATGGCAAAAAAAACTGTTTGTCCAAAAGATTGATTTGGGGGACATATTCTGAACATCCACACCTCTATCCTCTGCTGAATTCACCATATGGTGCTAACAGCTGTGCCACTGCAGCTTATGAGCTCAGCTGCCTCTCTTAATGACTTTGTTAGGTCTTTCGGATCCATTTCTATAATAAACATGGTAAAGTTCAACAAACACTGAGGGAACAGATTCAAAATTAAATAGGATCATCATACAAGGCACAGGCTCTGTCATACATGGTTATTTTTCATAATTATACCTACAGTTCCTTTCACGCAGTTGCCTGTATCATAACCAAATATGAGTTGACCAAAACATTTCTGCACACACGCACACGAACACACACAATATATATATATGTACACACTGTACATATATATTATATATAATATATTATATACAGTTATATAAATAATTATATGAAAGTATAATATCTAACCTGGTCATTAGCAGCCAGGCAGAAAAACCTGTGTGTCGAAAAGGTTGATTTGGGGACATGTTCTAAACATCGACGCCTCCGTCGTCTGCTGAATACATCATATGGTGCTAGCAGCTGTCGCAACTCTTGCCTCACACTGCTGGTTGTTGGTTGCATTGACTGAGATGATTCAGTTGAGTGAGTTGACTGAGTCGAATGAGTTGATTCAGTTGACTGATTTGATTCAGTTGGTTGACCATTTGGAGCAGTGTCACTGCAGCTTAAAAGCTCAGCTGCCTCTCTTAATGACTTGGCTAGGTCTTTCCGATCCATTTCTATATAGTGCTTCTTGGTCGTCAATGAGCTGACCATCTTTAGAACTGAAGGGCACGAATGCTTCCATGAGTGAATGGTCAGGGAATGCTATCAACAGGCGATTGACTACGACTTCAACTAGTGCTTCTGAAGCATTCTTGAACATCTTCCGTTGAGTTTCTGAGTCGCGGCTAGTTGATGTAGATTTGCCTAACTCACTGCAGTCGCAAAGACACCATAACAATGCGGTGTAACGTCACAAAAAACATTCTGACCAATGAGTGGTATCTACCAAAACACCATACCTTGAATTGGGCTTAAAGTAAAACAAATATACATGAACGTTTTTGAAGTATGTACCCTTCAAGTTACCTTTGGCACAACTAGCTGCATACACTTTAAAATAGTCTAAGTTAATTAAACTATAACAGCGATGATCAGTTATTAAATGGAATGGTTACACTGACCTTCAATGATTTCTGGACCACTGTAATACGAAATGTGATTCGTACACATGTTGTACCATCACGTACACATCGTAGAGCAATCAAATGAGACAATAGTTATATACCAATTTAAAAATGTACGTTTTAAAATGTTTCTTGAATGTGTTGAGACACGTTCGGTGCCAGTGTACACATGGGTGATACGTGTTAGTGCGTATGTTGTGTGCCCAGTGTTGATACGTGTTAGTGCGTGTTCTGCAGACTACACACCATAACTCCTCCAACGACGTCGCTGACTGCAGCATTTTTGATCAGTTATTAAATGGAATGGTTACACTGACCTTCAATGATTTCTGGACCACTGTAATACGAAATGTGATTCGTACACATGTTGTACCATCACGTACACATCGTAGAGCAATCAAATGAGACAATAGTTATATACCAATTTAAAAATATACGTTTTAAAATGTTTCTTGAATGTGTTGAGACACGTTCGGTGCCAGTGTACACATGGGTGATACGTGTTAGTGCGTATGTTGTGTGCCCAGTGTTGATACGTGTTAGTGCGTGTTCTGCAGACTACACACCATAACTCCTCCAACGACGTCGCTGACTGCAGCATTTTTGATCAGTTATTAAATGGAATGGTTACACTGACCTTCAATGATTTCTGGACCACTGTAATACGAAATGTGATTCGTACACATGTTGTACCATCACGTACACATCGTAGAGCAATCAAATGAGACAATAGTTATATACCAATTTAAAAATATACGTTTTAAAATGTTTCTTGAATGTGTTGAGATACGTTCGGTGCCAGTGTACACATGGTGATACGTGTTAGTGCATATGTTGTGTGCCCAGTGTTGATACGTGTTAGTGCGTGTTCTGTAGACTACACACCATAACTCCTCCAACGACGTCGCTGACTGCAGCATTTTTGATCAGTTATTAAATGGAATGGTTACACTGACCTTCAATGATTTCTGGACCACTGTAATACGAAATGTGATTCGTACACATGTTGTACCATCACGTACACATCGTAGAGCAATCAAATGAGACAATAGTTATATACCAATTTAAAAATATACGTTTTAAAATGTTTCTTGAATGTGTTGAGACACGTTCGGTGCCAGTGTACACATGGGTGATACGTGTTAGTGCGTATGTTGTGTGCCCAGTGTTGATACGTGTTAGTGCGGGTGCTGTAGACTACACACCATAATTCCTCCAACGACGTCGCTGACTGCAGCATTTTTGTCAGACAGCTGACGTCTATGTCATTCAGGTGACACTGACCCAGATCGTTCCATAATTATGGTTGTATGGCGACTAAGGCAACGTTCGCTATATAACACAGATACAGGAGTGATTTCTCTGTTGTTCTCAGTGTAGAAGTTGCCTGATGCTTCTTCACATTCATTGACTGATTGATAATTTTATTTTCATTCGAATATAATAGTAATTTCGAATTTAAGTTAGGAATGTGGTGCTTCGCGAGTAGCATATAGTTCTCTGTTTAAACAGTGTCAAAAAATATGAAAGTGACATATTTTTCCGAAGCAACCTGAGCTGGCCAGCCACCATAGACTTCAAAAGGTAATACCATAGGCCGTACCCCCCGAATCAGAGGGTAAACCAGTCACAGAGTTGTTATGAGCTTCTCTTTCAGATTATACGATCGGTAACTTAGGTACATATTTAGCATGTTTGTTTGCTAATTTGTTTCTGTATGAAGTACATTTATACACTAAATGTTTAGTCAGTAATGTAGACAGTACTTTTTTCAACACAATTCTTTGGAAGGCAATGATGGAAAGTTGTCTTAATTATGGATCTGTACATATATGCAAAGATGGTATGCCATTATTTCTTTTAAAAACTGAGGAACTTCTGACCGAAAAGTCAATGAGTCATAGCAGTTAAAAAAACCTATACTAGGCATATGATAGTCCCTACAGCAATATAATGTTAAATATATGAAAGTGTAGTATCTAACACGGTCAGAAGCAGCATGGCAAAAAAACCTGTTTGTCCAAAAGATTGATTTGGGGGACATGTTCTGAACATCCACACCTCTATCCTCTGCTGAATTCACCATATGGTGCTAACAGATGTGCCACTGCAGCTTATGAGCTCAGCTGCCTCTCTTAATGACTTTGTTAGGTCTTTCGGATCCATTTCTATAATAAACATGGTAAAGTTCAACAAACACTGAGGGAACAGATTCAAGATTAAATAGGATCATCATACAAGGCACAGGCTATGTCATACATGGTTATTTTTCATAATTATACCTACAGTTCCTTTCACGCAGTTGCCTGTATCATAACCAAATATGAGTTCACCAAAACATTTCTGCACACACGCACACGAACACACACAATATATATATATATGTACACACTGTACATATATATTATATCTAATATATTATATACAGTTATATAAATAATTATATGAAAGTATAATATCTAACCTGGTCATTAGCAGCCAGGCAGAAAAACCTGTGTGTCGAAAAGGTTGATTTGGGGACATGTTCTAAACATCGACGCCTCCGTCGTCTGCTGAATACATCATATGGTGCTAGCAGCTGTCGCAACTCTTGCCTCACACTGCTGGTTGTTGGTTGCGTTGACTGAGATGATTCAGTTGAGTGAGTTGACTGAGTCGAATGAGTTGATTCAGTTGACTGATTTGATTCAGTTGGTTGACCATTTGGAGCAGTGTCACTGCAGCTTAAAAGCTCAGCTGCCTCTCTTAATGACTTGGCTAGGTCTTTCCGATCCATTTCTATATAGTGCTTCTTGGTCGTCAATGAGCTGACCATCTTTAGAACTGAAGGGCACGAATGCTTCCATGAGTGAATGGTCAGGGAATGCTATCAACAGGCGATTGACTACGACTTCAACTAGTGCTTCTGAAGCATTCTTGAACATCTTCCGTCGAGTTTCTGAGTCGCGGCTAGTTGATGTAGATTTGCCTAACTCACTGCAGTCGCAAAGACACCATAACAATGCGGTGTAACGTCACAAAAAACATTCTGACCAATGAGTGGTATCTACCAAAACACCATACCTTGAATTAGGCTTAAAGTAAAACAAATATACATGAACGTTTTTGAAGTATGTACCCTTCAAGTTACCTTTGGCACAACTAGCTGCATACACTTTAAAATAGTCTAAGTTAATTAAACTATCACAGCGACGATCAGTTATTAAATGGAATGGTTACACTGACCTTCAATGATTTCTGGACCACTGTAATACGAAATGTGATTCGTACACATGTTGTACCATCACGTACACATCGTAGAGCAATCAAATGAGACAATAGTTATATACCAATTTAAAAATATACGTTTTAAAATGTTTCTTGAATGTGTTGAGACACGTTCGGTGCCAGTGTACACATGGGTGATACGTGTTAGTGCGTATGTTGTGTGCCCAGTGTTGATACGTGTTAGTGCGTGTTCTGTAGACTACACACCATAACTCCTCCAACGACGTCGCTGACTGCAGCATTTTTGATCAGTTATTAAATGGAATGGTTACACTGACCTTCAATGATTTCTGGACCACTGTAATACGAAATGTGATTCGTACACATGTTGTACCATCACGTACACATCGTAGAGCAATCAAATGAGACAATAGTTATATACCAATTTAAAAATATACGTTTTAAAATGTTTCTTGAATGTGTTGAGATACGTTCGGTGCCAGTGTACACATGGTGATACGTGTTAGTGCATATGTTGTGTGCCCAGTGTTGATACGTGTTAGTGCGTGTTCTGTAGACTACACACCATAACTCCTCCAACGACGTCGCTGACTGCAGCATTTTTGATCAGTTATTAAATGGAATGGTTACACTGACCTTCAATGATTTCTGGACCACTGTAATACGAAATGTGATTCGTACACATGTTGTACCATCACGTACACATCGTAGAGCAATCAAATGAGACAATAGTTATATACCAATTTAAAAATATACGTTTTAAAATGTTTCTTGAATGTGTTGAGACACGTTCGGTGCCAGTGTACACATGGGTGATACGTGTTAGTGCGTATGTTGTGTGCCCAGTGTTGATACGTGTTAGTGCGGGTGCTGTAGACTACACACCATAATTCCTCCAACGACGTCGCTGACTGCAGCATTTTTGTCAGACAGCTGACGTCTATGTCATTCAGGTGACACTGACCCAGATCGTTCCATAATTATGGTTGTATGGCGACTAAGGCAACGTTCGCTATATAACACAGATACAGGAGTGATTTCTCTGTTGTTCTCAGTGTAGAAGTTGCCTGATGCTTCTTCACATTCATTGACTGATTGATAATTTTATTTTCATTCGAATATAATAGTAATTTCGAATTTAAGTTAGGAATGTGGTGCTTCGCGAGTAGCATATAGTTCTCTGTTTAAACAGTGTCAAAAAATATGAAAGTGACATATTTTTCCGAAGCAACCTGAGCTGGCCAGCCACCATAGACTTCAAAAGGTAATACCATAGGCCGTACCCCCCGAATCAGAGGGTAAACCAGTCACAGAGTTGTTATGAGCTTCTCTTTCAGATTATACGATCGGTAACTTAGGTACATATTTAGCATGTTTGTTTGCTAATTTGTTTCTGTATGAAGTACATTTATACACTAAATGTTTAGTCAGTAATGTAGACAGTACTTTTTTCAACACAATTCTTTGGAAGGCAATGATGGAAAGTTGTCTTAATTATGGATCTGTACATATATGCAAAGATGGTATGCCATTATTTCTTTTAAAAACTGAGGAACTTCTGACCGAAAAGTCAATGAGTCATAGCAGTTAAAAAAACCTATACTAGGCATATGATAGTCCCTACAGCAATATAATGTTAAATATATGAAAGTGTAGTATCTAACACGGTCAGAAGCAGCATGGCAAAAAAACCTGTTTGTCCAAAAGATTGATTTGGGGGACATGTTCTGAACATCCACACCTCTATCCTCTGCTGAATTCACCATATGGTGCTAACAGATGTGCCACTGCAGCTTATGAGCTCAGCTGCCTCTCTTAATGACTTTGTTAGGTCTTTCGGATCCATTTCTATAATAAACATGGTAAAGTTCAACAAACACTGAGGGAACAGATTCAAGATTAAATAGGATCATCATACAAGGCACAGGCTATGTCATACATGGTTATTTTTCATAATTATACCTACAGTTCCTTTCACGCAGTTGCCTGTATCATAACCAAATATGAGTTCACCAAAACATTTCTGCACACACGCACACGAACACACACAATATATATATATATGTACACACTGTACATATATATTATATCTAATATATTATATACAGTTATATAAATAATTATATGAAAGTATAATATCTAACCTGGTCATTAGCAGCCAGGCAGAAAAACCTGTGTGTCGAAAAGGTTGATTTGGGGACATGTTCTAAACATCGACGCCTCCGTCGTCTGCTGAATACATCATATGGTGCTAGCAGCTGTCGCAACTCTTGCCTCACACTGCTGGTTGTTGGTTGCGTTGACTGAGATGATTCAGTTGAGTGAGTTGACTGAGTCGAATGAGTTGATTCAGTTGACTGATTTGATTCAGTTGGTTGACCATTTGGAGCAGTGTCACTGCAGCTTAAAAGCTCAGCTGCCTCTCTTAATGACTTGGCTAGGTCTTTCCGATCCATTTCTATATAGTGCTTCTTGGTCGTCAATGAGCTGACCATCTTTAGAACTGAAGGGCACGAATGCTTCCATGAGTGAATGGTCAGGGAATGCTATCAACAGGCGATTGACTACGACTTCAACTAGTGCTTCTGAAGCATTCTTGAACATCTTCCGTCGAGTTTCTGAGTCGCGGCTAGTTGATGTAGATTTGCCTAACTCACTGCAGTCGCAAAGACACCATAACAATGCGGTGTAACGTCACAAAAAACATTCTGACCAATGAGTGGTATCTACCAAAACACCATACCTTGAATTAGGCTTAAAGTAAAACAAATATACATGAACGTTTTTGAAGTATGTACCCTTCAAGTTACCTTTGGCACAACTAGCTGCATACACTTTAAAATAGTCTAAGTTAATTAAACTATCACAGCGACGATCAGTTATTAAATGGAATGGTTACACTGACCTTCAATGATTTCTGGACCACTGTAATACGAAATGTGATTCGTACACATGTTGTACCATCACGTACACATCGTAGAGCAATCAAATGAGACAATAGTTATATACCAATTTAAAAATATACGTTTTAAAATGTTTCTTGAATGTGTTGAGACACGTTCGGTGCCAGTGTACACATGGGTGATACGTGTTAGTGCGTATGTTGTGTGCCCAGTGTTGATACGTGTTAGTGCGTGTTCTGTAGACTACACACCATAACTCCTCCAACGACGTCGCTGACTGCAGCATTTTTGATCAGTTATTAAATGGAATGGTTACACTGACCTTCAATGATTTCTGGACCACTGTAATACGAAATGTGATTCGTACACATGTTGTACCATCACGTACACATCGTAGAGCAATCAAATGAGACAATAGTTATATACCAATTTAAAAATATACGTTTTAAAATGTTTCTTGAATGTGTTGAGACACGTTCGGTGCCAGTGTACACATGGGTGATACGTGTTAGTGCGTATGTTGTGTGCCCAGTGTTGATACGTGTTAGTGCGTGTTCTGTAGACTACACACCATAACTCCTCCAACGACGTCGCTGACTGCAGCATTTTTGATCAGTTATTAAATGGAATGGTTACACTGACCTTCAATGATTTCTGGACCACTGTAATACGAAATGTGATTCGTACACATGTTGTACCATCACGTACACATCGTAGAGCAATCAAATGAGACAATAGTTATATACCAATTTAAAAATATACGTTTTTAAATGTTTCTTGAATGTGTAGAGACACGTTCGGTGCCAGTGTACACATGGGTGATACGTGTTAGTGCGTATGTTGTGTGCCCAGTGTTGATACGTGTTAGTGCGTGTTCTGTAGACTACACACCATAACTCCTCCAACGACGTCGCTGACTGCAGCATTTTTGTCAGACAGCTGACGTCTATGTCATTCAGGTGACACTGACCCAGATCGTTCCATAATTATGGTTGTATGGCGACTAAAGCAACGTTCGCTATATAACACAGATACAGGAGTGATTTCTCTGTTGTTCTCAGTGTACAAGTTGCCTGATGCTTCTTCACATTCATTGACTGATTGATAATTTTATTTTCATTCGAATATAATAGTAATTTCGAATTTAAGTTAGGAATGTGGTGCTTCGCGAGTAGCATATAGTTCTCTGTTTAAACAGTGTCAAAAAATATGAAAGTGACACATTTTTCCGAAGCAACCTGAGCTGGCCAGCCACCATAGACTTCAAAAGGTAATACCATAGGCCGTACCCCCCGAATCAGAGGGTAAACCAGTCACAGAGTTGTTATCAGCTTCTCTTTCAGATTATACGATCGGTAACTTAGGTACATATTTAGCATGTTTGTTTGCTAATTTGTTTCTGTATGAAGTACATTTATACAGTTTTGTCAGTAATGTAGACAGTACTTTTTTCAACACAATTCTTTGGAAGGCAATGATGGAAAGTTGTCTTAATTATGGATCTGTACATATATGCAAAGATGGTATGCCATTATTTCTTTTAAAAACTGAGGAACTTCTGACCGAAAAGTCAATGAGTCATAGCAGTTAAAAAAACCTATACTAGGCATATGATAGTCCCTACAGCAATGTAATGTTAAATATATGAAAGTGTAGTATCTAACACGGTCAGAAGCAGCATGGCAAAAAAACCTGTTTGTCCAAAAGATTGATTTGGGGGACATGTTCTGAACATCCACACCTCTATCCTCTGCTGAATTCACCATATGGTGCTAACAGCCGTGGCACTGCAGCTTATGAGCTCAGCTGCCTCTCTTAATGACTTTGTTAGGTCTTTCGGATCCATTTCTATAATAAACATGGTAAAGTTCAACAAACACTGAGGGTACAGATTCAAGATGAAATAGGATCATCATACAAGGCACAGGCTATGTCATACATGGTTATTTTTCATAATTATACCTACAGTTTCTTTCACGCAGTTGCATGTATCATAACCAAATATGAGTTCACCAAAACATTTCTGCACACACGCACACGAACACACACAATATATATATATGTACACACTGTACATATATATTATATCTAATATATTATTTACAGTTATATAAATAATTATATGAAAGTATAATATCTAACCTGGTCATTAGCAGCCAGGCAGAAAAACCTGTGTTTCGAAAAGGTTGATTTGGGGACATGTTCTAAACATCGACGCCTCCGTCGTCTGCTGAATACATCATATGGTGCTAGCAGCTGTCGCAACTCTTGCTCACACTGCTGGTTGTTGGTTGCGTTGACTGAGATGATTCAGTTGAGTGAGTTGACTGAGTCGAATGAGTTGATTCAGTTGACTGATTTGATTCAGTTGGTTGACCATTTGGAGCAGTGTCACTGCAGCTTAAAAGCTCAGCTGCCTCTCTTAATGACTTGGCTAGGTCTTTCCGATCCATTTCTATTTAGTGCTTCTTGGTCGTCAATGAGCTGACCATCTTTAGAACTGAAGGGCACGAATGCTTCCATGAGTGAATGGTCAGGGAATGCTATCAACAGGCGATTGACTACGTCTTCAACTAGTGCTTCTGACGCATTCTTGAACATCTTCCGTCGAGTTTCTGAGTCGCGGCTAGTTGATGTAGATTTGCCTAACTCACTGCAGTCGCAAAGACACCATAACAATGCGGTGTAACGTCACAAAAAACATTCTGACCAATGAGTGGTATCTACCAAAACACCATACCTTGAATTAGGCTTAAAGTAAAACAAATATACATGAACGTTTTTGAAGTATGTACCCTTCAAGTTACCTTTGGCACAACTAGCTGCATACACTTTAAAATAGTCTAAGTTAATTAAACTATCACAGCGACGATCAGTTATTAAATGGAATGGTTACACTGACCTTCAATGATTTCTGGACCACTGTAATACGAAATGTGATTCGTACACATGTTGTACCATCACGTACACATCGTAGAGCAATCAAATGAGACAATAGTTATATACCAATTTAAAAATATACGTTTTTAAAATGTTTCTTGAATGTGTTGAGACACGTTCGGTGCCAGTGTACACATGGGTGATACGTGTTAGTGCGTATGTTGTGTGCCCAGTGTTGATACGTGTTAGTGCGTGTGCTGTAGACTACACACCATAACTCCTCCAACGACGTCGCTGACTGCAGCATTTTTGATCAGTTATTAAATGGAATGATTACACTGACCTTCAATGATTTCTGGACCACTGTAATACGAAATGTGATTCGTACACATGTTGTAACATCACGTACACATCGTAGAGCAATCAAATGAGGCAATAGTTATATACCAATTTAAAAATATACGTTTGAATGTGTTGAGACACGTTCGGTGCCAGTGTACACATGGGTGATACGTGTTAGTGCATATGTTGTGTACCCAGTGTTGATACGTGTTAGTGCGTGTTCTGTAGACTACACACCATAACTCCTCCAACGACGTCGCTGACTGCAGCATTTTTGTCAGACAGCTGACGTCTATGTCATTCAGGTGACACTGACCCAGATCGTTCCATAATTATGGTTGTATGGCGACTAAGGCAACGTTCGCTATATAACACAGATACAGGAGTGATTTCTCTGTTGTTCTCAGTGTACAAGTTGCCTGATGCTTCTTCACATTCATTGACTGATTGATAATTTTATTTTCATTCGAATATAATAGTAATTTCGAATTTAAGTTAGGAATGTGGTGCTTCGCGAGTAGCATATAGTTCTCTGTTTAAACAGTGTCAAAAAATATGAAAGTGACACATTTTTCCGAAGCAACCTGAGCTGGCCAGCCACCATAGACTTCAAAAGGTAATACCATAGGCCGTACCCTCCGAATCAGAGGGTAAACCAGTCACAGAGTTGTTATCAGCTTCTCTTTCAGATTATACGATCGGTAACTTAGGTACATATTTAGCATGTTTGTTTGCTAATTTGTTTCTGTATGAAGTACATTTATACACTAAATGTTTTGTCAGTAATGTAGACAGTACTTTTTTCAACACAATTCTTTGGAAGGCAATGATGGAAAGTTGTCTTAATTATGGATCTGTACATATATGCAAAGATGGTATGCCATTATTTCTTTTAAAAACTGAGGAACTTCTGACCGAAAAGTCAATGAGTCATAGCAGTTAAAAAAACCTATACTAGGCATATGATAGTCCCTACAGCAATATAATGTTAAATATATGAAAGTGTAGTATCTAACACGGTCAGAAGCAGCATGGCAAAAAAACCTGTTTGTCCAAAAGATTGATTTGGGGGACATGTTCTGAACATCCACACCTCTATCCTCTGCTGAATTCACCATATGGTGCTAACAGCTGTGCCACTGCAGCTTATGAGCTCAGCTGCCTCTCTTAATGACTTTGTTAGGTCTTTCGGATCCATTTCTATAATAAACATGGTAAAGTTCAACAAACACTGAGGGAACAGATTCAAGATTAAATAGGATCATCATACAAGGCACAGGCTATGTCATACATGGTTATTTTTCATAATTATACCTACAGTTCCTTTCACGCAGTTGCCTGTATCATAACCAAATATGAGTTTCACAAAAACATTTCTGCACACACGCACACGAACACACACAATATATATATGTACACACTGTACATATATATTATATATAATATATTATATACAGTTATATAAATAATTATATGAAAGTATAATATCTAACCTGGTCAGTAGCAGCCAGGCAGAAAAATCTGTGTTTCGAAAAAGGTTGATTTGGGGACATGTTCTAAACATCGACGCCTCCGTCGTCTGCTGAATACATCATATGGTTCTAGCAGCTGTCGCACCTCTTGCCTCACACTGCTGGTTGTTGGTTGCGTTGACTGAGATGATTCAGTTGACTGAGATGATTCAGTTGAGTGAGTTGACTGAGTCGAATAAGTTGATTCATTTGACTGATTTGATTCAGTTGGTTGACCATTTGGAGCAGTGTCACTGCAGCTTAAAAGCTCAGCTGCCTCTCTTAATGACTTGACTAGGTCTTTCCGCTCCATTTCTGTATAGTGCTTCTTGGTCGTCAATGAGCTGACCATCTTTAGAACTGAAGGGCACGAATGCTTCCATGAGTGAATGGTCAGGGAATGCTATCAACAGGCGATTGACTACGACTTCAACTAGTGCTTCTGAAGCATTCTTGATCATCTTCCATTGAGTTTCTGAGTCGCGGCTAGTTGATGTAGATTTGCCTAACTCACTGCAGTCGCAAAGACACCATAACAATGCGGTGTAACGTCACAAAAAACATTCTGACCAATGAGTGGTATCTACCAAAACACCATACCTTGAATTGGGCTTAAAGTAAAACAAATATACATGAACGTTTTTGAAGTATGTACCCTTCAAGTTACCTTTGGCACAACTAGCTGCATACACTTTAAAATAGTCTAAGTTAATTAAACTATCACAGCGATGATCAGTTATTAAATGGAATGGTTACACTGACCTTCAATGATTTCTGGACCACTGTAATACGAAATGTGATTCATACACATGTTGTACCATCACGTACACATCGTAGAGCAATCAAATGAGACAATGGGTGTACGGTCAACGCAATTATACAAAAAAAATAGCGATGTTTACAACTATGAAATGATACCATACACATCATACACATAGAGAACATATAATGCTAAATAATACAAACAATTATTACCACATATACTAAAACATCTCATTTTCCTTGTAACATAGCTGGAGGGATGGAAAGAGGGAGCGATGGACAGAAAACTATGGAAGGAAAAAACACAGTCGTTCAGCTTTACTGTACCTGATATTCTAAAGCAATGACGTTTTATGTTAAAATTTAACCAATTATGCAAATGTTCGAGTACATATATTTTAGAAGCTGCATATTTACCATAAATTAGTAACATCTGCCATAAATAGTAACCTCACATCGTCAACATGAATTACCCATGAAGACATAACACAGCATAGCAATAAGTGAATAACGCATGAGACACAATAACGTAATATATCTGAGTGCAACATTTATACACACAACACGTTTCTGTATAATGCTAATGATAAGACAATTTAAACATATAAACAAAATCTTTCTAGTTAGTGTTCATGAAAACACAACTAATTTACTGCCATTATAAATATATATAATTAACTATATGTTGATTACGAATTTCTTTTTGCATTGTACATTCAGACACGTCAATCATACTAAATAGTATCTAATAATAACAGCATTGTCTAAAAAGTATGCAGTCAAATTGCTAGACTAAGAATAAGGAATACAATAACCAACAGTAAGACATACAATCAACTACACACGACAAAATTACCTTCCATAAGACTTATATGTTTATAACAAAAAAGCATGAGCAGAGCTTGACGGACGTGCAAGTGTGATTTTGACATTAGTTGTGACGTAAAGGAGGGAGAAGTCTCGTGCAAGGTGCTTCTAGCAACAGAAGATAACACTTTACTGATTTATGTAGTTAATCCATCAATTAGTTCTGCCATCATTGACTGCAGTATGTATAAACGTGTGCACGCACATATCACTCGTGCACACATGCGAATATGAAGACAATTCAAGTTGACTCACTCATATAAAAAAATTGAAAACAAAAACATGTTTGTATAATTTAAATTAAATATATCATTATATTAATCAGTCTATTCAACGTAAACTAATATTAATATTTGACACGACAAGTCTATGTTGTTTGAGTTTAATAAAACACACTTTCTGGTCTGTTTTGAAAGTTGTTGTTGACAAAGTGTGGACGATTTAGATACAATGTTTCTTTGTTTGAGCTGTGCTACAATGTGATACATTTAAGGCTGAGTTTACACCAAGTCAGTCTGACCTTGGGTCAGGTTCTCATTGATACAGCAGGGTAAACCGGGGCAAGGAGGGTGAATGATCAGGACTGAGTTAGTTGATCTACTTACGAGTTAAGTTTTACCACGTCTATTCTTCTACCAAACTCATCCTTCAAACGACGGCAGGTGACACGTGACAGAGAACAGCTGTAGAGACTGGAACATAATTAGTGACTGTCGTCGATTACACTAATTACAAAATACAAGGGACAATTACAACAACACTAACTCTAAAAAAAAAAACTAAGTTTTGTTGATCTTCCAAAACACGACAAATTAGCGGTGCACCTGTCAAAGTTTGTCACATAGGTGTGTTTAGTTTAGTAACACACACGAACTGACACACATGACGTGTTAATGTCAACACACACATATATATATAAAAGGGCTTACTTACAAGAGAGTTAACCCCCTCCGTGCCCTCAGCGTCTCTGTCATGTGACACTCAACTGACGATTTCAACTGGCAGTTGAGTCCACACCTGTAAATTGTAAACAAACCTTTGAGTTATAATTTGTCGTCAAAACTTTGTTTATTTCGGCGGCTGTAAAAGTTAATTGTTTGAGATCGACGCAAACATCAAAACTAACACGAGTCCTGTCTGTCTGTCCACACTGTGAAATGCTTTCTCATAGTCAATGAAATTGACATACAGTGGCGAGTTCCAATCCAACGATTGTTCTAATAAGATGCACAGAGTAGCTATATGATCTGTGCGAGATCTGTCCTATCGGAAACATGCTTAGTGTTCTCGGAGCTCTGCATCTTTCATCCTCTCTGTTCAGCACTTTTCCCGGGACTGATAGTAACATTATTCCTCTATAGTTCTTGCAATCTCTGAGATCTCCTTTCTTGGGGAGCTTCACTGCGAGTTATGTTAGCATGAATGCTGGTTTTTGGGCGAGCGGTAAGAAGGGCAGGAGGAAATCGTATCTTTTTGAGAGGATTAAGGTGTGTTTATGGCGGCTGTGAAAGGTGAGTGCAGTTGGAGGGCAGAAATGTGGTTCTGCCCCACCAGTAATAAGCGGCGGCGAAACATTTTTAACAACTGCACCCCTGCCGTCTTCTGATGTAACGAGTTCAGCCGAAACAGCGGAGAGAAGTTGGAGATGCGCGGCGAAAAAACCAACACCCCCGTCTTCCGATAACATTGTCCGGCAGCGGTATGATGCTGAAGCTCTGGCAGCGCCATCATATTAATTTCGTTCTCGCTCCACTGACCAACACTTTACTGGCTTAACATTGATGTCAGCAAATTGATGTGAAGAATGTCGAAATGAAACTCGTAGTATGAATGGCGTTTTGTTTGAACAATTTCCGCATAATTTTAATGTATGTTTTCTTATATAGCGCATCATCTTAGCGTAACTACTTTTAATGTTCCTTGATGTGTTCTCAACCTTGATAGAATAACATCAAATTTTCTTTCCGTGATTCTTTTGGATCAGCTTTCAACAACAAAACAGAATAAAGCCTTTTCACCAAGTAATTTATATACCCTGTATTTCATAATTCGTCGCCAGCTGAGTTATGGCTTGCAAAGTATTGTCAAAGGTCAACACACACTCGTGCGTGCGTATGACCACGTGGCTACATGCAACATCTACATTATGTAGATTAGACTATGTCGGTTGTTTGACTGTAACCCGGTGGTTGTGGTATTGGCCTGTCCCTTAGAGAGCAGATAGACAAGGTCCTCGAGCGTGTCAGTGGTGAGCATACATCTAAGGTTCAATCTTCGATCGGACAACAGGTGGTGTGAAACGTCCTTCCACAATTTCGGAATGTTGCTCTCTTGAATCATACGCAGCACACGAAGCCTCCTCTGCCCCTTATGAAGATGGTGGAATGAATTCCTCAGGAAGAGGCTTTTTGTGAAGGGTCACTTTCTTAAACGTGCAACTTATAATTTGATTCTAAACCTGACACAAAATAAACTCTTGAGTAGGCCTAACAACCATTTGGATATAACCAAAAGTGCATTACCCAAAACGGCGCATGCTGCATTGACGTTATACAGAGGTTCACGATGCAAAGGCCATTCCGTTGTTTTCCGTGCTATAGCGTTGTATGACCACACTGACCATATGAAACATGGTGGTGAAATGTACACTGCGGTCCTCTTAATAACATCAGTATAATAAGATATTTTATTTTGCGTCAATGTTTTATCGGACAGTGCGATGCAGCTTCCTGCTGATGGTCGTGGGATGTTAACAATAATTATACGGTAACGTGTGGGCCGACCTTTTGATGTTGGTGTCTTTGTGGGAACCAGCGACTTCAGTGCGGCCGACTGTTCGGTCAGACGTCAGATTGTTTCTGCAGAAACAAGCACAGTTAGTTTGTTATTATGATTGTGCAAGTGTTGTGAATATGAGTTAATTTACCACGTTGATCAGAGAATACACATTTAAGAAACTGACAATGTCAACACCGTTGTTTCTGGTGCGGAATTGTCCATTAATCGAATTCACTACCGGAAAAGGTCTTCACCTGCCCGCCCCTAAACTGCCTCCAAAACTGACTACACAAACACTGGGCTAAATAACGCTATATCCTACCTATGGATATCGGCATAGGTTATTTTAACATATTTGAAAGCGCTGACATTCAAGCAAAAAAAATGCTTTTGGCATGCAAATTGCCCGGTACCCAAATTTAGGTAGGGGCCTACATCCTAAATTGGACTAACACAAACATTTGTACACATTATCTTTATTTTTTAGCCAGCCCTTAGCCTACTTGTAACAAGCGGATTGTTGATTTTGAAACCAGCCCCAAATGTATCTATTCTAGGTGTTTTTTCAGCCAGTCTGGCCTACTTGCAACAATTGGACAGTTGATTTTTAAATCACCCCCGAATGTATAACATTCAGTGTCTTTGATGGAATAAAACAATCTTAACCCGGAATATTATGCACTGACTACAATCACAATATATATTAATTACTTATGTAAGCATATTATTTATTGATTTTATTAAAACATTAAACAAAAAAATCAATCAACGTGCACTTATTACTTCTGAGCGAGCCCGTGACCTATTTCTAACAAACACCTGCCCTGCACTTTGATTTTGAAATGTCATTCAATGAATGTATCTATTTATCAGTGTGAACTCATTACATTGTTTCAAGTGGCCAGGGCCTGAATAAATTAATGAGGACTAGAAATACAGTTGTCACACAGTTGTCCACCCTTGCCTGGGGTGAATCTGCTTGCCCCATTGACAGTGGTGTGAAGGCGTGATGTTGTCAGTGTCTGCCATCTCTCTTAGCCTTGGCCATACGTAGCTTGTCTTGGAACCAGTTGGGCCACACTTGTAGCTTGGCCACATCTTTGTCCCACCACTGGTCCCTGGCAGACAGGGGGCGTGTCTGTAGGCAGGTCAGGGTGGACTGAAGCTAGTCCAAGTCACTTGAATCGACAGTGTCGACTGTCTCTCTCTCTTGGCCATACGTAGCCTGTCTTGGAACCAGTTGGGCCACTCTTGTAGCTTGGCCACATCTTTGTCCCACCACTGGTCCCTGGCCGACAGGGGGCGTGTCTGTAGGCAGATCAGGGTGGACTGAAGCTAGTCCAAGTCACTTGAATCGACAGTGACAGTGGTGTGAAGGCGTGATGTCAGTGTCGACCGTCTCTCTCAGCCTTGGCCATACGTAGCTTGTCTTGGAACCAGTTGGGCCACTCTTGTAGCTTGGCCACATCTTTGTCCCACCACTGGTCCCTGGCCGACAGGGGGCGTGTCTGTAGGCAGGTCAGGGTGGACTGAAGCTGGTCCAAGTCACTTTGGTAGTCTTTCTCCTGCCAGTGACGTTTCTTTGTGTACTTCTGTCCATTGTAAGACGTGTACACTACTACATATGTCATCTGCCAATGACGTTTCCTTGTGTACTTCTGTCCATTGTAAGACGTGTACACTACTACATATGTCATCTGCCAGTGACGTCAACTGTGAATCATTGTTTCAATGGGTCTAAATTTGCTGCTTTGTCATCTGTCTGTTGTAGGAATGTATAAATTTATAATGAAAAAAACTTGTCTACTGGAGAAGGGTCTAGATCCAGCACATGCTGAATACTACTACTGGGGTGTAGATCTAAACTTCTCATCTTTACCGGAGAACTTGTGTGCTTTTTCATTTGGTGAAATGTTTGCAACCTTCGGGTGCAGGTCTCAGAAGAAACAATTCTCTCTGTGGCTTTTGCCAATGCAAAGAGAACAACACATACATGTTTACAGAACCCTCACGTTGGCTCTGCTGGATTATACCACAAGCATCAAGGTTGATGTCTACAACCTACATTTCAACATTTAATTCCTTCAAGATTTGCTCCATCATTTACTCGCAGTTGCATTTCTAGACATTCTCCGGAGATGAAACGGGAGAAAACCTGCTATGAAAGCTACAGCAAGAGATGCTGGAAGGACAAGAACATGGTATACTGGTATACCTCTTGGGAGTCTAATACCATTAAGAATTCTCTCCTGAATTTGTGGAATCTGATAAACAGCGACAGCAATTAAGGGCCGACGGTGGTGAGTTGCTGTTTTGGGAGGTTGTGTATGGCTGTGATCTCAAGTTCAGACACGTTCAGCTTCTCTTCTGCAAATTTTACAAAGTTTTTTCTCATCGTTGAAGACTCACTGATGTCATCTCTGTCGTTCGTTTGGGTCTCAAGCGGGTCGTTGTGTATGTATAGCTATGCAAGTTCAGACCACTTATGCAGTGCATCATGTGTGTCCTTGGAAGTGACTATCCCCAACCATCGATTCCCCAGTGCAGCTGTGTCTTCCATTATCTCTCTGGCCAGAACCAACTGAACCTCAGTCTTCTTGCAGTGTTTGACTGCTATTCTGGCAAAAGATTCTACATCTGATGCTCAATCTCAATCGGTTAGATTTGCCAGCCAGGCATGCCGCTTCCATGTGATGGAAACATTGTAGATCTCTTGCATGAATGTGAGATTTGTGATCATGTAGTTCTGCTTAAACTGGCTTCTGGCACCATCAGAGAAAAAGTCAATCTTCTCAATTGTTGGATACTTCGCTTTCAGCTTTTCGATGATTTAGTCCCGAAAGCAACTGACAACCAACTTTCCACGTACCACATCATCAATTATGATGACAGAGGATTCAATGAGGTCTGTGTCTATCCAAGTGCTGATGGTGAATAGCGTGACTTGTGAATGATTTCAGTGAGCACTTTGCATCTAGTCTTGATCAATGGCCATGTTCTCAGTGAAATTCGCCTGAACCACAATGTTACGCCCATTAACAGCTCTTCTTTTCGCCTCAGATAAATTGGCCTGCTTGCATTTGATGAAAGTTTGCTGTTTGAAGTAGTCAAGTTGCTTCACAACTTCATTTACTGGATCTTGTACCTGGCCACTTTGTTTGCACTTGACAGAATGTTGGTCTACTGTCTGCCATTGAAACCATGTCAGATTCAAAACATCATCAACATTGTAGACGTCCTCGAACTTGTTACGACATTCCTCACATCGTCCTAGCATACATTTCTCAGCATCTCGATTGCACACTATGATTTGTAGAAAATCACAGAAACTTGTCGGTATTGCAGGTATGTAACATTCGAGGGATTAAAGTAGAAGCCTCATATTCTCGTGATATTTGCATAAGAATATGTTGTGGGGGAACGTTGCATTGAGGCATACGATGTTGTCAGATGGTAACAGATTGCCAATAGGATTTCATAGTACCTAGACTTGGGATAAATTGATACAGAAAGGAAGTATATAAGAATTGTGGGAAATATGCACACATTGTAGTTCCACCTGGTGAATACTGGAATTATTAAATTGTAAAACAAAAACTAGATACAACTGTTAAATGGCACCATTTTTGTGTCGTTATCATAATGGAGTGGCGTCGCTAATGTTAAATGTGTTTAAAATATACTTTTTCTGTGTATAAATTATACTTTTTCTACTTTAAAAAATTACATATTTGACTAGTATCTTGCAACATTACCAAAACTCGCCCAATAGACACTTCATACAATGTATCTAAACAATGACAGTGCCACTATGTCAGTGAATGTAGGTAGGAAGAAGTGACGGACACTTAAATCTTAGTGATAATAACATTTAATCAGCGAAACCTGAACATGTACATGAAAGTACCGATAAAAAAGTATTTTGGTTTCCATGGAAACGGAGGCCGTATTGTTTTTTGTAAGAATTTGTTTAATCAGTCATGATTCAATATCACATAAAATTGAAATCATAAGACATTAAAATTTCCTTCTGACATGATGCACTATTTACTTTGCTTTGGGTGCACTTCAAATTTCAGGTAAAAATTTCAAACGGTTTCGGTAGAACTTTCCGTTGAAAGTTTAGAACAGCACAAAAACGAAATAATAAGAAAACCATAAATAAAGATTATATTTCTATTTACACACTGATTACATGCATTTACAACATTCCAGAGCACAAAGTGAGTTGATAAATTGCATAGCAACTGTTGTTATGCAATGCAGATTATATGTAATGTTGCACACAGTGCCCCCTAGTGGCCATCATGGCCGTGGATGATGTGCACCAACGGTGCTGCCGCCAACCGTCACATTGTAAAGTTTCCACTGTGTTCGAAAACCATAAAGATTGTTTTCTGTTCACTCGTTGATTAGTGATTACATGTAGTTACAACATTACAGAGCACAAGGTTGCAGAGTGAGTATATGTAGCGCCCCCTAGTGGACGGTGTGGAACCAACACTGCTGCCACCAACCATCACATTGTCAAAAGTCTCCACTGCTGTACGATGGACCACCTTCGGCCCTGACAAGCACATCATGTTGACGTATCTGCTTCAGATGACGTGCTTCTCTGCGTTTCTTTTCGACGACACTTCCTTTTCGCTGCATCAAGCAATACATTCGTCATCCTTCACCTTTGTCAGCTTCCCGACTGACATACCGCATTAAAATCCCATGGCGACTGTGGTGGCTGTGACGAAGCTCTCCACTCCGACGTTGAATTCGTAGACTGCCATTGCAGCACCAGCATCTAGTCACACCTTGCCACAGAAGTCTGTCTTGGGGCACTTTCTCCATATGATTGCATGAACACTCTTGTTGCTATTTTGGGTTTTACTCCTCAAGCACCGACGCAGGAGGCTCTCTTCACCGAGTCGAGCATACACCGGTCGCACGAACTGGCCGACCTCTCGCAAAAGTGGTGTCCCAACCATGATCCGATTGGGCCCTGGACATTCACCTTTGGCTAAGGCACTCTGAAAGAAGCACCTGCTCTTTCGTCCTTTCAGGCACCGATCATGACGTGGATCTTCGTCTGTCGAGAGTGCATGAAAGAATGTCGCACAGCATTGCGCATTCCGTCAAGGTTGTTGCTGTTATTCCTGATCGCATTGCCATAGTAGCTTGTCAGCTTCACTATGGTTGCAGCTGTCAGTTTGCCGTAGCCCTTGCCACCAGTCACAACACCTTCCTGACGACCCTCTGCTGCCACTATCCGCAGTGCTGACCCAAGCCTCTTTGACACATGAATCACGCACTCCTCTTTTCCCACGTGGCAGTCATCCCCATAGACGTTCAGTGCCGCAATGTGATTTTATGTTCTGGCATCGCCATTCGACAGAAGGGTCACGTACCGAAAGCTATGTTTTTCGACCGACCGCTTCTAGAGGATTTCTGCAATGGCTGCGTCCATGGCACCAGCTGTGCCTTCGAAGTTCTTTTCACATTCGTGATCAGCCGGCCACTGGTCATACTCAGGACTTGTCTTGTCCTTTTCACATTCGTGATCAGCCGGCCACTGGTCATACTTGGGGCTTGTCTCGTCCAAGCGGTCACCAACTGGTGCACAGCCATGGCAGTACTGACTGAGGGTGGCATAGTCGATGATCAAGTTGGTGAGCAGATCGATCACGCAACCAAAGCCATAGTTGACTATGGCAGACAGAACACTGATCCCAATATTTCATTGGACTAAAAAGTATATATTTGCCTTCAAAAGCGAGTTCATCCAAGGTTTTACCTTTGAAGCAATCAATCTTGCCAGTGTCGGCAAGTGATGAAGCCATTCTGTAATATGTCTTCTCGACATCAAGGCTGTGGCCGAGATGGTCGGGCACCCACTCCAGCTGAGTTCCAACAAGTGACAACACCTGGAGCGATAAAGACATTGTACAAACTTGTTTCTTGCCTGCACAGTGATGGGTGGATCGGTGTTAAAGTGAGCCCTTTGTTTGCTAGTTGTAAGAGCTTGGACTGCTGGCCATCACACTTTTTTGTAAATATTCATAATGAGTAACATGGTGTCATTATATAATAAATCATTATGACTTCTAAGTATGTTTAAACAAATATTAATCAATGTAGAACTTTGCCTGGACAGCTGTTGCAACGTACTTTCTGAGAATGGTACTCCTGATGAGGTCTGGTCTTTACAGGATCACTGCTTCTGAGACTTTGTCAAGGTATTCACCGGCTCTGAAAGCATTCTTCATACCTCTGTGGACACGTGTCTGTTTCGCAAATACACAGGAGTCTGTTTGTTTTTGATGACAGCGTGCCTTTGTCCTGCAACTTCTCTATCAACCCCTGATAACGTTGCGCCATTCTCCTCTGGGTGGCTAGACTTTCTGTCAGTTTGACAATCTGTCTGTAAGCCTTCGCTCGGTCCCGCCGAACCACGTTCACCTGGTCGTGACTGGTCAGTGATGCTATCTGGGGTCGAAGGAGGCGTTCCTAGCTGATCTCCCAGGCGAGTAAATGCAGTTCTTTTCTATCACCTATTTACAGCATGTAAAGGTGATAATGATGTAATAGATACACGAATAATCGTCGTTAACCATTTAACAGAGGGTTAGAATAGAACAGATGTGTAACAATGAACGAACCAGTCGGTATTTCCAACTCAGTTGGGTCGATCAACAACGAGACCGCCAGCGCTGGCGCTGCCGCTAGCATTCTCCGACGTTGACGATTGCGACCCTTTTCCATCAGATTTTTTCTTTCTTGGTTCATATTGATAACCCAGCACTTCTGTGTGGGTGACAAACTCCTCTTCAAGCTGTTCTTCATCAGATTGGTCATTGGAATCGTCAGAAGATTCAGATAGATCGGTCATAATGTTCATGGTGTATTAACGGCGAGATTATGTGATCAGCCTTTGTGGATTAGCGGAATGATCTACGTCACAACGCCTGTCGGCAGATTCCGAAGCGGCCTCGGGGATTTCCGGGGAAATTTATGATTGATTTTTGGGTTTTTAATTACATAACAGCCGTCCTTGTGAATATTATTGATGGATTTGGGAACGACTTCAGTAACTGATTCTGTTCCCAAAAGACATGTTTATGGACTTTTCATATCCTTTAACAAAATTACAGTGTATGTAAACTCAGTGAGTAATTATACACCAACATGTACCTCCATGGCAGTGAGTATTATTTCCAGATCCCATTGCACAGGTCTTATATAGCATAAGGTCTGCGTGATATGACTGTTGTCTGCTAAATGAAAGGCATTGTAGCTCTTTGCTGATGAAAAAAGATCTTCCAGTTTCATTTTCTCAACATAAATAATAATAATAATAACTTTATTTATACACTAAAATCCAAAGTAGAACTCTGTTCAGTAGTGTTGACAATAGTCGTTAGAAATTATAAGAAATAAATATAATAATAATAATACAAGTAAAACATATAAATACAAAACTGAACTAGAGAAATTAAATCAAAGATAATATTGATGTAAATTATATTATATATCATACGTAGTAAAAATAAGTTTATATATAAATACATAACTATATAAAACAACTATATAGTAAATTGCGAGATAAATATATTATAAATATATAGATATGAGTTAATTAATAAGTAACTACAGTAATACATTATTAGTTTCAATTAAAATGTCAGATAACAAATAAATATGTGGTATGATGACTATAAAATTATGACGGCTAAACATTAAAAGCGAGTTTAAAATAGTGTGTTTTAAGACGAGCTTTAAATGTGTCTATGCACTGTATCAGTCGTAAATCTTCCGGCAACGCATTCCAGAGGGTCGGTCCTGCGCACGAGAACGAGCGACGGCCGTACCGCTCAAGGTTGTGCCGCGGTACAGTTAATAGTCCACAGTCAGTTGATTGAAGTGCGCGGCGCGGCACGGCACGTATGGTGAAATCAATGACGCGAAGTAGGCCGGCGTCTTGTCGTGGAGGGCGGTGAACACAAGCACGAGTAACTTGTACTGAATGCGCCACTTCACCGGCAACCAGTGCAGGCTATTCAGTGCTGCAGTGATGCTCTGTCGATCGCCCCGCCTAATACGTAATACGACTCTGGCCGCAGAGTGTTGTACCATCTCAAGGCGGTGGAGTAACCGGTCGGATATTCCGTACAACATAGCGTTCCCGTAGTCTATTCTTGAAGTAACAAGAGCATGTATGAGACACTTGGTTGTTCCGGTCGTTAGTGTGTCGCGTATACGTGAGATTCGGTGCAGGTGATAATATGCACTCCGGCACGCATTTGCTACTTGTGCCGCCATCGAGAGATCGGCATCAATAGTAAAACTGAGATCTCTGACGACAGCAGATGTTGGCACTAGTTGACCGCAGACATCGACATGTGTTAGTGTTATTGGCGCGCATAGGGTGGAGGATTTGACGACAATGGCCTGCGATTTAGACCGGTTGAGTATTAACCCATTGTCGCAGAGCCAGTCGTTGACATCTCGAAGACAGGCCTCCATACGCGCGAGTGCTTCTGCGTGATCGGTTGGTGGAAAGTCGACGTACAGTTGAGTGTCGTCAGCGTATAGATGATGGCTGGTTCTCATCAGTTCTGTTCCTCCACTTTTCTTGAACTGTTCCTTCCTGGGGATTCTTCTCCCATGACCACCTCAACATGGCAAAGAAGTGACTTTACGCACTGAGACACTGTTATTTTGTGTAGTAGTAGGGTGTGAAATGTCAACTCAGATTTACATGCCAGCTCCATTGCAACGGCTGTTTCCATTGCTAACTGAAATGTGACTTCCTTCATTGACAATAACCTTTGTTGAATGTTTTCACCCCTCAATACACACACAAGTTGATCACGCAATGCTTGGTTCAAGAATTCACCAAAGTCAGAGGTTGTGCTCATCTGTTTCAATGTGACTTGATATATTACACAGTGTAATTATATCTAACTTGGTTAGTAGCACCTAGGCAAAAAAATCTGTGTCCAAAATGGTTTGGTTTGGCTATGTGATCTAAATCACCACTCGTCCATCATCAGTTGCCGCTGATCATACCTCTTGAAAACAGCTGTCGCATTTCTAGTGTTACACACCTAGGTTGGTTTGTCGCAGTTGGTGCATTATCTCTGCTCTCAATGCTTTTCACCAAGTCTTTCCAATCCATTTCTACAATGAACATTGGAGCATTAAATGTACACAGTGAGGTACCAGGTGCAAAATAATTTAGGAACATTGTTAATGTTACACAAGACAGTGTTTTTGTAATGATATTTGGTCATCGTAGATGCAGTTGGAGTGAAGGAGCTGGAGGTGTGACTATTTATAAAACTTGTTGAACTGATCAATAACGTGATTTCAGGGGCTGTGGAGAAGTTTCACAAGGTTTTCTTTTACGGACGAATTTGTTGAGGGTTTTAGAAATGCATATTGCTTTAGCTTGTGAAAAGTGAGAGGAGAAAGTTGTGAGACGGCAAATATAACTCTTCCTACTAGATTCACTAATAAATAAATAAATAAATATACTTATATAGCGCCAATTCTAGTTAGAAACTATTCAAGGCGCTTTACATATAAAATAGTAATAAATCAAAACAGTAATTAAGTAAAAATAAAAAAAGAACAAATGGAACATTAATTGATAATTTTTTCTGTAAATAAAATAAAATTATATTACAGTATACAGCAGGCATACTAACCAAAAGGTTTTCTGACCACAAACCGTATTTTATGCTTATTGATATTACTTTGAAGCCTTAACCTCCTCCTAAATATGTTACATATCAAATGATGAGGCAATGCACAAGGTTAAGAAAGATATTAACTCAAACGTAATTTACAGCAAATTAAATAAACAACACAGTGCTGATGTCAGTTTAAATTATGATATAATACACCAAGAAACAAGCACAAAATTACGTAAGAATTAAAACAGCAGCAACTACCAGTACCTGCATGGTCAACGTAGGTAATCATACTTAGTGTGTCCAATTATAAAAATATAAAAATAAACTAAAAGTACATATTACCATTTATGAAGGCAAGGCAGAGCACATGGCTGAATGCACATCTCGTGTGTGATCGGAAATATAAGTAGTAATAACAATATAATTCTTCTCCCATGACCACCTCAACATGGCAAAGAAGTGACTTTACGCACTGAGACACTGTTATTTTGTGTGGTAGTAGGGTGTGAAATGTCAACTCAGATTTACACGCCAGCTCCATTGCAACGGCTGTTTCCATTGCTAACTGAAATGTGACTTCCTTCATTGACAATAACCTTTGTTGAATGTTTTCACCCCTCAATCCACACACGAGTCGATCAAGCAATGCTTGGTTCAAGAATTCACCAAAGTCAGAGGTTGTGCTCATCTGTTTCAATGTGACTTGATATATTACACAGTGTAATTATATCTAACTTGGTTAGTAGCGCCTAGGCAAAAAAATCTGTGTGTCCAAAATGGTTTGGTTTGGCTATGCGATCTAAATCACCACTCGTCCATCATCAGTTGCCGCTGATCATACCTCTTGAAAACAGCTGTCGCATTTCTAGTGTTACACACCTAGGTTGGTTTGTCGCAGTTGGTGCATTATCTCTGCTCTCAATGCTTTTCACCAAGTCTTTCCAATCCATTTCTACAATGAACATTGGAGCATTAAATGTACACAGTGAGGTACCAGGTGCAAAATCATTTAGGAACATTGTTAATGTTACACAAGACAGTGTTTTTGTAATGATATTTGGTCATCGTAGATGCAGTTGGAGTGAAGGAGCTGGAGGTGTGACTATTTATAAAACTTGTTGAACTGATCAATAACGTGATTTCAGGGGCTGTGGAGAAGTTTCACAAGGTTTTCTTTTACGGACGAATTTGTTGAGGGTTTTAGAAATGCATATTGCTTTAGCTTGTGAAAAGTGAGAGGAGAAAGTTGTGAGACGGCAAATATAACTCTTCCTACTAGATTCACTAATAAATAAATAAATAAATATACTTATATAGCGCCAACTCTAGTTAGAAACTATTCAAGGCGCTTTACATATAAAATAGTAATATATCAAAACAGTAATTAAGTAAAAATAAAAAAAGAACAAATGGAACATTAATTGATAATTTTTTCTGTAAATAAAATAAAATTATATTACAGTATACAGCAGGCATACTAACCAAAAGGTTTTCTGACCACCAACCGTATTTTATGCTTATTGATATTACTTTGAAGCCTTAACCTCCTCCTAAATATGTTACATATCAAATGATGAGGCAATGCACAAGGTTAAGAAAGATATTAACTCAAACGTAATTTACAGCAAATCAAATAAACAACACAGTGCTGATGTCAGTTTAAATTATGATATAATACACCAAGAAACAAGCACAAAATTACGTAAGAATTAAAACAGCAGCAACTACCAGTACCTGCATGGTCAACGTAGGTAATCATACTTAGTGTGTCCAATTATAAAAATATAAAAATAAACTAAAAGTACATATTACCATTTATGAAGGCAAGGCAGAGCACATGGCTGAATGCACATCTCGTGTGTGATCGGAAATATAAGTAGTAATAACAATATAATTCTTCTCCCATGACCACCTCAACATGGCAAAGAAGTGACTTTACGCACTGAGACACTGTTATTTTGTGTAGTAGTAGGGTGTGAAATGTCAACTCAGATTTACACGCCAGCTCCATTGCAACGGCTGTTTCCATTGCTAACTGAAATGTGACTTCCTTCATTGACAATAACCTTTGTTGAATGTTTTCACCCCTCAATCCACACACGAGTCGATCACGCAATGCTTGGTTCAAGAATTCACAAAAGTCAGAGGTTGTGCTCATCTGTTTCAATGTGACTTGATATATTACACAGTGTAATTATATCTAACTTGGTTAGTAGCGCCTAGGCAAAAAAATCTGTGTGTCCAAAATGGTTTGGTTTGGCTATGCGATCTAAATCACCACTCGTCCATCATCAGTTGCCGCTGATCATACCTCTTGAAAACAGCTGTCGCATTTCTAGTGTTACACACCTAGGTTGGTTTGTCGCAGTTGGTGCATTATCTCTGCTCTCAATGCTTTTCACCAAGTCTTTCCAATCCATTTCTACAATGAACATTGGAGCATTAAATGTACACAGTGAGGTACCAGGTGCAAAATCATTTAGGAACATTGTTAATGTTACACAAGACAGTGTTTTTGTAATGATATTTGGTCATCGTAGATGCAGTTGGAGTGAAGGAGCTGGAGGTGTGACTATTTATAAAACTTGTTGAACTGATCAATAACGTGATTGCAGGGGCTGTGGAGAAGTTTCACAAGGTTTTCTTTTACGGACGAATTTGTTGAGGGTTTTAGAAATGCATATTGCATTAGCTTGTGCAAAGTGAGAGGAGAAAGTTGTGAGACTTCAAATATAACTCTTCCTACTAGATTCACTAATAAATAAATAAATAAATATACTTATATAGCGCCAACTCTAGTTAGAAACTATTCAAGGCGCTTTACATATAAAATAGTAATAAATCAAAACAGTAATTAATTAAGTAAAAATAAAAAATAAATAAAAGAACAAATGGAACATTAATTGATAATTTTTTCTGTAAATAAAATAAAATTATATTACAGTATACAGCAGGCATACTAACCAAAAGGTTTTCTGACCACCAACCGTATTTTAGGCTTATTGATATTACTTTGAAGCCTTAACCTCCTCCTAAATATGTTACATATCAAATGATGAGGCAATGCACAAGGTTAAGAAAGATATTAACTCAAACGTAATTTACAGCAAATTAAATAAACAACACAGTGCTGATTTCAGTTTAAATTATGATATAATACACAAAAAAACAAGCACAAAATTACGTAAGAATTAAAACAGCAGCAACTACCAGTACCTGCATGGTCAACGTAGGTAATCATACTTAGTGTGTCCAATTATAAAAATATAAAAATAAACTAAAAGTACATATTACCATTTATGAAGGCAAGGCAGAGCACATGGCTGAATGCACATCTCGTGTGTGATCGGAAATATAAGTAGTAATAACAATATAAGTATGACATCATTTATAAATACATATGTGACTGTCTCCCAGTTCTTCGGAAAGTGTCGCTGTCAGACATGTACAAGTGTTGCGTTTGCCTTTCGACATGGTGTAGGCGAGTCACGTGAAGTTGGTGGCACTTCCCCATCACAATCAGCCTGGTTATCCACTTCCTGATAACAGAACCATTTTAAAGAATTTTGGATAAATGCCCACAGTCAGATAACTAACCGGAAACAGTTGTCTTGCCTTTCCTTTATGCAACATTTTTATTTCCTTCAATAAGATAGTATTTCAAATGACAAAATAATTTAATAATATTTTGTTGAATACTCATCACTATTTTTCTTCGTAAAAATCTGCGAATTACAATTTTGCGAAACAACATGGCGGAGGTTGGAAATTAAATAGCAATGGACGTAATCACTAGATGTCGACACATGAGCATATGTGTTTGCCTTTCGACGTGTTGGAGGCGAGTCATGTGAAGTTGATGGCACTTCCCCATTACAATCAGCCTGGTTGTCCACTTCCTGATAACAGAACCTTTTTAAAGAATGTTGCTTAAAATTTAAATGCCCACACTCAAACTAATCTGACACACTACTCTAGCAGAGTACTGCAGCTTGGTCTCCGCCAGGACTGTTCAGTGTTCATTGTTGGCTCAGGTACAACAAAACGTTTATCACACTTGTGGTAGCTTAGGGTGCCAAAGTCCATCTGCCTGCAAGGATATAAAATGCTATTACAGTATTGGTGTATTTATTTTTTAAGGATATAGTTACACCTACACATCAGTGTTTCTCACACTAGGGTCTATGTTATTTTTGCATATTTTAGTGTGGAGCTGGAAAGCACAGATTTCGTGCAAAGTTAACCAACGAAAACATACAAAATGGCAGCAGGTTTAATGAAACAGTTGCCTTGCCTTGCCTGCCTCCCAGGTCTTTGGAAAGTAGCGCTGTCGTACTTGTACAAGTGTTGTGTTTGCCTTTTTGTACATGTCTTTTGCTTCACCTTCTGCACACAATCACATTGTATGGACTATCCTGCTTTGCTATCCAAGCTTTCTCTTTGAGAACTCGGATTTTGTCACTCGAATGTGTTTGTCACTCCACGGGTCATAGCAGCAGACATTGTTTTGATTAGTACTGGAGCACCGTAGAAGCATATACGGGTTCCCACAAGAGGGCAGCACTGAGGCATGTTCCCTACCGGAGGGCAGTCATATTTAAATGTAGTCAGGTAGCCAGAGTTTGCTGCCCAAGTAGGGAGGTTATAAAATAAGGAGAGAGGACAGAACTCAAGGGTTGTCTGCATGGTAGCTTGCAAAAGTGATGAAATTTAGCAATTATGTCAATGACATTGAACAATGGCTGTTCAGCAGTGAAGATGAAATTTGTCATAAATGTAATTTCCCTTCACCCCAAAGGTCGACAGCAACATGGTAATTTTTACGTACATCTCGCGCCTCTGTGTCTCTCTGTATTCTGTCAAGACGTACGATGATTGCGTCAAGGCGCTCCGCCAACGACGTGGGGAATAACATTTCCCTCAGCTCCAAGACGGCTGTTTTGTCCTGCAGTACATCGATGATCTTCTGCTGCTTCAGGCTGGTAGACACGGATCTTGTTTTCTTTTCCTTGGTCGACGGCATGGCGAGTTAGTCACAGTGGCTCACACTAGGCAGCTATTGTGTTGATTACCCTTCGACATCAGACAGGCTTGGTCTCTAGGGTAGGAAAGTTTGTATTTTATTAAACCCATGCAACAATTCCCCATGATACAATGCATAAATAAAATACAATGCATAAATGTAGTGACATAACAATGATCACGATACTTGTATAATCCAAAGTGCAATCTAAAATATGAGTGTGGGTGAGGGTAGGTGCATGTGTGCGTGCGTGCGTGCGTGCGTGCGTGCGTGCTGCCGGCTTGCTGGTGCGTTGTAAGATGTGTTGTAGGACTGTGGTTCTCAGTGCATCACCGGGCCATAGAGTCTGGCAAATGTCTTCAGCAACCTTTCCCTGGAGGTCTCGGTAGGTTTTCCTTTGGTGCCTTCTCAGCTCCCCATCGGACACCAGTCACAGGGTGATTTCTATCTGAGAAACATCCAGGTCACATATAATATTGTTATGTACATGGCAACAGTATATTTATTTTAAAGGGGAAATGAAGCACAGTCCTTTTATGCCATATAGTTCAATATGTACTATATAAGTATGCATTTGTGGTAACAGAAACCTGCTCATGTATAAGAGAAACTGAAAAACTTATTTTGTTCGATGCCTAAATCGGCAAACTAGAGCACTGCATATCGCCATGTATTTTTCGATACAAGTCCCAAGCGAGCAGTTTTAGTCGCACCATTTTATTCAATGGACTTTTCAATTATTTTTGATTTATTTAATAAGCAGACATTTTTGGGCAAAAACAAAATTATGGTGCTGTTTGTTTTGGCTAGTCCAATAATCCTCTCAATGTGGACCCTCTTACTTGCTACCTTTCTGTCCTTCAGGAGCACTTTGCTTTGAAACTGATTTCTCTTCTTGAGAAAAGTTGGCATGTTTATTCCAATGTCATAAGGAGCAAATAGATCTTGGACGTTGAAGCCTTTGTCGACCATTATTTCATCCTTGGGGTCACAAACCGTCATCAGGTCGCTCCTCTCCACTAGGGCCCTGTCACTTGCGGCACCACCATATGAGTCCGGAATGTATGTGACCAGTCCACCTGGGGAAGCCCCAACTATAATTTTGAGCGTGTTTCTGTTTTTATAGGTGGAGTAGGTAGCTTGTTGTGCTGATGGGTCCTTTGGCTTTTTAACAGGATACTCCATCCCATCTAGGATTATTCTTGTTTTAGGGTAGAGTTTCTTGAATTCCCTTGGAATATAGAAGCGTGTCATTTCTTGATCTGCCCAGATGTCCACTTCCTGCCATTGGTAGTACATGAAGTTGACCCAGGTAATGAAGATGTTTGCCACTGAATATTCGGAGATGTTGAATAACAATGACAGTTCCTTGTTGGGCATATGTCTCCTGAGTTTGATCAGACTCGAGAATAATTGATTCTCCACACTCAGACTTTTCGGAGTTCTCCACTTGTACTCCAGTTCATAGGCTGCTGGACCAAGAGTAGCCAATACATATTTGAATTTACCATAGCCCTCCAGTCCAGTATAATAGTGGATGGCATCATCTCTATCTTGGAAACGTTCGATGCATATTGGAGGCCATTCAGGAGTCTGTGTCTGGCACGCTGCAAAGGAAGAGGATGGCGTTGGTGGTTCGGGTGCTACTTCTTTGTCCTGGGTTTCAACAACCTCTTCGAAGAGGCCCTCGAATGACAGGTCTGGCTCTTGCTCTCGGAGCTGTACGCATCTCTGTACTGTCGCATTCCTCTCAACAGCAACAGGAGATGGTGCTGCTGTCCACATAAAGACGGTGGGAATGGCTTCTCGCTTCAGGTATCGGTGAATTGTTCCTGAAAGCAAAAGTAGTAATACATGAATTAAAAAAACAACCATTGCCTGTTTACATGAGGTACATTGTAATATTATAGTCATAAACTGTTCGTGCACATCACAATCCATTACATATGCATAATTTTTTTTTATATTAACTAAAATTATATCCTAATATGAATGCTAAATTTTCAGGGGATTCAGCCGTGCAGAAATAATACAATGCAGTATTACCACGCATATTACTAGTAATACAGATAGTAAAACTTAATAAAATCCGTTGTCATATTTTATTTGTCATCTGTTCTTAAAGATATGTCGAGAAGAACAAATAACAGCCACACGCAAGAACGTCATACTGTAAATACACAAAACAGTCCCAGCTGTCATCTGCGACACAAGGCTTCGTGTTTGTGATGTGACGTGTATACAGCGTGTTTACATGGGCGAATGCTTCCGTTATAAATTAGTATAAGAATTATTTTGTGCTAAGTATTCTGATCAGTAACCATGTAGTCAACATTTCCATGCAGTATTTGTAACATATGCAAACGCATAATATATAAGAAAAAAGCTTTCACATTACCATGACTAGTCACTTTCTTGTAGTCGGATTCCACAAAATGGCAACGACAAACCAAGCTCGTGTTTGTCGGCTGTCATTGTATGGCGATTATCCACTTTTTTCTTAGAGTACCATCCTTCAGAAACTGATGTCCCCTTTACCATTACACTGCGGGACGCAACAGCCGGTTCCCGGCATTTTATTAGCAGCTAAAGTTGCCAACCACACAGTTCGCTTACTTGTCAATGAAGCGCTAAGGACGATGGGTAATTAGTATAACCGGAGTGGGCGCAGCGCCGCCTAGCGATCAAAAAATACGCTCGGTTTCTCATTGGTTCTATTCTACCTGCAAGGTGTAAGTTGCGTCAGGGTGATAAAACTCGTCAGCTGAAGTAGCCGTGTCCATGCTGACAGGACCGTCCACACGTGCTGTGTTCTCATGTGTCTCAGACATACGGGTCGACTCCAGCGGCCTTCTTCGTACAGTTGGGTTGGCAATTCGTAGAACAGCATCTGCAGCTTGGCCCTTGTGTTAAATCCGTGGTGCCCCCCTTCCACATCACCATTGGTGCGCACGCTCTGTCAGAAGACTGACCAGCTGGTCGGCGGCCACACGCGACTTCCAATCCAAGTTTCTTGAATGTAAGCAACTAAATATAATAATATAATTATTATGAAAAATTGCTTACCAGTCCTGGTCTTAACAGTGTACGAAAAACCGAAGGTATCGTACAACTTGTTTTTTCCTTGGATGGAGAAGTCTTCAAGGAGTTTATATACTGGGACACCGTTGGCCTCGTTGTAATACTGGTATGCTTGCAGGGTGACATCTGCGATGGAGTCCTCCTCGATGGTCCTAGGCTCTTGCAGTGGAGGTAACATCACGTCCATGGATGTATTCTTAAACAAAACACAAATCATTTTTAGAAATGAAATGTTTATTTATTACTTGGACGATGACATTCTTGGGTGTGATTCACCTAACTGCCCCGCCCCCATGGCGGATGGTTCCACTTCACTTGTGTAAAAGTGAAACGAGCGCCCAAAGTAGGGCAATCACCTACATAATGTCATCGATGCAGCTTTTATTACACAGATGCTCAGTCATGTTGTTTGCAAATAAAAGTTTGCATTGTGACAACTTGACATAAAGTTCATGTCTTGTCAATTCCATCTGTCGTATAATTATAATAAGTGCACTGATAACATTGCTTGGTGGATTACACCATTTATCACAGAAATGCCAACTGTTTAAACATATGCAGTAAGTAACTATGTAAGTTGTACCGTGAGTCCTTCCTTCATGCCTTCTCATTATATACAATTCCATCAGTCATATTAACAAGTGCAGCACATACCTGTACTACTGTGTGAATGGACGAAAGGTTGGTTTCTTCTGCTTCATCTCTGGGGTTTGATTAGGTTACATGTCAGTGGTCCCTGCAGAATGGTGAATCTGTTTTTAACAGGCCAAGTACACGTTCAATATTAATTCTGAGTGTTGAGATGTTGCGGGATACTTGTACATCTTTAGGAGACAGCAGTTTTTTACCCTTTGTGAAACTCGGTAGAGGGCAGGGGAATGAGAATCGAAGAGGAGACGACAAGAATCGGTGTTAGTTACAGAGAATCAGTCAGATTATATGCTTGATCAGGACATTATTGTTGGCAATGTTGAAGAAATTGCAGACTCAAATATTTACGTGGATCAAATTCATGTCATTGCAGTGGAGAGAAATCAGTATCTGGCCCAAAAGGGAAATTGTCACATTCTATGCCCCTTCCAACTTTAAGCATAAGTTTCCGAAAACGCGAGCTATCTTTGGTGGCACCGGATGTCCCATACAAAAACCTAAGGCACCAAGAGCACAACACGTAACATACTCAATATACACAAACAGAAACACCACAAAGGTACTGATTGGCATAACACCAGGTGGCAGGGTGTCGTATGTGTCACCAACATATGCAGGTAGCACCAGTGACCACCAAATTGTAGAAAGAAGTTCTCTGACATCGATGTGTGACCCAGGTGAGTCCATCATGGCTGACACAGGTTTTGACGTTCAAGGCAGTTTGTGACAGGTGATGTTCCTGTTAACATACCAACCTTTTTCACACACACAAAATCGAATGTCTGGCAATTTGGTGGTGAAAGACAGTATCTAGCAAACAAGTGCAGGTAGAAAGAGTGATTGGTCTTGGAAAGGCATACAAGATACTAAGCCACCCACTAAATCACACCGAAATGGTCTTGTCTGCAGACATAGTTTTCACATGTTACATGCTTGTAAACTTCAGAAAATGCATTGTGCCCAGAAATGCATAATTATAAGCTGTGCAAATTGATGTGCATAAGAGAAATATGTTGAGATGACAACAATATGTTACTGGTATTAAATAGTGATGCTCTATTGGATTAGCCAGTGATTTCAGATGATTTTATCTCCCATATATATAAAAGAAGTACATGTGATTCAAGAAAGAATAAAGTTGCACATTGCAGTTGTCTCTGTATACAAAGCAATGTTACTTTCAGATTAATACGAATGCATCACTCATTTACTATAAACCAAGAATGTCCTACAGGTGAATCCATGTTGATATTTATCAGTCACTATGCAAATCTCGCGGTCTGCTCTGTTCGATTGTTCGAGAGAATCACTATAACTCCACACCTGTAAAAAGGTGTAATGCTGTTTTAATAGCAGAGTCTCCGTACAAACATGTGGCTTTACCAGCCAGTGCCAGGACTCTCCCCAGTACATGTACAATACAATATATACAAGAAACAACTGCTACAACTGTATCAATGCCTTGTATCAAACTCAGAACATATTAAGTAAAACACTTGTAGACATAGTGTTATTGACATATCTGATAGGTGACAATTAGTTATTGTCAATGGCTATATAACACTAATATAACAAGTAATAATTAAACGCAACATGTATTTCAAAATAACATATAAATAGACTATGCACTTTTAGTTTACAATAACATAAACGTAGATAATGTAACATACCTGTAAAAAGGTATAATGATGTTTTAATAGCAGAGTCTACGTACAAACATGTGGCTTTACCAGCCAGTGCCAGGACTCTGCCTAGGTTGACACCTCAATCCCTTGAAGGCTAATGTGTCAAGTATACCCTTTTACTAAATACCTGCCACAGTGTGGCAGCTCTATGACAACTATAGTGTTTAACTATGGTACCTGCTACACAAACACGAATGTCCAGATTTCAAAGTCACACCATTTCCTGTCTGTACACATACGTGTGCCCATTATTTGATAGAAATGATTGTTTCCTCTCTGCAGAGATACAGTTCCACCAGCATGTGTGTGCAGGTAAGGAACAGACAGGGCAGTTATCTTCTTGTTGCGTGCGTATGGCCATTTAACCTCCACAGTGCCATCACTGTCAATCAGTCCATCTGATGAACACCCTAAATAGGGTGTGTCCTTGGAAACGCAGATTCCACACCGGCAAACTTTCACATCTGTTCTCTGCATATTCATCTAATGCTACAATCTCATATTTTTTCCATGCTTTGTAGCATCACATGAACAACATCAGCACCGAGACTGGGCTGGTGGATGTGCTCTCTGGGTCCTTCCAAGAAAGTCTGCCCAACTTGGCGGGCGGTGAATGAACAGTTAACTTTTCTGGCCCGGAGAGTACAACGCCAGGTAGTGCAATGTCTGGTTCTTCGCTTAACTGTATACGCGTAGCCGACCGTGTCAAAAAGTTTGTCTTCCCCGAATGGACGTGTCTTTGACGATCTTGTAGCTCACGGCACCACCAGTGCTACTAGCAGTCACATCCGCTGGATCAAGATCTGCAATCGACAATTCCTGGAGATCGGCTGGTCTTGGTGGCGCAGGGAACTCCAGATCCACTAAACCGTCATCAATGTCCATTGGAATGGGCGTTGCTGACCGATCCCCTGATGGTGGCGTGTTTAGTGTTTAAAGTTTGCATTGTGACAACCTGACATAAAGTTCATGTCTTGTCAATTCCATCTGTCGTATAATTATAATAAGTGCACTGATAACATGCCTTGATGAATTGCGCCATTTATCACAGAAATGCCAACTGTTTAAACATATGCAGTAACTAACTATGTAAGTTGTACCGTGAGACCTTCCTTCATGCCTTATCATTATATACAATTCCATCCGTCATATTAACAAGTGCAGCACATACCTGTACTATGGACGCAAGGTTGGTTTCTTCTGCTTCCTCTCTGGGGTTTGACTAGGTTACTTGCCAGTGGTCCCTGCAGAATGGTGAATCTGTTTTTTAACAGGCCAATTACACGTTCAGTATGAATTCTGACAGTTGAGAGGTTATGTGATACTTCTACATCTTTAGGAGACAGCTGTTGTTTAGCCTTAGTGAAACTCGGTATAAGGAATTCTGCTTCACAAGCTACAGCAAATTCTTCTACCATATTGAAGCCGCGGTTAGCTAGTAATTGGTCGTGTGGTTGGCGATACTTCGGAGAAATAAAATCTGACGTACGCACCATCTTTGCATCAGAAGCTGGGCCACCCCAGGCAGTAGACAGATAAGTTACAGCACCCAGCAAGGTGTGACGGTTGTCACAGACACAGTGTTCTCGCTGGATAGCCAAGTCTGCCATGTTGCAAACTGATCTCGCATTCAGCAGACACAACTTGGCAGGCCGCACAATGGTAGCCATGTTGACGCCTGGCTGGTGTGTGTCGCTGTTTGTGGACACCCTTGACAGCCAGGGTGGGTGGGTCGATGGATGGAGTGCCACCTCTGCCATGTTGACGCCTGGCTGGTGTGTGTCGCTGTTTGTGGACACACCCATGACGGCCAGGGTGGGTGGGTCGATGGAGTGTCACCTCTGCCATGTTGACGCCTGGCTGGTGTGTGTCGCTGTTTGTGGACACACCCATGACAGCCACGGTGGGTGGGTCGATGGAGTGTCACCTCTGCCATGTTGATGCCTGGCTGGTGTGTGTCACTGTTTGTGGACACACCCATGACAGCCAGGGTGGGTGGGCCGATGGAGTGTCACCTCTGCCATGTTGACGCCTGGCTGGTGTGTGTCACTGTTTGTGGACACACCCATGACGGCCAGGGTGGGTGGGTCGATGGAGTGTCACCTCTGCCATGTTGATGCCTGGCTGGTGTGTGTCACTGTTTGTGGACACACCCATGACGGCCAGGGTGGGTGGGTCGATGGAGTGTCACCTCTGCCATGTTGACGCCTGGCTGGTGTGTGTCGCTGTTTGTGGACACACCCATGACAGCCACGGTGGGTGGGTCGATGGAGTGTCACCTCTGCCATGTTGACGCCTGGCTGGTGTGTGTCACTGTTTGTGGACACACCCATGACAGCCAGGGTGGGTGGGCCGATGGAGTGTCACCTCTGCCATGTTGACGCCTGGCTGGTGTGTGTCACTGTTTGTGGACACACCCGTGACGGCCAGGGTGGGTGGGTCGATGGAGTGTCACCTCTGCCATGTTGATGCCTGGCTGGTGTGTGTCGCTGTTTGTGGACACACCCATGACGGCCAGGGTGGGTGGGTCGATGGAGTGTCACCTCTGCCATGTTGAAGCCTGGCTGGTGTGTGTCACTGTTTGTGGACACACCCATGACAGCCAGGGTGGGTGGGTCGATGGAGTGTCACCTCTGCCATGTTAACGCCTGGCTGGTGTGTGTCGCTGTTTGTGGACACACCCATGACAGCCAGGGTGGGTGGGTCGATGGAGTGTCACCTCTGCCATGTTGACGCCTGGCTGGTGTGTGTCGCTGTTTGCGGACACACCCATGACAGCCAGGGTGGGTGGGTCGATGGAGTGTCACCTCTGCCATGTTGACACCTGGCTGGTGTGTGTCACTGTTTGCGGACACACCCATGACAGCCACGGTGGGTGGGCCGATGGAGTGTCACCTCTGCCATGTTGACACCTGGCTGGTGTGTGTCACTGTTTGCGGACACACCCATGACAGCCACGGTGGGTGGGTCGATGGAGTGTCACCTCTGCCATGTTGACACCTGGCTGGTGTGTGTCACTGTTTGCGGACACACCCATGACAGCCACGGTGGGTGGGCCGATGGAGTGTCACCTCTGCCATGTTGACACCTGGCTGGTATGTGTCACTGTTTGCGGACACACCCATGACAGCCAGGGTGGGTGGGTCGATGGAGTGTCACCTCTGCCATGTTGACACCTGGCTGGTGTGTGTCACTGTTTGTGGACACACCCATGACAGCCACGGTGGGTGGGTCGATGGAGTGTCACCTCTGCCATGTTGACGCCTGGCTGGTGTGCGTTGCTGTTTGTGGACACCCATGACAGCCAGGGTGGGTGGGTCGATGGAGTGTCACCTCTGCCATGTTGACGCCTGGCTGGTGTGTTGCTGTTTGTGGACACACCCATGACAGCCAGGGTGGGTGGGTGGGTCGATGGAGTGCCATCTCTGCCATGTTGACACCTGGCTGGTGTGTGTCACTGTTTGTGGACACACCCATGACAGCCAGGGTGGGTGGGTCGATGGAGTGCCACCTCTGCCATGTTGACGCCTGGCTGGTGTGTGTCGCTGTTTGTGGACACACCCATGACGGCCAGGGTGGGTGGGCCGATGGCACCTCTGCAATGCACGCAGCATTGTTCAGAAGAGTGCACCTGTCAAATTGCAGATGACGCAGGAACTGTTGCGTATCTATCATGCCTGAAGTGTAATGTCACGCTTGACCAACAGCAATGTTTGTGTTGTTGTTCCACACAGGTGCAATTCACTGAACTTGAGATAAAAATCATTAAAATACTAAAAACTATAAAACAACCAGTAAAACTGCTTAGTCCAGGATCGCCTTGACTCTTTCATGAAAACAACTGTAAAAATGCACTGCGATATCCTCGTTAAAAAACTGGTAAAATACAAAATTTGCACGGACCTTATAACGGTGCGGCCACATGCAGGTGCGACCACATGCAGGTGCGGCCACATGCAGGCGCGACCACATGCAGGCGCGGCCACATGCAGGCGCGACCACATGCAGGCGCGGCCACATGCAGGCGTGACCACATGCAGGTGCGGCCACATGCAGGTGCGACCACATGCAGGTGCGACCACATGCAGGTGCGACCACATGCAGGTGCGACCACATGCAGGTGCGACCACATGCAGGTGCGACCACATGCAGGTGCGGCCACATGCAGGTGCGACCACATGCAGGTGCGACCAGTCAAGCATGGTGTATTGTACAGGCATAGCACCTGAATAAAAGTCACAAAAATGTACACACACGTATAAAACCACTAACACAGTAGAGCAGCACCATGCTTTCACAGCAGTATTATTAAGATGATGTTCGAATTTCACCAGCATGGTAGTGATAAGATACGTAAAAATCAACCGGTGCTAAACCAGAGTACTTAAATGAATAGCTGCGACTGGGGGTGCTTGTCACATCTGCGGTTGACTGTGTTCGTAGTCTGTGCTCCAGTCTTGGAATCGTACGTCACAGTTGTTCACCCACACCACCACTGTGAGTTGCTATTGTCCCCACATATTCCAAGCCACAACTTTCAACCGCCAATCCCGAGCTCCCTCAGCCTTTAATCTCGGCTGTTGTCTCAAACTATCGTGTAGGCCTCTCATCTTCCCACCATAAGGTGTATGTCGTTAGACAGGATGGTTTAATTAAGACATCTCATTGTTCATGCAGTGTCACATCACGACAGTGTCTCATTACACACAAAAGTTCTTCGAGTTGCAATATAGACATGGTTGTCAAAACATTTCCCCCACTACTCTGCCCGGATCTCATGTGAACAATAGCATCAATGCACTCGATAGGTGGCACCACTATCAATTTATTCCTCATCCCAACATGTGGTAAATGGTGACATCCAAGCCTCCATCCTCCCGTACATTGCAACTTTCTTGGTCAAACTTAAATGTGACCACCTTATGGCTTGTGTAATGTAATAAATTCTTTTTTTTTGTAGATGATGAGAGACACAGGCTTACCAAGGATGGCCGAACTAAACACCAAGTACACAGGCTTACCAAGGATGGCCGAACTAAACACCAAGCAGACAATACCCAGAGTTCGGGAGATGTGACTTCTACAAGGCTCAGTTTCATGTTGATGATAAAGGTAATGTCTTATCTTTGTTCAGATAGATGCATTGATTTCTGCAAAAAGACTGAAGTTACGGAGGTATATTCAGGTCTCAAATTTGGCAAACTTGATGGTAGGTCAATAGACCTTGACTCTTATAGGTTTTGGGAGGCACCATCAGGTATGGCCAGTTTGGATGTGAAACACTGTTTAAGTTCTAAGACCATGTCCAGTTGCCAGGGCTTTGCAGCCAGAGCTAATAATAAGGTGATATTTGAATTCGCTGGTCCAAATATCATGATATTTGGACCTGCAGGTTCAAATATCATGATGATGATGTGTGGACCCGCCCTATGATAAAAGTGCCCGCCCTCTAAAATGTCAAGTAACATGTACATAGTCAAAGATTTCATAGCCAAATATTATCATAGTAATCTATATTCCAAGGATATCATTGTAGGCTGTTTTTGGTCTCTTAGTTTTTTTTTATTTACTTTTTTAACTTATCCCGGGTTCAAATACATATTTGGGCACTCACTAATCTCATAAACATTTTAAAAGGGGATACAAATGCTGGGCTCTCACTAACCTCATAGGTGAGAGTACATATTTCACTATAATATTTGGACCCATGGGTCCAAGTCCAAATATATTACATTTTTTTAAAGGGGCTACCATTGTTGAGCTGTGCAATGAGCACTCAGTAATCTCATAGGTGGGGGGGGGTCCATATTTCACTATGATGTTTGGGCCTATGGGTCCATATCCATATATTTAACTTCTTAAAAGGGGGTCACATTTTGGCATTCACTAATCTTTTCAGTGAGGAGGTCCATATTTCAACAACATTTGCACCCCCCTTTTAAAAAATGTAATGTAAGGCATGGATCCAAATATCATACCAAAATATGGCCCCCCCCCCCTATATATGGATCCCCACCTATGAGATTAATGAGTGCCCAACATTTGTATCTCCTTTTAAAAAGTGTGATGTATTAGGAGCCACATTATATCTTAACGAAATATGGATCCCTACCTATGAGAATAGTGCGAGCCCAAATGTATACATGCTTTTAAAAAGTTTAATATATAATTAATTACACATACACACATATATATATATATATAAATTACCTGGTATATATGGACTAATTATAATGTTTACTATTTTTAAAGGAGTTCAAATGACATGGGGTACCACATTTTGCCGTGACATTTCGACCCGTGTCCATTTTTTATGCTATGATGTTTTGATCTAACACCCTAATTCCTATTATTTAATGTAGCTTAGTAACTTAGTAAACAAATGTAGACATGTGCATATTTCATGCTATGATATTTTGACCCCCCAATCTTAATGTTGAATATTGCTGACATCACAAGTTAGTTCCACAAGTGTGTATATTCCACTGACATTGTAAGGATGAAGCCACTGAATATTAAGAACAAAAATGAAATGTATAATTGTATCTCCTCAAGTGGAGAATTTTATACCAATTTTGTTTATGTGACCTTTTGACATAGGAACTAATGTGCCACAGACACTTTGATATATAAACACAAACCTGCTGTGAACTAGTAATAAGACACCACACACATGCATAACGAACAAATATAATGATTAGTACATTTTAAAGGGGGTCCAAATATTATAGGGCAGGTCCGTATTTCGCTATGATATTTGGACACGTGGGTCCAAATATCACCCGGGTCCAAATCTCATCTGACACTGGAACTGTTTGCCGCAGGCACAGATCTACAGATAGATATAAGTCAGAGAAACTAACTAGTCATTTCTGATTGGCCAATTTGCTACCATTAACCAGAATTATCACCAGGTGGCAAGGTGGCAAGCATATTGCCAAGAATTGTTGAAGTTACTCACATTCAAAGATGAAGCAAGGATCATCAAGTTTTCCATGTTCAAAATAAATATAAAAAATTAAAATGACCCGGGGACTGCACATTTGTTCACACTGCCACTACAGGAATGCTTTGCCAACTACTGTTAATTCCAAAACCTTCCATCAATCTTTCAAGGCAGTCTTAAAGACTCGCCTTTTTAATAGTGCGTTCGCAGCTTGAATGACTGCAGAAACATTTTACTCTTAAATTATTCATATTTTTGATCTATTTTGATCCTTGTAACAACCAAAAGAAAATTTTAAAGCACTTATTTTAACATGAAAATTGTTTTGTTTTATAATGTAAACCAACTTAATCTACTGATGTTTAAGTGAGTATTTAAATGTTTATTTATTTATTTTTATATTAAAATTTGTTTAATGTTTACTATTTAACATTTAGTCTTATGTAAAGCTCTGTGAACGTTATGGATATGGCGCTATATAAAAGACATATTATTATGTTTGTAGTTGTGTCAGGTTCCACGGCATTTGGAGTCCTATTGTTTCTGTGATCAGCTGATGTTTATTTATATATTTCTGTCCTTCTTTCAGGCACTGGTTGCTGGACTCCAGCTGAATCACACCGTCATAAGGAGGGAGAGACTGGAGAGACTGGAGAGACTGGAGAGACTGGAGAGACTGGAGAGACTGGAGAGACTGGAGTGCAGATGTCATGGCTGGAATGAAGGCCAACTAGCACTCTACCCTGTGGCAGCCATAGTTTGTGTCAATTCCAACCAACTGGTGGGCTCGTCACCCCGCCTACCTTGGTGTGACAGTCCACTGGATACAGTGAGGTACAGTTTGCAGTATGTGTGACCATTGCTAAATTCGAGCTCTGTTCATTTATAACTTCATTGTTATACAGTAATTAGTCCCATACTGTGGTTGGTTATTTCATTTATTAGTATATTTTTTACATTTTGACATATACGTTTTTTGTTTTTGTTGCAAAATTTAATATATTTTTCTAATCTAATTAAAGGAAATAAAATAAGGTATTAGCTAAAATCCTTTTCCCATGTGTACACAAAGTTTAACATTGTATGTAACATTTGACAACATTAAAAAAATAAAAAATAAATACATTTGTAGCATAAATTAAATTTTAAGCCCGTCTGTGAAGCGATTCCTGCAGAAAATTTAATTTTAATGAGCTAGGCGATCACGTGGTATCGTGACGTCACTTATGACACACTCGCATCAGGCCAACCCTTTCCATGCATTCAGAGCATGTTTACAAGGATAGCTTTTGGGTCGAAACGAGCGTCAGAATTAGTTATTGTGCAATATTCCGACGTAATACAAACACTAGTCATCATAGAGGAACAAGCAGTTATCTTATCCGGTTCCACATGAATCAAATTTTATTCAAAACAGCGAATGGGCCTACAAGTCGACTAAAATTTAGAAACATCGTTATACATAATGACCATATTTTCATTTTTGTGGCGAATAAATAATTACTAAAAAAGTATTTACAAACAGTGCATCATGATTTGGTTTATATTACTTCGTGAAAACATTTAAAAAAAATGGTAAATTTCCAGTTTTTGCAAGAATTCCGGTTTTTATACTGCTCCAAAGATCACTTTTGTGAATCGTGTAAATCCGGGGAGAAAAAAATGAATGTTGGGGGTAGGGCATATCAAATCCTGGACAATTCACCTACGATCTATCTGCGGGTTGAGTTAACCATCTATCCACCAGGTGTCGCCACGTGTTAATGACGCTGCCTGGCGATTAGAGACAGAACCGACCCAACCGAACCCGTGAATCAGCGAAGTAAAACCCTCAGTTCTGTCGGCTGTTCGCTTCAGCGCTTTCGAAGTGCGCTCACAAAAGCAGTGAACCAATAGGAAACGACGATCACCAATGTTCTATTAGAACCTGAACAGAGGACGTATCACATGGAAGTTCGCCGATTCTATGTAGACAACACACTTCCACAAACAAGTGAGTTAGTACTATGACGTGTCTGCGGGAGTCCGTGTGCTTTTTTTGCTATTGGAAATGTTCAGATTTTATATTTAATATTTCTCAAAATACACCATATGTCGTCTACAATTAAAACATATCTCTGAGGAGTCCCCCTTCCCCCGATTAGATGAGACAGTCCTCTCGAGCTGAAATGTAGGCCACAGCAAATTTTTTGGAATGTCACTCTCATCCCTGTTGTAAACTTGCTCTGAATGCATGGAAAGGGTCGGCCTGATGCGAGTTTGAGTCATAATTGACGTCACATCTCGGCATCCCAAAAAGCACGCCAAAAATATGCATATTCGAAAATGTCCGGATGCACAGCATAAAATGTGGAATTTCTAATTCATTGAATTTGTTTTGATTTTTTTGGCTTGGTGGACGTGGAAATAGATAGCAGGATGTAATATAACATGAATTCAAGCAATAGATGTTTTTTTCCCCCTTTAACGTCTCTAAATTCAAGTTTTGTACATTGATAGGTCCCTTTGTGATACAGTAATTAAACTCTTAATGTCATTAGTTATTATTTTATTATTATTTAGTAAATTGTTTGACATTTTTGTTGTTTGTGTGCAACAATACAAATATGTTTTGCTAATTTATTTAATTTCTACAATTTAGATATAGTCATGCTGTTCATTTGATTCCGTTGTAACACAGTGTTGTGGGAACAAACCCAGTTAGTTTTTCTGTTTCACAGAGAAGTTGAGATGGTGTTCAGTTGAAGTCTTCCAGGGAGTGAAGTGCTTTGAACTATACTAAGAAATTAATATTGTATTATATAAGAATCATGTGTCCAGTGTTGTATAAGAATCATGTTTCCAGTGTTGTATAAGAATCATGTGTCCAGTGTTGTATAAGAAGCATGTGTCCAGTGGTGTATAAGAAGCATGTGTCCAGTCGTGTATAAGAATCATGTGACCAGGATTGTATAAGAATCATGTGTCCAATGTTGTATAAGAACCATGTTTCCAGTGTTGTATAAGAATCATGTGTCCAGTGGTGTATAAGAACCATGTGACCAGTGTTGTATACGAACCATGTGTCCAGTGGTGTATAAGAATCATGTGTCCAGTGTTGTATACGAACCATGTGTCCAATGGTGTATAAGAAGCATGTGTTCAGTGTTGTATAAGAATCATGTGTCCAGTGGTGTATAAGAATCATGTGTCCAGTGTTGTATACGAACCATGTGTCCAGTGGTGTATAAGAATCATGTGACCAGTGTTGTATACGAACCATGTCTCCAGTGGTGTATAAGAATCATGTGTCCAGTGGTGTATAAGAAGCATTTGTCCAGTGTTGTATACGAACCATGTGTCCAGTGGTGTATAAGAAGCATGTGTCCAGTGGTGTATAAGAATCATGTGACCAGTGTTGTATACGAACCATGTGTCCAGTGGTGTATAAGAATCATGTGTCCAGTGGTGTATACGAACCATGTGTCCAGTGGTGTATAAGAATCATGTGACCAGTGTTGTATACGAACCATGTGTCCAGTGTTGTATAAGAATCATGTGTCCAGTGGTGTATACGAACCATGTGTCCAGTGGTGTATACGAAGCATGTGTCCAGTGGTGTATACGAACCATGTGTCCAGTGGTGTATAAGAAGCATGTGTCCAGTGGTGTATACGAACCATGTGTCCAGTGGTGTATAAGAAGCATGTGTCCAGTGGTGTTTGTTATACAGCTGAGTTAACTGAGACAATGTAGTTTGAACAAAATTGCCTATGTTTGAAACAGCAGCAAGGTGATTCAAATCCCAGCCCCCTTAGTTGAGAGTCGGTTACCCCACCTCTTCTACTATCACACCTCTTGTACTATCCCACCTCTTGAACTATCCTGCCTCTTGTACTATATTGCCTCTTGTACTATCCCCCCTCTTGTAGTAACCCCCCTCTTGTACTATCTCTCCTTCTGTACTGTCCCGCCTCTTGTAGAGTCCCGCCTCTTGTAGAGTCCCGCCTCTTGCACTGTCCCGCCTCTTGGCCTATTCCACCTCTTGTACTATCGTGCCCTACCATTCTACCGTGTCTTACACTGTGCCCAGTAAAGTATGTCTGATGACAAAGATAACAACAATAATAATTTGAATGAAGTTCAGTTTTAATTCCAGAGAGCTGCCTCAGTAGCCAGTGAAATAGTCCTGGCTTCAGTGGAATACTTCGTACAGATGACCAACAGCATGGGCAATCTGCAAGGTGTCCATCTGGACCAGCAGTGACCTTGACGGATAGCATCACTGATTGAATAAGACATTCGGCCAAACTGGACTCGGCCTCTCCAAGCTGCTGAAGTTCCTGCATAGACCCAAGGGTGACCCTTCAGGCTAGACTCCACACAGACTTCACGCCACATTCACACCTGGCGGATAGTGGGTTAACTAAAGCACAGTAGAAGATCGTTTGGTTAGTATGCCATGCCCCCTAGTGGGAAAATGTTCAAAACAATTATTTTGTGATATAACATTTCATAAAACATTCACCCAGGATGCATTGCAACAAGAATAACACCAGTACTCTCTTGTTTAGGGCCATTTCTGCTTAAATTGTTCCCGCCATAAATAATCGGTTTTCCTATATTTTAACATCCGCAATGACAGGATCACATCATCCACAATCACAGGGTCACTAACCACAATCACAGAGTCACTATCCACAATCACATGGTCCTCTATCCACAATCACATGGTCACTTCATCCACAATCACAGGGTCACTAACCACAATCACAGAGTCACTATCCACAATCACATGGTCCTCTATCCACAATCACATGGTCACTTCATCCACAATCACAGGGTCACTTCATCCACAATCACATGGTCACTTCATCCACAATCACTGGGAAACACAGAGGAAGTCACACGTCGTAAGAGACTCGCAAATGTTGCATTCCCTAAACCAGATAGTCTAGTTCCTGATGTATTTTGAAATTAAAGGATAAAGGAAGAAACAAAAGGTGATACTTTGAAACTATTCCAAGAGTGTGCACATATAAATACTAGAAAGAAAAGCTTTTCAATCAGAGTCACAAAACTCTAATAATCTACCCGAACAAGTAGTAATTGCACCTAGCATTAACTCATTTATAAACTGCCTATATAAACATTGGAGTACTGACACATTGCTTTACAACTACAAAGCCGCCTTGCCAGGAAGTTGTAGAGCATTCTCAGAGAAAGCTGGAGATCTGACCACCGAGGCCACCGCCAAATGTCAGGAACAACCGTAGTAAACCTAAGTGAAGCAAGAAATTCCAGTTCTCTCTTATTTCATGTCCCCATGTATGTAAGAAACAGTTTGACCAGCTCTCGACATGTTCCTTTTAGAAAGTGTCCACTCTACATAAATTTAATTCATTAAAAAATACTTTGGTTTTTGGGCATATTAGTATGCACAAAATAGGGCAAGCAGTTTACACCGCAAATGAGGACGAGTAAGTATTAAAAGGCAGAGACGCGATGTCTCAGATCAGATCTGGCCCAGCGGTGGGACTGCCAAAGCTGCTTGTCTTAAAAGAAGGCAGTCTGTTCCTAGGTTGCCAAGTGTTAATATAAAGTTCTAAGACTGTAATATACATGTTTAGGGTATACTGACTGACAAGTTGTGTTCAATAAACCCATGAAAATGTTTGCAGTTTGAAAGTTTTGACAGCTCAATATGTTCAAATTGCAAACAAACATCCAGCTTCTAAACATGCAATATTGGCAATAAAGCCGAGGTTGGCTGAGTTAACCACAATGCCCTTTGATGTTCAACAATTTCCCCTTTTCCCACATTCAACATAGCAGACTTCCTGTTAGAAATTATTACGCCTGCTAATTTCGGGTCGAGGAAGAGACTGCCTCACTCTATTTATGTTCGAAGGTCATCACTCATTCCATTTTAACAATATAGAGACATTAAATGTTTTTTAAATCTTAATATTACTGCTTTTTATCATGTGTAGGATGACAACATTGTCTAAATTGTTTACATATTTTATTATCCTATTCAGCTTTACGTTGTTATAACATATTATTGTATAATACTTATTTATTCAATATGTTTTTAGTATCAATATTTCTTAATTCCAAGATCGACACTCATTTAATTTTTACAATGTAGAGATATTAAATGTTTAAAAAAAAATTAATATTACTACTCTTTGTTATGCATAGTATAACAACTTTGTGTAAATTGTTTACATAATTTTTTTTATTTATTTGTATACTCATTTTGTTATGTCATATATCATCTTTTTGTAAAATACTTACTCGTATTTTATTAACATTATTAATTAATTAATTATTATTTATTATTATTAAGGACCAATGGAAATAAGTGTACTTCCATATGCTTTCATGTGTTTTCTCGATATTATTGTAAATAACTGTTCTCTTAATATGTCTCAACGCTTAATGGTTACCTCAGTAATACAGCCACCTCCCCATTAAGACCACCCTGGGACAGTCCCCAATTATTTCAGTAACGGTAAAGTATACAAAATCATACCATTAATACGGCCACCTCCCCATTAAGGTCACTCTAGGAGAGTCCCCAATTATTTATATAACAGTAATGTATACAAAACCATACCGTTAATACAGTCACCTCCCCATTAAGACCACCCTAGGACAATCACCAATTATGTATGTAACAGTAAAGTATACTAAATCATACCACTCATACGGTCACCTTGCTATTCAGGTCACTTCTGCCCGGTCTTGAGGTGACCTTAGTAGTGAGGTTCCACTGAGCACCTTTAAGCCTCGAGTCGTCCAAACCCAGCCAAAACAACCCCGCAATGCTGTATAGTGTGGTGGTGCCATCTAGTGGATAGTTTTGGAAACATTACAAACGATTTCTGAAAGCACTTGATCTCACATTTTCATGTTTCGTGTCAAATTAATGGCCATTGTGGAAATGTGGACTGGTTGAGGTCAAGTGATAAGAGAGGGAAATTAAGTCATCTCACCGAAACACGTATTTATGAGTAGACATTTTATTCCTACGCAAATTTCATTCATGTTTATATTGTCCGTCAAAATTCATCTTACGGTCACCTTGAAAATACTGTCACCTTGAAAATATTGTCACCTTGAAAATACTGTCACCTTGAAAATACTGTCACCTTGCCAGCACGAAGGGACTTAGCCAGAGACCAATCTGTCTGTCTCCAAGACTGGCAAATGACTGGCCAAGACGGGCAATTACAACGGATAAGACGGGTGGAATTTAGACATGGCCAGGTGGCCAAAAGATTAACTAATAGTTCTTAGTCTAGGGTCCCACATTAATGACTATAATTGGCACAACTGGCAGTGAAATAAATGAAATGTGTCAGTATTAATTAAACAAATGGCTCAAATGACATTGGTTGGTTATTGGAAACATTTAAACTGGCCAATAATGGCCGAAGATGAAATAAGAAGACGATGGGGATGGATTGGTCACACACTCCGGAAACCAGCATCAACTATCACCAGACAGGCTCTGACATGGAACCCACAAGGCAGGAGAAAAAGAGGTCGTCCAAAGAACACGTGGCGAAGGGACCTCCAGGCGGACACCAAAAAGACAAGACACACTTGGAGACAGCTTGAAACAAGAGCCCAGGACTGAGGACTCTGGAGAGCTGTTGTCGACGGTCTATGCCCCAGGAGGGTAAGTAAGTAAATAATGGCTGTGATTGAGGTGAATGGCTTCCACACAAGCAGTTCGCGTGCTAAAAGGCACAATTGATTAATTCAAGATTGGCAAGAATTTATTCCTGGCTAAGGGCCTGTCAGCAAGGTCATGCTGGAACAGTGCCAACTGATTTTGACGACAACCTCGCTACAGTATGGGTGAATAAGCTCACACATGGTGAGTAACGCGTAATGAACCAATGTCTGAATAATTTACCCATTGAAAATGCCTGGTTGGTTTTCTTCTCAATTGTCCTATTAACGTTTGATCGTTGTAGAATATTGTACGCGCGCGCGCGTGTGTGTGCGTGCGTGCGTGCGAGCGAGCGAGCAAGCGTGTATGTACGGGCATGGGTGTGGGTGTGTGTGCGCGCGCGCGCGTGCGTGTGGTGTCTCTACATTCACTAATACACGCACGCACATGCTAAAAACGCACGCACATACTAACTATGCTGGAGGTGTACCGCCCGTCAAATTGTGAATAGTAATAATTTTAATTATTATTTCTGTAACAGTAAAGTATACAAAATCATACCACTAATACGGCCACCTCCCCATTAAGACCACCCTAAGACAGTCCCCAATTATTTCTGTCGCAGAAATAATTGGGGACTGTCGCAATTTGAAGGTGCGATCAGGGGAACATGCTTTGGCAGGTCTAGGCTAGCATAGGGGGCACGTGCCCCTCTAGACCTTTATAATTTAACGTGCCTCTAGACCTTTTTGATTGTGCCCCCGTTAGTACCCTATAGACATTTGGAATGTGTCCCCGTTTATGCTAGAAGAAGCAGAAGTTACGGGCGGGGGAACTTTTCAACAGCACCCTCCCTCGTCTTCCGATGTCATGATCCGCATACACTCACATGATCCATATACACTCACATGATCCGTATACACTCACATGATCCGCATACATTCACATGATCCGTATACATTCATATGATCTATATATATACTCACATGATCCGTATACATTCACATGATCCGTATATACTCACATGATCCGTATACATTCACATGATCCGTATACACTCACATGAGCCGTATACACTCACATGATATGTATATACTCACAGCAAACTTATGTAATATACATGTAGATAATGTGAGGGAACAATTATAGACCATAATATAAATGTTCTTGGCCAAGTGCTACGCAACTAAGATGTTATTTTAAACCACGACAGGAGTTACCTTTGAACGATAAAGTACAAGTGACTACGGAGGCCACTCCATACAGAAGTAGGACGATGCGGGGCATTGCCGTTTGAGCAGCGGCCACTGAGACAATCGGCGCTACCGCTGAGCTTCATAGCCATGGCAGTAAACCTGGCATAAATCGCATGCCATGCATAGGCGTCGTAACCGGGGAGGGGGAGGGGGGGGGGGGGGCTCAGTCAAACAATATTTTGACGAGGGGTTGGAGATGGGATTAGCTCCCCAATATTTAGAGCCTCACGGTGGGGGTTTTGGTGAGCTTCGGGAAGAGGGTAAATGGAGGGTTTTGAATAGCCTCAAAGTGTTTTGGCGAGCCTCGGGGGTGGGTGGGGTAAATGGAGGTTTTTTGGAAAGCCTCAAGTTAGGGCAAATGGAAGTTTTTTGAGAGAATAAAGGTGTGGTTTTGGCGAGCCTTTGGTGCAATTCACCACGTACCGACGCCAGTGTTGTCATTTATGCAATCAGGTTCATAATGTCTGATCGTTTTGTTATGAAACAAAATATGTGATGTAGCATAAGTCATATTTATTGATAGGTCATAAAACATACTGTAAGGCTTAATGCGGATACATGTACAGTTTTTGCTGTATGCTATCGCCTTTTAGTGTGTTTTGACCTCTATTGAACACAATATACAATGTGGTTGTGGCACTTTAGACAATGGCGTTATATGTGTGACGTTCAAAACAGGCATGCTTAACGTAGGATATTAGAACGTGTCGCGGTTCAATAACTTTGGGAGGATCGTGCACTATGTCTGGTTGATAATGAACGATCTCAGGAGGACAATACACTGTGCCCGGCAGCAATGATATGGCAACAGATTCGCCCGTGTTTGGGTCTAATGCATTATCATAAAGACATAATGTATTGTCGTCTCAGGCTGTTGGACGTGTCTCTTTCTCCGGGGAGTTGGAGGTTTGGGGGGAAGGTGCTGTTGCAGGTTTTTGGTGAGTGTTATTGTAACATCGATACCTTTGGTTAATACTCACTAACCCCAATACGAACCCCCGTTTGAAAAAAATCCTGGCTGCGGCCATTCTGTCTCGGAGATTGGACGAATTAGGATAAATTGCATTGTAACAACGTGTCGTAGTTACTGAGTAAACCTTCGAGTCACGACAACCTCTTGCCTGTGTACTAGAAGGAATTCATTTATATGTTTCTGGCGACGTCCAAAATGTAATAGTTAACATTCCCGTTGAAAGTACGGCGACATTTCATGTCTTAATAAGTAGGTCTACTTATTGCGGGTAGTCTATTTTAACAAGGCAGCCAATATATTATAAATACACCTATTCAAAGTGTTGCATCGACATGTGTTTGGACAAGCACTTGTTGAACGGAGTTTACACGACGACGCATCCAAAATACGCCTTATAATATTTACACCTTCATTCAAAATGTTCTTCTCGATCGTTCTTCCTCCACTCCACGCGTATGGCAACATTCCTTGCTTTTATTAAAAATGACCTAGATGTGTTAGCTTGTACCCCGAATATTGACCCAGGTCAAAAAGTACTTGTCCAGACAATCGACTGCATGAATACGTGTGTCATGCATTATTTTTAATATATTTCAGTATAATGAAATTAATTAAAATAAAAAACGAACTATTTGGATAATGCCTCAGCGAAGATCTACCAGTATATTGAGTTGAGGGTTTGTTTCAGAGTATCCTTCTCTAGAGTAAGTGAATCCACTACAAGTTATATATTTCCCCCTGCGTTGGATACTTTACCTTCCCTGGTAGACACCGTATAGAAGGGACCAACGGGTGATAGAGTCTCTTTATAAAGACACATGCAACGTGATGTGACCGTGATTGCCTAACTTTCGTAAAGGCGGTCGGTATCATTATTCGAGATCCTTTTCCTTCGAACGACAGTCCGGCACTTCAACCATTATCTATGCCATTAACACTAAAGGTATGTTCTCAGGCCTGTCGCGAGGGTGATTCTATTTTTAAAAGGGGTGCGTTTTTAGGGTGAGGAACCATTTGGGGAACTCAGCCTCGGCTCGGGTATGCCATCGGAAGACGGAAGGGGAGGTGGGGTGCAGTTAGAGATTTGTCGCGGTGACGTTCCAGACTTCCTGAATTGAACTAAACCTTTCGGTGTTACAGGATATGACATTAATAATAATGACAACCTTCTACAGCGCCAAAATCCCCAGGAATCTGAGCTCAGAGGCGCAACACACAAGAATCGTTGGGCAAAATCATTAACATGGACAAGCAAGCGTCGTCATTAGAGCAAGAGACCGCCAAAGGTTATGGTGGGAATGCAATTTCAAATAACTAAGTCTTCAGTTGTTTTAAGAAAAGGTATCTGTAGTCTCAGATGATTTTAAAGCGATAGTGAGTTGATTCCAGATTTATACCTTGACGATGTTGACCAAAATATTTACTGTTAATTAGTTAGTTATTTATGTGTTTGTTGCTCACACTGAAAGATTGAACGAATGACGAGCCACTCTACAGAAGGCGACACTGTGGTATTATGTTCGCTTTACCTGGAAATATTGCCATTGGCGACAGCAGAAATAACTTGTGGTCAGCCGGAACGAGTTTACCCTTTTATTGTAGGTTGTTGCCCTGAGGAAACATACCACTTCTATGTTGTGTGCGTGATCTATATATGCCATATTTGAGGAAAAAAAACAGCAGTCAGCACAAAATCAGTGCTGCTGTACCAGTGTTAGTATGCAAACCATATTTCTTTCGTATTTATTCTGCATATGGTTTGTTGAAAACAACATTATGACGTAGGTGGAGAAGATTTTTTATTTGGAAAAGATCAAATAAGTTATGCAATAAAGGGCGGAACTCTTTAGGTTCAACGAGGCGGACGGTGTGAACGCACATTTTATAACCCATCCTTTACACCCCAACGTACGGGTCTGATATATATTTATAGTGGGTGTCCATAACACTGACGCAAGAATGTTTGAATTTAAGTCACTGCTCTCGATGCCTTGTAATCTAAGACGGTCGTCTGCGAGATGGCTTAAATCCACGATTTAAGGGACAGCTGCTGAGATTTTTGATTATGATAATGATGTGTGTATCACTTTCAAACACTAATGAACTTAAATTTGAAATGTACACGTCTGCTTCAACCATATTGTAGACTAATTTGCTTTTTTTGCAATTATTTAATTCGTGATGTTCGCAGTATTCATAGGAAGAATGTGAAGTTATTTCCACTGCTTTTGCTAGATACAGTTGTTGTAATTCCTTCTTACATAATATAGCTCTTATAAATACAGGAACCAAAAAACGTTACCGTGTGCAAACTGATTTCGCAATGATAGCTACCTGGTTTCCGCATCACATAGGAAATCTCTGTATTAACTTCCTACAAGATGTTCTAGTATTTGTAAGACCTGTGCTAATATTAGTTCACACCACACACACATGCACACACATACGCACGCACACACACATGCATGTACAGTTATTATTCTCATCACGATGATCATCCTCGTCCTCATATCACGACAGTTTATTGAATACTATGAGAAACTCAAGGTCGGAAGTATCACTTTCACATGTCTGACATAATTCAATACAAAAACTCCGCAAGTGATGAAAAATCTAATTTTATTTTAATTATGTATAATAAGGGCCTCAAACCAGATAAAATAAAATAATATATATATATAATTATATATATATATATATATTTATATAGATAAATACATGGTGGTGATTCACAAGACGACAGCGGCTATTCGCGGCGAGAACTACACGCCTTCGGAGTATACTTCCGGTTCCTGCGCTGCTGGAGCAAATGTCGCAATCTGTTCAAGCGCTGCAAAGAAGGCTGCAATATAACGTCATTCATCAAATTAACCTCTTGCGAAGACATGCGTCAGTATGCAGCAAGGTGTAAGTGGACATACATGTTAGGTCATAGGCGTCGGAACAGGGATTAGTATAATTAGAATGGGTGGATTATTTGCCTATATATTGTGAATTGTGTAGATGTTTTGAATTGCAATTTCCGCTAGCTTAAACCGTATCATCTCGTGATTGATACCTGGACATATTCAGCAACCCACCCCCGTTTTGTGAAGTTATGTCCGACAGCAGCGTATGTAGAAGTAGCATTGCGAAACAATTACAACAACACCCATCCACCCTCTCCTCCACTCCCCGTCTTGCAAGGTCGTGTCCAACCTGCAACAGCACCCGTCCTTCCTCTACTCCACTCCCCGTCTTGCGAGTGCGTGTCCTTTCTGCAACAGCACCCGTCCTTCCTCTACACCACTCCCCGTCTTGCGAGGTCGTGTCCAACCTGCAACAGCATCCATCCTCCCTCTCCTCCACTCCCCTTCTTGCAAGGTCGTGTCCAACCTGCAATATCACCCATCCTCCCTCTCCTCCATCCCCGTCTTGCGAGGTCGTGTCCAACCTGCAATATCACCCATCCTCCCTCTCCTCCACTCCCCGTCTTGCGAGGTCGTGTCCAACCTGCAATATCACCCATCCTCCTTCTCCTCCACTCCCCGTCTTGCGAGGTCGTGTCCATCCTGCAATAGCACCCATCCTCCCTCTCCTCCATCCCCGTCTTGCGAGGTCGTGTCCAACCTGCAATATCACCCATCCTCCCTCTCCTCCACTCCCCGTCTTGCCAGGTCGTGTCCAACCTGCAACAGCACCCATCCACCCTCTCATCCACTCCCCGTCTTGCGAGATCGTGTCCAATCCGACAGCATCCAAATGACGAGTGGAACACCTGTAACAATAGTGAGGCCTCATTTAGAATATTGTATACAAGCATGGAGGCCATATCGCAAGAAGGACATAGATATGCTAGAAAGAGTACAGAGGAGAGCGACTAAAATGATACCAAATCTGAGGGATCTTAGTTACGAAATACGCCTAAAAGAATGTGGTTTAACAACACTAGAGACCAGGAGATTGAGAGGAGATCACATAGAAGTGTTTAAAATATCGAATGGTTATGAAAATATTGATAGAAACATTTTTTTCTCAGTTAAGAAAGATAGAAGGACCAGAGGACATGAAGCTACATTAGTAAAGGAGCAGTGTAGATTAGATATAAGAAAGTTCTCATTCTCACAAAGGACTGTAAATGAATGGAACAGGTTATCTCCTGATTGTGTTGGTGCTAGTAGCGTGAATATGTTTTTAAAAAAAATCGACACACACCTTAAAAAGGCGGGATACATGTAAATAAAAAGTATTGGACTCTCGATAAGCCAAAAGGCTTCCTTGTCCAACTGCCATCCAGAGTAATTTTCTGGATGGCAATCTTGTTAAATCTTGTTAAAACAATCTGGAACGACACCGTGAAACATCTCCAACAGCACGTCCCCGTCTTCCGATGTCATGTCAGGCAGCGAAGTGCTCTGGCTCTGGCTCCCCCAATATTCACCTCGTTCCGACGCCTGTGATGATATACGTAGTTGCCAACATTGTCTCGTACACGTCTGTAAAACTTACAACATAAACCCGTAAGCTCGCAAACAAACCGTTATTTAGTATGTCGATCCACCGCTTTCCTGCGATCTTGTTTTGAAAGGATGATCTGTGATTCACAAAATAGTATGGGATTTCCACTGCGTACGTCAAACATAAGAAAATCCATTAGACTTACAGGTGAATGGTAAGGGTTGGTCCCTATTAGTACAGTTTGAATGTTAATTTGCTGTGCAGCGATCATCAGTGAGTTCGAGATGCAAGATTCAATATTTAAATAAATTGTCCTTTTGAATGAATGTACTACTGTCACAGAATAGGTCTTACGACACGGGCTGTATTTGACACGATAATAGAATGTACCATAGGACAGACTACACAAATTAGAGCAACAGTGTTGTATAAATGCTTTGATCAACCGGTATTTAAATAAAGAGTGGATTTTGTTTGATAGTTTGAAAATAAGCAATTGTCTTGCTGTCTGTGCGTTTACTGATTTTATTACAAGAGTTTCTGCAGTTATCTTACCGGGGCAGATTCCCACTAGAAATAGGCTTGATGGTTCCATCTTTACGCAAGTTTGGCACACTGTAGTTTAGCTCGAAAACAAACGACTCATACTAACTATTATTACAATTGATTATGGGTAAGGCGACGGATTGGTCTATATTAGCGTTGTTTAATATCTGACATACATGCATATGTATAGATGTACATCAGTACCAATCGGATGGCATTCTTATAATGATGAAATGGCAATAGTCCCGTGGTGTTCAACAGTCGTAGGAATGGAGTTCGTCGTACACTTGATACTAAAAGGTCGAGTAATTCCACGAGGGCGCTATCGTTGTATTTATTGACTATATTATATGACAGATTGTCTCAAATCAAATGCATAAATACTGACACATGCACATGTATACACAATAGACAGCGTCATTGAAAATGTCGTTAGCATATATTTATATAGTTCTTTATTATTATTTGTATAAATTGTATAAATTCATTATGTGTACACGCGCTTTTATGCACGCACAAGCGCGAACCTCATACATACACTCGCACACACGCTCACTCACTCACTCATTCACTCATTCATTAACTCACTCACTCACACACTCACACACTCACTCCCTCACTCACTCACTCACTCACTCACTCACTCACTCACTCACTCACTCACTCACTCACTCACTCACTCACTCACTCACTCACTCACTCACTCACTCACTCACTCACTCACTCACTCACTCACTCACTCACTCACTCACTCACTCACTCACTCACTCACTCACTCACTCACTCACTCACTCACTCACTCACTCACTCACTCACTCACTCACTCACTCACTCACTCACTCACTCACGCACTCACCCACTCACGCACGCACTCGCGCACTCGCTCGCTCACTCGCTCACTCACTCACTCACTAACTCACTCACGCACGCACTCACTCGCTCACTCGCTCATGCGCTCACTCGCTCACTCGCTCAATCACTCACACACTCACTCACACATCCACTCACTCACTCACTCACTAACTCGCTCACTAACTCGCTTGCTCACTCGCCCAGTCACTCGATCACTCACTCACTCACTCACACACCCACCCACCCACCCACCCACCCACCCACCCACCCACTCACTCACTCACTCACTCACTCACCCACCCGCCCACTCGCTCACTCGTTCATTCGTTCACTCGCTCTCCCGCTCGCTTTCTCTCTCTATCTCTCACCCGTCCGTAAAATTCATCAACTACTTATTGCCATCGATCTTTCCAGGGTTGCTTCCTGAAAACATTTGAGGGTAATGTCTGTCCATTCCTCAGCGGCGGATCCAGAGAGAGTAGTCTGTGGGGGGAGGCACAAAACCTAAACTGGCGGTCGAACCAAATGGTGTAGTGACATCGAAAGACGGGGGACGGGGTGCTGTTAGGTATTCTTCGCAGCCGCGTCGGCGTAACTTTATCTCATTGTAACCTTAGCCGGAGCACATTTCAAAGGGCCTGGGCGCACGGTGATGTGAGCCCATAAAAAAGGGTTTACGTTGGCACGCCAAATTCCGATGCTGCTGCATAACGTGGTGTGTCCGTACCGTAGGAGTATGCAGAGTTTAAAACAGCCATTCGTCTGTTTCCGTTGCAGCTCCGCTCTTTCCGTGGGCGTAACCAAAAAGGCTGTAACAGAGTTTGTTTGCTATCCTTCGTTTGAATAAAAACGCTTTGACTAATTTTAGTTTCTAGAAGGTAACGTTACGTGCTTGCACACGGGTTGTTGTTGAGCAATTACGATGTTCTAAATGAACGGCCGACAAGTTAAATAGATCAACTAAGTGAAATGTATGGAAACTACAAAGATATATTGTTCGTCTGCAAGCAGTATGACACCAAAAGATTGAGAGCTTCAAAAGGTAAATTTAACCAGCCATATCGCGCACCTAAAGTCGTCAGCAATTGGTAATAAAAATGTATGGGTATAAAAAGGTTGAGAAAAAAACATTATTGAACAATCCCATTTCCATTGTAGTTTGAAGAATATATTGTTTGACGTTTTCTTGTTTTTTTCGAATTCTAAAGTAGGCCTTGATTTTTGGTCGGCATCCCTCTCAATTCAAAGTAGTGTACACATCAATTTATGTTGAGAGATACTCGGACGCCGTGAAACTGTAACTCGAGTGCGGTCGTCTACTTGGGTAACAATAACACCACTTCGTATTTAAATAACACCGAACCGCGTGCTTAGCAATGGCATAGCTCTACTGTAAGTGTAGACCGGTTTGTTTGTTGTCCAATTATGATGTCATCCATGTAAACTGACACTCAAAGCTTGGCACAATGCTAGGCCTGGGTAACATGAGCGCGATGGTCCAGTGTTACAACACCGAACATTCAATCAAGAACACCCCGGTTCGAATCGTTCCCTCTACGTTGCTCCTGTTCATTCAGATGTATAAATGAGTACCTGGCTATAGACAGTGGTGAATATTTGTATACTTAATTGCAACGTGACTGAATGCTTCCCATAGAAGTTGAGGTCGTGTTCAAGTGAACAGATTTGCCGGGGAGAAGTGTAAGGCGCAGTCCTCGATACTGTATTATATAAAAACTTACCTTTAAATTAGAGCGATGTTTACCGCATTCCGTCGATGTTTACCGTTACCGTCAATAAGTGTGTACTTGATCTTGATACAAAGTAGAGAAGTGTTATATGCAATAAGCTCCACCTTGGTAGACATATTGATGTCGAGTATGTGAGACCCGGTTAGCTATCGAAAGAGCTATGGAAATATTTAAAGTTTAGGTGACCGGATTAATAATATACTATAATGGTCACCGTAGTTTAGTCACGTAGGCCTCAACCACTTCCCCTGTTTGAGTGTTTACATGACATTCAAGCATTCATCAAGAAACTTCTGCTGAAGTAAAAAGGCATTTTTGCCATAATCGTAATTAAAACCGGGATGTAAATTTATACTTCAGTACGATTTCAGTGTGTGTACTCGACCGCGCGCGCGCGTGTGTATGCGTGCGTGCATATTATATGTGTGCGAGCGTGTGCATGTGGTGTGTGACACAAACGTGTGTTGCGTTTTTTGTTCTGGAATAGTAATAATTATTGACGTTGATTGCTACTAATTTATATGGGTGCATTAACAGGTTAAAACGTAATTGCCTACACGCGTGCGTTCCAGGTAACGTTCGTCATCTCCTAGTAGTAATTGAAAATACACATTGTATATACATGTAATTAAAATACATGGGTTATAGATTTACAGAACAATGGGATAGATGTTTATGTTAGTAGATACGTACCAACGATCAGGTCTTACACATTGCTAATGCGTTTCAAATACAAATTCTCTTTAAAAAAGTTTCGCTAATAATAACGTAGACGTCTTAGAAAAGTACTCCTCCACTAAAACATGTCTTCAAACTTCGGTAGGAATTAAACTTGAATGACAGTAGCAAGGTTCAATTGGAGGTGAAAACCACTTTACATACAAATGGTACCAGTGTTTCATTGGCGTTTAAGAAGCCGCCGGAAAACATTCCGCTCACTTCCGCTAGATTGTGTCTTGGCAAGCGTCATACATTGCATCTTGTGCGGTTAAGCCGTTGAATTAGCTGTGGTGAGTGTAATATAGTTTTTCTTTCAGTGTAAGACGTCACATGTTTTACATTCACCTTATGTGTTTCGTTTAAATATTCGGTACTCGAACCACTGAAACAGTGTATCGTTTGTACTATGTTGAGCATCTGTTCGTATCGACGATTGCCTATTTTCCGTGATGGCAACAAATTGAGCGTAAGAACGATAAGCATTCCTTTAACAAGATTTAACAAGAGTTAACTCTAGATGGCAGGTGGACAAGGAAGCCCTTTGGCTTATCGAGAGTCCTACCCTTTTATCTACATGTATCCCGCCCTTCTGAGGTATGTGTCGATTTTGTGTTTCAACATATTCACACTACTAGCACCCACACAATCAGCAGATAATCTGTTCCATTCATTTACAGTCCTTTGTGAAAATAAGAACATTGTTATGTCTAACCTACCCTGCTCCGTTACTAATTTAACGTCATGTCCTCTAGTCTTTCTATCTTTCTTAACTGATAACATTATATTTCTATCAATATATGTATTACAATTCAATATATTAAACACTTCTATCTGATCTCCTCTCAATCTCCTGCTCTCTAGTGTTGTTAAACCGCATTCTTTTAGGCGTTTTTCATAACTAAGATCCCTCAGTTTTTTATCATTTTAGTCGCTCTCCTCTGTACTCTTTCTAGCATATCTATGTCCTTCTTGCGATATGGCCTCCACGCTTGTATACGACATTCTAAATGAGGCCTAACTATTGTTTTGAAAGCGGTACTTTTTTTAGTTATTTTTTCTTATACGCTATATTTCGACTAATTAATCCAAGGAATTGATTTCCCTTTGAAGCTGCATTTCCACACTGCTCTGAAACCTTCATATCAGCACTATTGATTAACCTTAGCCCTGTTCTTTTACAGTAGCGCTTAATACAGTACCCCCATTGTATATTCAACATCTTCGTTCCTATGTCCTATGTGTAGGCATTTACATTTACAAAAAATGAACAACAATTGCCACTTTTCAGATAATTTGATCAACCTGTCAAGATCGTCTTTTAAATGTTGTCTATCTCCATCACTTTGATCCTTTTAAACACTTTTGTATCTTCCGCAAATGTCAACACCTTGCTTGTAATATCATCTTCCAAATCGTTGATATATATTAACACTAATATAGGTACCAGTACTGATCCCTGTGGTTCCTCACTCAAAACTGATTTCCAGATTCAATGACATATTTATTAAGCATGACCTCGCTTTTAGAAACCCATGTTAAGATGAGTTTATCAAGTTATGTTTAATAAGTAAATCCACCATGTGATCTTTAATTAGTCTTTCTAATAATTTGCAAATCACCGATTTTAAACTCACTGGTCTATAGTTGTCTGACTTGTTTCTCGAACCTGTTTTAAATAACGGTATAATGTTTGCTTCTTTCCAGTCAAAAGGAACCACTCCCTGTTGTAATGACAAATTGAACACTGTTGCAAACGGCATGCTAATTAGTTCTACAATTTCCAATAGTTGTTTGGGCGGAATCCCGTCCACTCCAGGTGATTTATTATCCTTCATACCCCTTAATTTCTTAGCTACCATTTCCGGGGTTACAATTAAGTGTCCAAAATAGTCTGATTCTGCCTCCTTGAACTTAGCCTCTGGTACTGGCAGTGAACTAATATCTTCTCTGGTAAACACTGAACTAAAATACTCATTCATTCTGCCATTAGGAATCCCTCTGATATTATATTTCCAGCACTATCTTCTAGAGGACCGACAGTATTCCTGAACTTTCTGTTTACTTCGAACATACGCATAACAACTCTTGCTGTCATGTTTTATATTACAAGCTAATTTTTGTTTACAGCTTCTCTTTGAATTTCTAATTTCAGCTGTAGCTTGGTTTAGTGCTTCTTTATAAATGTTGTAGTCTTCATCATTTCCAGTACGTCTACATGACTTCCATTAAAGGCAAATGTTGTAAGGGGTTATGGTGATCTAGTTTAATCTCATTCCATCCCGAAACGTTTGACAGATGTGTTTGATATAATGTTATTCTACTTAGATATTATGCCATTGCTTAAGCGTGACATAACCACATGTTTTTGTTCTCGCAAGATTACTTATGTGAACATTGATCATCCAATGTTACTGTTATTACATTTACATATACATGTATGTTCTATTAATTATAGCAACTTAACCAACACACTACACGTGAAATCACTGTTGATAATAGTTATTTTGGGGATGACGGCGACTAGTTTACTTAATCATTATCATCTTGCATTGGAATAATTAAAACAAACTGATTACAGCCTTACTTGGCTCCGCTGTCAACCTGGAATTGTATATCGATTGTTTTACCTATTGTTTATATTTGTATGTATGATTTATACAATTCCAAATAAAGACTACCTATCCACAACATTTGTTTGTACTTAATTTTGCATGGCGGTGGCTAATCCATATACACACATATTGATGACGTAGTTCTTGTATAGATCTATTAACTCTGCGTAGCTAATCGAAGTCTGACGGACAGTCCCGCATATTCATGAGCATGCCTTATACGGATCATGAAGTTGGGCCCAACGGAGAAACTCCGCGTACGCAGAGTTATTTTTTCGATATATTGTCAGGGTTATTAGTGAATAATAAAACATAATTATAATTAAATAAAGGCATTGAATTACATGAAATAATCATATTAACAGGATTACCTAATAATTGCGTACATTACAAAGAGATTAAAATTCTCAAAGAATCCCTTTTTAATATGTCTCTACAACTACGTTATGTATAATATACACTCAATAATGTCACATATCTTGAAAAAATATCCTTATATAAGGGAGCGCGGCTAGTGTAGTGTAGTTCGAAACCCGGACCAGGCAGGCATGATATTTGATGTACAAGCCTGGCTCGCAACATTGAGGACTGTGAATCCCTCGTGACTCGGAGATCACGTTAATGTCGGTCCCGTCTCTATTTGGGACTAGTCAGTTAATAGAACGCTGCCGAGCACTGGAAACAATTATATATTTTTTCACTCTCTCTCCTTCCCTCTTTTTACCCCACCCTCCACTTCCTCTCGCTTTGTCCCTTTCCCTCTTTCTCGCAGCCTCTTTCTTCTCTCAAATTGTCCCTCCATCCCTGAAGGTTTTTTCATCCTTTGATTACTCACTCGCTGCATGCATTGTCTACTGACTGTACAAGCACTAGAAGCGTAATTATGTATGAAATTAAAATCGATATACAACAGAGAGGGCGGGATACCCATTGATTAAAACATGTTGGACTCTCGATAAACCAAACACTTGCCATCTAGAGTTAATTATCTATGAGTCAGTCTTGTTAAATCTTGATAAATCATGTTTTAGCGTCAACATTGACTCGAGAACAGGAAACATGAAAATCACGGTATGTATACTAAATACTTATACAACTGTCACCATTATAGTCACCATCATACTACGACCACCGCTAACAACACCACGATCACCACGATCACCACGATCACCACCATCACCACGATCACCACCAATCACCACCATCACCACCATCACCACCACCACCATCACCACCATCACCACCATCACCACCATCACCACCATCACCACCATCACCACCATCACCACCATCACCACCATCACCACCATCACTACTACCACCACCGCCAACAACACCACCATCACCATCATCACCATCATTCATTTCTTGATATTCACTGATATATTTTATATTATTCTATATTATAAACCGTGTCCATTACACACACGCACACACACACACACGCACGTACACACGCACGCAAACACATACACACACGCACGTTTCAACTGCGGTTAATATACGATTGTTATTCGATCCATATGCGAATAATAATTAATATAAATGGTAGATTAATAATCGATCAATATCTTCACCACGAAGATCACCCACGTCCTCGATAATTCGTTTTGTATTTGTTACTTAATCATTATAATTAGGATGTAACAAATGTCTTATCGAATAACGTTGTTGACACATGCGCAGTGCTGCTTCATGGTCACGTGTTTCCTGTTCGCGATGAATGAGTCGACCGATGCGACAACAAAGAACCGCTACAAATTCATCCGCTGTTCGGATAAATGTCGTGACTTGTACAAACGCTGCACGGAAGGCTGCACAATGACGAGTGTCATAAAAGCAACGTCGTGTGAAGAAATCCGCAGGCTATGTATGGAGAATTGTAAACGCCTATGGGGAAAGCCGTGATGTTCCTTGGTTATTGATTAGTTGCAGACAGTATTTTAAAATAGGCTGTATTTTAAATGTACAATCGAAGCGCCCATATATAAAACAACATTTGTAAGTACATTGTTACAAACTAGACATAAGACATGCTGCTGAATAACTGGCGAACATTTTGGCGTAAACAAATAGCCTAGTGACGCATTGTGCAAACAATAAACTTTACGTATTAACACGAATAAAACGTTTTGTATTGTTCAATTCATACCTATTCATTGGTGACTTTTGGTGTTTCTCAGGGGCGGATCAAGAGAGGATAGTCTATGTTGGGGCAGAGCCTAATTGCACCCCCTGAGGCTTCCCTAAAAAACCACTGGCGCCGGAACAAAATTAATATTGGGTGGGCTGAGTCGGAGCTTGAGCACGACTCTACCGTTGCATCATGACAAAGGAAGACGGGGGTAGGGGTGATGACGTGAGGTGCTCTTGCCGATTTATGACGCACCAAAACATCAAATTGCATCCCTCTTGAGACTCTCCAAAATGCGGCATATTCCAAAGATCTAGAGGGCACGCAACATATTCCAAAGGTTTGGGGGCAAGTCAGACTAACGCGGGCATAACGCGGCCAAATTCCAAAGTTCTAAGAGGCATGTGTTCCCCAGGCCCACCCAAGGGGCACGTACCCCCCGAGGTCCACCTTGATTCGTCTATGCTTCAATCTCTGTTACGCAAACTTCCACCTGGTGAACTTCACTTAGTCATTTTGGCTAAGAAACAT
>OZ023207.1:60501449-60530771 GCA_963995525.1 Escarpia spicata | reverse complement strand
GAGAGAGGATAGAGAGAGTGAGAGAGGAGAGGAGAGAGAGAGAGAGAGAGAGAGAGAGATGAGAGAGAGAGAGAGAGAGAGATGAGAGAGAGAAGAGGAGATGAGAGGAGAGAGAGAGAGAGAGAGAGAGAGAGAGAAGAGAGAGAGAGAGATGAGAGAGAGAGAGAGAGAGAGAGAGAGAGAGAGAGAGAGAGAGAGAAGGACATAGCACATACAGACTGGGTGTACTGTCCCCGTGAAACAAACAGTAATTTGTATCCAGTATGAAGCTTTTTAAACCTCCATTGGGTCATTCCATAACAGCATTTAATTGCCTGAACAAGTGCATAGTCACGATGAACGGAAACAGGTTCGTAGTTATGATGAATACATTTCTTAATTAAATACCCGTTAAAAGAAACTCTTGTTACCACGAAGACATCTCGAGTTACCAGGAAGGATAAATACCACTGCCATAGGGCCTATGTCAAACCGTATTTCAATTCGGCAGATTTAAGGTGAACTCCATACTCAATCCGACAACGAAAATCTATACAAAATAGGACGCCTCCGTGCACAGATATTGATCAAAATAATTTAGAATCTACAACTCGCGTGTATTGTCTCCAGCTCGCCCGCCAGTCGCCAATATATGTGTGTCGACCCACATTATGGCTGGATACGTCTGTCGTGAAAGAACGCGTTGATATTAAAGTAAAATAGCAAACAAGCAGGTAGATCAATTTGGTAGAGAGGAAGAGTGAGAGACAAAGGAAGACGAAGAGTAAGACGGAAAGGGATCTCGAACGTCGTAAATACGGAAGTTTAAATACCGGAAGTATGTCACCGGAAAGAAGGTCATTCGCTGTACCTCAAACTTAAATTTGAGAAAAATGTACGAAAACCATATCCAATCAACTGGTTGTTTTACTGGAAATGAAGCCTCGAACAGACGAATACCTCTTTGAATGGAGTCATGTCACGTGATTTTCCTTAACTGTAATGAGCATTATTGTAATGTTCATTGCAATTATTATCACAGCATAATCATACCATTAGGTGATGTCGTCTGGCGGACAAAATCACGTAGTAACGCGTTGGATCTAGCCAGAGTAATCAGTGTGTTTTGCGGTAGTGAATAAAGATGTTTTCCGTTCAAGCCATGATCTCGACTCTGGCAGTCTAACGAATTTGTTCTAAACACAACTAAACATGACATTTTGGAGACGAGGAGTTTGAACAATCATGCGGTGAAACAACTAAACATTGCATTATTTCCATACAACAACTCGACCTATATATCTGGTCACTATGGCAGAAGCTTTACCGTTATTTCACGGTTTGATGTCAGCCTTTTGGAGACGAGGAGTTTGAACAATGATGCGGTGAAACAACTAAACATTGCATTATTTCCATACAATAACTCGACCTATATATCTGGTCACTATGGCAAAAACTTTACCGTTATTTCACGGTTTGATGTCAGCCTTTTGGAGACGAGGAGTTTGAACAATGATGCGGTGAAACAACTAAACATTGCATTATTTCCATACAATAACTCGACCTATGTATCTGGTCACTATGGCAGAAGCTTTACCGTTATTTCACGGTTTGATGTCAGCCTCGATGCGGGTGATGTCTCACTTCGATGGTTCAAATGGGTGGCTCGTTTCAAAAACTTGATGCTGGCTATTAACGTCACTAACACTACTCGACAACGGGCACTGCTATTGCATTACGCAGGAGAAGAGACGAATGACATATTCGATACACTCACAAACACCGACGCAGACGGAAACGAAAATGCATTCGACAAAGCAGTGGCAGCGCTGACCATCTACTTTTCCCCCAAACGCAACAGGGAGTATGAAGTGTACAAGTTTAGACAAGCTAAACAAGACAAGGGTGAAAACATCACTAGGTACTACACACGTCTAAAGCAGTTGGCCGTCACATGTGAATTTACAGACATCGACAGAGAAATAAAAAGCCAAGTCATGCAAAATTGTATCTCGAATAAATTGCGTCGAAAAGCATTGAATGATCCCGACATGACTCTAAACGAAAAAGTTAGATATCGCCAGAGCGCTGGAAACATCCGAGAGACAGGCTGCGGGCATTGAGCGTTCCAACCCTTCCAGTTCGGTACATTTCAACAGAATGATGAGAGGACCAAACATTAAAAAACATGAGCGACATGTAAACAAATGCAGAAACTGTGGACAAACATTGCCACACGAAGGAGGCAAGACAGCGTATCCAGCTTTTGGAGAAAAAAACGATGCAGGAAGTGCGGAAAGCCAAACCCTTGTCGAAAACCACCGAAAACAAGACTACCACGCCTAACAACTCTTGGTAAACTCACAAGACGAATGTGAACCGGCTGGAAGCTAAAAACAGCCCAAGTGATAACTCGTACTATACACAGTGTCAATGCGCACCGTAAACACAGAGAAACTTGATGCACGACCACAATTCCGAGTTAATATAACTGGACAATAACTGGACATTATAGCTGACTCTTGAGCCGACATCAATATCATGGACGAACATGATTACTCCAAGTTAACACCACGACCGAAACTATACCATAAAAGCACGAACATTTTCCTTTATAGTTCCGCAAAGCCATTTCCTGTCAAAGGAGTCTTCAATGCTGCTATCAAGTCAACGACACAACAAAGTGATGGACGGTTCTATGTGGTAGCTGGTTCGTGTGGATCCCTTCTCGGATGGAAAGCTTCGAAACGCCTGGATCTCTTCCGTGTTGTGCAGCGTGTGTCAACCCACAACCCCCAGGACACATGTGTAGACCGTTTGGTAACATACTATGACGATCTGTTCCAAGGACTGGGGAGATTGAAGAAGTTCAAGATCAAGCTACACATCGATGAGACTGAACAGCCAGTAGCTTAACCATATCGAAGGATTCCATTCCATGTCAGGAAACAACTCGAAGAACAGCTGAAGCGAAACGAAGAGCTTGGAGCGATAGAGAAAGTGGAGAGTGCAACACCTTGGGTGTCACCACTAGTTATAGAGCCAAAACCCGAAAGTCCGGGTTAAATCCGTGTGTGTGTGTCTTGACATTGGGCAAGCAAACCAAGCCATCAAACGAGAGCGACATGTTACGCCAACCATCAATGATCTAGTGAGCGATCTGAATGGTGCAGCTGTGTTCAGCAAGCTCGATCTGAACCAAGGTTACAACCAGCTGGAGTTAGAACCATCGTCCTGATACATCACTACGTTCTTAACACACTCTGGACTGTGGAGATATAAGTGTCTCAACTTTGGTGTCTCAAGCGCAGCTGAAGTATTCCCGAATGCCATTCGTGAAACACTCAGCGCATACCGGAAGCGATCAACGTAAGTGATGATATTCTGGTCTTTGAAGCAACACAAGAAGAACACGACGACAATGTGAAAGCCACGTTTCAACGACTGCATGAGTGTGGTCTTACTCTGAACAGACACCAGTAATACAGCAAGACAACACTTGAGTTCTTTGGACACGTCTTTTCGAAATGAGGACTTTCAGCAAATCCAAAGGACATCGACATTGCCACGAATCCAATGCAAGTCAGAAGTCTTCTTGGAATGTCAAACTTCTGTGCGAGGTTCATACATGGATATGCATCTTTGAGACAACCCCTCACGAAGCTTACCAAGAAAGAAATACCATGGGAGTGGACAAGCGAATGCAGTTCAGCACTTCATGCCATACGCCAATCGCTATCCAGTGCACCAGTGCTATCCTACTTTGACGTCGGAAAGGCAACAGAGATATGTTGATGCTAGCCCTGTTGGCATAGGAGCCATTCTGGCACAACGAGACGAAGAAGGCAACCGAAATGTGATCGCATACGGTAGTCGTGCACTGACGGCAGTTAAAGAGAGATATTCTCAGACAGAGCGCGAAGCTTTAGCCGTCGTGTGGGCTTGTGAACACTTTCACTTCAATGTATATGGTCAGTCTGTCTCGATTTACACAGACCACAAACCATTGGTGGCCATATACGGAAACCCGAAATCGAAACCTCGGGCACGCATTGACCGTTGGACCCTCATACTGCAACCGTATGTTGCTACAGTGATATACTGTCCAGGCGCCGACAATACTGCCGACTTCTTGTCACGACATCCGTGCAGAAACCCGAAAGCTGCGTCCGGGAGGGGAAAGTTGCAGAGGAGTTCGTCAATTACGTCACAGTCAACGCCGTGCCAAAAGCAATGTCAATCGATCGTGTGAGACGAGAAACGCTCCTAGATCCAACATTACAAGCAATAGTTCAAGCCTTCCGTACTGGAAAGTGGTACTAACAACTCTCAGATGACGTCGACATCGCGACATACAAGTCATTACAGTTGTTGAGAGATGAACTGACAGCTACAGTGGAAGGAGACATCGTTCTTGGCGATCATCGATTGGTCATTCCAACAGCTCTCAAGAAGGAAGCCTACGAACAGACAACAGACCCTCGTTTAACAGCCGTGACTTTGCAAACTTTGCACAACATCTAAGATTCCATTATAGGAAGATTACACTTTACTGACCAAGAGCCAACGGAGAGGTAGAAAGGTTCACGAGGACCGTCAAGAAGATCATCAAGGCATCTACATGCGAGAGGAGAAACTTGAAGCAAGAAACGTATTGTTTTCTGCGAAACTACCGCGGAACTCCACGTGGGACAACAAGATATCCGCCAGCGACTCTCCTGTTCTCTCGTCCTATGAAGGTCAAGTTACCAGAGATTCGCGGAGAAGAAAACAGTCAATCTCGAGTACAGAGAGATGACGTGCTGAGAAGAGATGACAGAAGAAACAAAATTTAAGAGTATGCGGACAGCAGAGCAAATGTCAAGCCATCAACACTCAGAGAAGGAGATCCTGTTCTTGTAAAACCAGCAACACTGAGAAGAAAAACTGATCCTGTGTACGATGAGCGCCCTTACCGCATCACATCACGTAAAGGCTCGATGGTAACAGCCCAACGTGGAAACCATCACGTAACGCGAAACTCGTCGTTCTTCAATGGCATTACTCCTGCAACTCCAATTCAAGATTCCGATACTGAAGAGGATGCTGATGATAAGGCTGGTGAGGCAGACGCAGCTGGTGAGGAAATACCAGGTGAACCCCCGGAAGTTGTTGCAACGCCGATGCAGGACAACCCCAGACGACTAGTGAGAATACATACACGACCATCGTACCTAAAGGTGCTAATTCATTTATATTCAGACATTGTGAGCAGAATAATCCCCAGTCTGTACTTTGTCTAGGATAGGGCAGTCTACCCCTATGCCTGATGTTTTGACACTCAGAAAACTGTGTCTGAGAATAGGTAAGTAACGGTTACGAAATTATAATTTATAGTTCTTGAACAAGTGACTCGGTAGAATGTTTTCACAAAATCACTGAACATTCTATTTGGACGAACTCTTTCTTTCTGAATTGTGGAGGGATGTAATGTTCATTGTAATTTTTATCACAGCATAATCCTACCGTGAGGTGCTGTCGTCTGGCGGACAAAATCACGTAGTAACGCGTTGGATCTAGACAGAGTAATCAGTGTTTTTTGCGGGAGTGAATAAACATGTTTTCCGTTCAAACCATGTGCTCGACTCTGGCAGTTTAACGGATTATCCGGCGGAACTAATGAATACACACAAAAACGGGTGAATTTCTTGTACATTTTAATATATAAAAGAGAGTAAATTTAATTGTTTGATCACGTAACAAGTGTATCTATGTAGAATATGTGTTGTGGATGTGTGATGTGACGTTTGGTGAATGTAGGTGGCCGTTATCATGTTATTTTCGAGGTGCGGGCTTAAACTGCAAAACTACCCACATATCTACATATATATTCTTATTTTATTAAATGTTTCAGTGCTACATCAAACCAATCTATAGTATATGCAGATCACTAACGCTCGGGATTGTTTTCAGTAGGAATCATCTAGTTATGAGGAGGTAGGGGGTCCCATAAAAAGTTTAATTTTTATAAAACGCAGTGTCCAATCCTCAGGATTTACTCCCTGGCAGCCCTCTAAGTTAACTGTGTTGTCTAGGAGCCAAGTGGCTCCTAACTTTTTTAGGAGCCAAATTTAAAAAGTAGGAGCCATGTAACAAACGTTCGTTTGAAATATAAATAAATTTAAAATATGTATGAATATGTGGCCTGATAGTAACTTTATGCATTACAACACGGTGCATGGCAAATTAATAACAGTCATATGGGGAATCCCTGAAATTACCAATAGTTAACAGTAAATATACATGTAAACAGGGACACTGATTTTCCATTAAAAAAAGCAAATTCTGTTTCAAAATTCTATTTAAGAAAAAGGCAAATTCCATTTCTGTTTCAGAAAAAGGTTAACTTTCTCAAAGTTTACTTTGAGAAATGATACATTTTGTCAAATATTAAAAATATCACAACGTTATGATCTAGGCATCTATATAATATTGTTTTAGTGTGTGGTTAATTTTTCTAACAACATTTATTTGTGCAATATTTGCAACACAGTAACAACTGTACATAATCAATTCAGATAATAAAATAATTCCTCTCACACAATGACATAAATGACTGGTTGTTTATAATGCAGCAGTGCTCAATATATAAGTTAACAAATGTAAATTACACAAGCAGTCATACTAACAGTTAAAATCTACAGAGACTGAGTACTGTCAGAGCTCTCAGCATAATGTACAATCACCATTGCACTGCCGATGGTGACCTACATCGACCATATCAGGATCTACCCACAATGCTCCAGGTGAGATGTAAACGTATTTCATATGTATTATTTGCATATATAGCATGTTAGTTTGCTTTGTGTTTCTTGCATTTTGTAAAGCGCATTGAGCTTTCAAGGAAAATTTGTGAATAGCATATTTCTACCTACAACATAGTCGGTAAATACTGTGGGGTAGAAAGTAACCCTAACCCTAACCCTAACCCTAACCCTAACCCTGACCACTGTATTTCAATACATATTGCATGTCTACACGTTTACACACATAATAAGCGTCATAATCTCATAATTTTATATGTTATAAGCTGCATGAGACATGTATTTACAGCTCTAACTGCAAGCTGCCTCATAGGAAGACACAGACAAAACATTTATGAAAGAAGGTCAGAAAATGAAAAGTTGATGACAACTTTTTTCTGTCTGGCAGTTCGTTTGGTATACTGTTCCAAGTACGCAGTCTCAGACCAACCGAACTTGAATGACCGGGGAAATATTACTTCTCATTCATGAAAGAGATCGAGCATTTGCCAAATTCAAAAAGACCAAAGACCATAGTTGGCATGGCAAATACATTTATCTTCGGAATCACGTCCTGTACAAGAAGAAACATACCAAATCAGAGTTCATTGTAAACAAGGCTGATGAATATAAACAACAACCGAAGAAATTATAGCAAATGCTAAAAAGCCTCGGAACTTCGTCTCAATGTAAAACTAAGCCTCAAAATTAGAACACAGTGGAAACTGAGCGACGCGACCATATCATATTACGTTTATTTGTTGTGTATGTAATGATATTGAAACTATGAAAGACGAGTTAAATTTCATTACGGCTGTCTGGTAATGTTGTAAAAGAGAACGAGTGTGTTTCGTGTTTAAAACTGTTCTATTTGCAATGTGTTATATATTATATGTTGTAAGGAAAAACACAATATCCACACTAATTATTTACAAGTGTCGATCTATTATACATCCTTCCTTTTTTATACAAAAAGTTTGGACGATTATTTACAATATGCAAGCTCTACAGCACATACACAGATAGTGTCATTGTGCTACAAGAGGGAACAAGAAATGAACACATTTGTTGGCGAAACGTAACATCTTCCAATGTATCTATATAATCGACGTATGTATCTTAACGCTTCCCTCTTAGACGGCTTAAACATCGAGAGCCAACCTTTCAGGGATTAATCAACGTCCCCTAGAGTAGAACGTAACACCTATATCTTCTTAAAATACACCATATATAATATATATATACCCTCAAGCCAATAGCATAACGATACGAATATTATTTGACAATTCTACACTATCACGACTAGGGTCTATCGATTGATATGAACTTCACATTCTCTCCGACCTTCGACATGTTGAACAAACAACGAGCAGCTGCCAACGCATTACGGTGTTTATGTAAAGATGTTGTAATATGCAATAGTACATCTTATTTGTATCTGGTAACAATTTGGAAGTTTAATTTCAATGCCTAGTTCTAAACAAGATTGCTTATATTCAGATTCCAAACACGAGGATGAGGCTAACGATCTTCAATATTCAATAATACATTGTGCCCGCTGACTTAGTCCAAGTCATCTGTTTGGTCCTCCATTGAAAAAGGGTGCCGGCCACTGACTTGATGTATTGGTGGGGAGGGGTGGGGTGCATAGTTTTTTTGACAACAACTATTAATATGCAATTTGTATTCGGACAATCATATCATTTTATGCATTAGTAGCATTCAATTGTCGTTATATCATCATTAGGAGCTGTTCCCCTTATGAGCCACACATGTCAGAATGCCACGAGTGCCCCGTCACTGTTCAATAATCATTGTCTAACTTTATTTTCTTTCTCTCCAACAACACATAGGGTGTTATTGATTTGAGTATCACAATATGAAATAAGACCAACGTAACGAACAACTTGAGGTCCGACATCTAATGTAATTACTAATGTTAACTATCATTACAAAGACACTTGCTATGCAGAAAATCTGCTTAAAATGAACATCTCTACACAAGATTATGTATACACAATCTTTTCTACCAACTGATTCAATTGTATCTCCTTTGTTCATTTATGAACATCACTTTCAGTCCGCCGCTTGTATGCGTCGTACTCCAAGCTGCGCCCTGTAACAAATATTTACATAAATTATAATTACAGGTATCGCTCGGGAATACGATGTGCATGTTCCCTTCGAGCACACCCTAGGTAGAACTATGTGCCTTTTTGACATTTTGTGTGCCCCAAATTATATCCAGGACTGTCTTTGCGACATATTCCCCATTCACAGTGCCTGCTGGCGATATACTGTTAGGTGTCGGTGTCGTGCTCATGGTCCCGGTGGCGTCAGTGGCAACGGCACTGCATCCACTGGTGCTCGGCTCGTGTCCGTCAACTGCGGTCTCGGTTGAGCCCTCGGGTGCAGCAGTTAGCCTCTTTTTGTCCACCCAAGTAATGTTATTTGTTTGGGAAATGGAATGGGTCTTTTTTCGGCGGCCTATCCGCGAGATTCGATCAATGAACGATAGTTTAGGAAGTCTATGGGGTATCCTAGTGGACAACAGGTGTACTATACACCGTAGCGGCAAAATAATAAAATCGAAGTAATGCAATTGTCCGCCGTGCGTTTGCGGTCAAGCAAGATAGGACCTAATTTTTCTCAGATAATCACGCTGTTTGTATGTGGCATTCGGACACATGCGGCCCGTCGCACGTTTGCCGGCATGTATGATAGGACCTACATTTTCGCAGATAAACATGCTACTTTTGTATGCGGCATTCGGGCACATGCGGCAGAAAAGAACGCGGTATTTCAGCGTACGATGCGTCATGGACGCAAGGCCGCACGACAGGGGAATCCCTGTAATTATTTCGTGGCTGTTAGTGGGTACGTTAGTGCGTGCGTTTATATATTATAACCACACAATACACTTCTGGTTGACTATGTAAATGACAATTGCAACAGCAATGCATCTGTTCCCTATCATAACTTACTATATAGGTGCACTTTTGCCATGCATAAGTCTAGGCTAAGCATGTGGAGTCCAATAAACAGATGTGTATTGCACTGTTATTGCGCCTCACTGCATCGCTGCAGATGAAAACAAGCAAGTCGTAGGTCTCTTTAAAAGTCGTCAAACATGCATACGTGTAATTTATAACTCAAATTTCTTTATAAGCATGTGTTCCTAGAATGTGTAGCTATTTCTCTGTATAGTTATGTTTAAATTACCATAACTATTTATGTACAAAATAAGTCGGCACCTGTACGTATGTGAAATATCCATGTTTGGTATTCATACGCGAAGTCAAACTGCAGTTCCCGCGTAAATCTCTGATTGCATCGCAAAAGTTGTGACGTAGAAGTCAATATCTTTGCGGATTTCAGGTTTGTGCTGATTGCGTTAACTAATGGTGTCTAATATCATGTAGAGCTGGTGCGTGCGCATCGTTGTTGTTGTTGCCGTATCGCATGTCGAAGTCACCGAAGATAATGATCCCGGATTACGTCCCGACGTGTTCAACAAGATCTCAAAATTCAACACGTAATGTGGCGAACGGCTGGGAGTTGGGGCTGGACAATGGAAGTCAATAGATGACGAACAGGCATAATGTAAAGGAGACTCTGTGGCAGAGAGGTCGAGACAATCAGAAGATGAAGCGCGCCAAAGACGGGAGTGGTCGACAGTGTACGATGCTCTGAAGAGAATTTCAATATATATTATGTTGTTACCATATTTATTTATATTCATCAGTGCAAGAACAAGTGTCTGAATGAATCCTGGGTGGCTTGAAGCTTTCAGTATCTTAATGGCGTCTTCATCAGCATTACACTGAATTACTCTTTGTCGTCTTGGAACTGCTGTCATGCGACCAATAACGATTCAGGAGTGCTACAGGAGGGTGCTGGAAGCTCAATTCTAGACACTCGGGATTCAGATAAGTACCTCTACTTGCAATCACATTAAAATAATTGCTCGATGCAGTCTGTCATAGTGGTTCCTCACCATCAACGGATATATAACCGAACAAACAGCTATCCACAGACACACAGCACAGGCTACACAAACTGGAAACGGGATGACCAAGTTGCTAGGTTCACTACTGGGAGACACAGAGGATGCCACACGCTGTAAGAGACTCACAAATGTAGCATTCCCTAAACCAGATAGTCTGGATCCTGATTTAGTTTGACACTAAAGAATAAAGGAATGAACAAAAGGTGATACTTTGAAACTATTCCATGAATGTGCACATATAAATACTAGAAAGGAAAGTTTTTCACTCAGAGTCACAAAACTATGTAATAATCTACCCAAACAATTGGTAACTGCACCTAGCATTAACACGTTTATAAACTGCCTAAATAAACATTGGAGTACTGACACATTTCCTTAGAACTACATAGCCGCCTTACTAGGAAGTTGTAAAGCATTCACAGGGAAAGCTGGAAATCTGACCACCGAGGCCACCGGCAATGGTCATGAACAACCGGATTTTTTTAAACCTAAATAAAGCTGGAAATCTAACCTCCGAGGCCACCGCCAATGGTCAGGAACAACCGGAGTAAACCTAAATAAAGCTGGAGATCTGACCACCGAGGCCACCGCCAATGGTCAGGAACAACCGGAGTAAACCTAAATAAAGTTGGAATTCTGACCACCGAGGCCGCCGCCAATGGTCAGAAACAACCGGAGTAAACCTAAATAAAGCTGGAAATCTGACCACCGAGGCCATCGCCAATGGTCAGGAACAACCGGAGTAAACCTAAATAAAGCTGGAAATCTGACCACCGAGACCACCGCCAATGGTCAGGAACAACCGGAATAAACCTAAGTGAAGCAAGAAATTCCCGTTCTCTCTTATTTCATGTGCCCATGTATGTAAGAAACAGTTTGACCAGGTATCGGCGTGTTCCTTGTAGAAAGTATCCACTCTACGTATATTTAATTCGTTAAAAATACAATGGTTTTTGGATACATTAGTATGCACAAAATGTGTGTTACTAAAAAGGGCAAGCAGTTTACACCGCAAATGAGGACGAGTAAGTATTAAAAGGCAGAGACGCGATGTCTCAGATCAGATCTGGCCCAGCGGTGGGACTGCCAAAGCTGATTGTCTTAAAAGAACGCAGTCTGTTCCTAGGTTGCCAAGTGTTAATATAAAGTTCCAAGACTATACTTGTTTAGGGGATAAACACTTGTTGTGTTTAATAAGCCCATGAAAATGTTTGCAGTTAGAAAGTTTTAACCCCACAAACGTTCAAATTGCAAACAAACATCCAGCTTCAAAACATGCAATATTGGCAATAAAGCCGAGGTTGGCTGAGTTAACCACAATGCCCTTTGATGTTCAACAATTTCCCCTTTTCCCACATTCAACATAGCAGACTTCCTGTTAGAAATTACTACGCCCGCTAATTTCGGGTCGAGGAACAGACTGCCACATTCTAATTATGTTCAAAGGTCATCACTCATTCCATTTTAATAATATAGAGACATTAAATGTTTTTTAATCTTAATATTACTGTTTTTTATAATGTGTAGGATGACAACATTGTCTAAATTGTTTACCTGTTTTATTATCCTATTCAGCTTTATGTTGTTATAACATTTTATTGTATAATACTTATTTATTCATTATATCTTAGTATCATTATTTATTAATTCAAAGATCGACACACGTTCCATCTTTACAATATAGAAACATTCAATGCTTTTAATCTTAATATCACTACTTTTTGTTATGTATAGTATAGCAACTTTGTCTAAATTGTTTGCATTTTACATATTTTGAATCGTCTACTCAGCTTCTTATGTCGTATATCATCTTTTATAAAATACTTACTCGTTGTATTTTAATATCATTACTAATTAATTAATTATTATTTAATATTAAGGACAACGGAAAATAATTGTACTTTGATGTGTTTTCCTCAATATTATTATATATGATTGTTCTCTTAATATGTCTCCATGTACAATGGAACATCGCTTAACGGTTACCTCACTAATACAGCCACCTCGCCATTAAGACCACACTAGGAAAGTCTCTAATTATTTATGTAACAGTAACGGGTGTGTGCGCGCGTGCGTGGGTGCGTGCGTGCGTGGTAAACTTCAGGTGAGTATGTTCCGGAGGCCACTCCATGCAGAAGTAGGACGATGCGGGGCATTGCCGTTTGAGCTGCGGCCACTGAGACAATCCGCGCTACCGCTGAGCTTCATAGCCATCGAGGTAAACCTGCAGAAATCACATGTTATGCATAGGCGTCGGAACCGGGGGAGGAGTGCTTGGAGTGGGGCTCAGCCTAAAATATTTTGATGGTGGCTGGTGATGGGATTAGCTTCCCAATATTTAGAGCCTCACGTTGGTGTTTTGGTGAGCTTCGTGGAGGGGGTAAATGGAGGGTTTTGAAGAGCCTACAAGTATTTTGGCGAGCCTCGGGGATGGGGAGGGGGGTAAATGGAAGTTTTTGAAAGCCTCAAGGTAGGGCTTTTCCCGAGCCTCAAGGGGGATGCAAATGGACGTTTTTGGAGAATATCAAGGTGTGGTTTTGGTGAGCCTTAAGCGGGGGTGCAATTGAAGATTTTTGTAGAGCCTCAACCCCCCAATTCACCACGTACCGACGCCAGTGTTGTCATTCATGCAATCAGGTTCATAATGTCTGATCGTTTTGTTATGAAAGGAAACATGTGATGTAGCATAAGTCATATTTATTGATAGGTCAAAAAAATACTGTAAGGCTTAATGCGGATACATGTACAGTTTTTTAAACAGAATATACAATGTCGTTGTGGCACTTTATACAACGGCATTGTCTATGTGACGTTCAAAAAAGGCATGTTTAACGTAGGATATTAGAACGAGTCGCGGTTCAATAACTTTGAGAGGATCGTGCACTATTACTGGTTGATAATGAACGATCTCTGGAGGAAAATACACTGTGCACGGCAGCAATGATATGGCAACAGATTCGTCCGTGGTTTGGGTCTAATCCATTATCATCGAGACATAATGCATTGTTGTCTCAGGCTATTGGACGTGTCTCTTTTTCCGGGGAGTTGGGGGTCTCGGGGGGGGGGGGTGCTGTTGCAGGTTTTAAAAACGTTAAAATAGGTTAATACCTACTAAGCCTACGCGATCAATACGAACCATAAAAAACCTGGCTGCGGCCATTTTGTTTCGGAGATTGGACGAGTTAGTTCTTGTTCTAGTTGTTTTACGCGCTCGGCAACGTTTTGTTAACTGACTAGTCTGCATTATTGTGGTCGCAATGTAATGGTCTTATGAGGTCTTCTTCAACTAGTCAGCCCTTTTCAAAACATTATTGCAAAACTGACCGTTATATGCTGGCACTGATGGTGCCTGGTCACTGCCAGGTGCTTGTCGTCGTCAGTGGTTCTCTTGCGTCCAAAACTGACCGTTATATGCTGGCACTGATGGTGCCTGGTCACTGCCAGGTGCTTGTCGTCCTCAGTGGTTCTCTTGCGTCCAAAACTGACCGTTATATGCTGGCACTGATGGTGCCTGGTCACTGCCAGGTGCTTGTCGTCCTCAGTGGTTCTCTTGCGTCCAAAACTGACCGTTATATGTTGGCACTGATGGTGCCTGGTCACTGCCAGGTGCTTGTCGTCCTCAGTGGTTCTCTTGCGTCCCACATTGAGACGGGACAGATATTAACGTGATCTCTGAGTCACGAAGGATACACAGTTCCAATGTTGAGAGCCAGGTTTTTACACCAAATATCATGCTTGCCCGGTCCGGGTTTCGAACTCTGAGCGCTTGCATGCCAGGCGGGTGTGCTAACCACTACACTAGCCGCGCTTCCAGTTAGGATACATTGCAGTAAACATTCGAGTCATGACAACCTCTTGCTCTGCACTAGAAGGAATTCATTTAAAGATTGCTGACGACATACCGTGTCTTCACAACTGTCAATAGACCATTTCCGCGGCGCATGCGTTGTGCGCGTACGAGAACGGTTGCGGGTTAACTCGGATCAAGATTTAGATTAAGTGTCACAGATGGTATATGTATATGCATTTAGTACAACGATAACCACTTTAGTCCACAACTCAAACATGTCCATAAACTATCCAGATGCGCCGTGGTGACGGGACCTGTGTAATTTATCTTTCAACTGTTATCCCTTTCCCTGTAAGATTAAATCAGGTCTATGAAACTGGAATATATAATATCTGTTTTGATAATGCAGTATGTTAAGGTCCAATACTCTGACATGTTAATAAGATGTAGTCGATTTTGTTCACAACAATACTCTGTGCTACGATCACGTGGTGCCAGCCGCGTCATCGCACAGGGAGCATCCCTTTGCCTGTGTGGCGGAATACATTGTATACGTGCGCCTAAAGCTATAAGCTATAGCACAAATTAATAACTTTGCGCAGGCATGGAGAGGAAATAGTTTCTAAATGTGTCGACATATTGCTTGCTAATTAACTCTTGTGTGCATATTTTGTTTCATGATTATATTTTGATGGTGTTTGGGAAGAAAGTGTGTTTGTACTTGTCCACGCGTGTGAATGTCGGGAAGTCACGATATGCGTTGCCTTTGATGCAAGCTGATGCTGCGTTGAGTGAAGTTGCTGTTATGTCTGCTTAACGTGCTTTCTTTACAGGTTTACAAGGATGTTCACTCAAACACCACCTCAACGTTTTTGGTCGTATTTAGCAATTACTGCACGAACACTATTCTTACACAACTATATTCCACACACACACACTCACGCACGCACGCACACACGCACGCACACGCACACACGCACACACACACGCACACACATACCCACAGTTGGCAATGCACCCGTTTTTATAGCTGAGTGAAGTGGAACAACACAGAGTGAACGAAATTTTCCAAGCTTCGACGCGGAAGTAATAACACTCAAACCCAGACTCTCTCTATTGAGAGTAATATGTTCTAAACACTTCGATGTGGCGCCCCGCATTTTACAGATTAAACGCTTAAATCAAATTTAGCTTCCGACCGTCAAGCGCATTTTTACTCACACTTAAATTACTTGACATTCATTTTCTGAACGTTGATATTTGACAAGGCTTCCGCTTCAGAAATTTGTTGGTGATCGTTCTGACAAAATTGGCCACTTCACCCAGTATTTGTCAGCAGCGCAGAAGTCCACGCGACGTCAGGCATATAAGGCGAGGCGGTTGAACACGTCGACATATTGGAGACGAACACGACCAAGGCTCTGGCGAGGTAACGTGTCAATTATTTTTGTTGTTGATTCTTAGTGATCTGCAATCGCCCCGATTTCGACTCCCTATCCCGCTTGCGCCACACCCTCAGTTCGATTGTCCAAAAATATCGAACTCAGCGCGTAATGCGATAAGGATAGGGTAACGAGTCGAGGTCGGGGCGCATGCAAACAATCTCTATTACCTGATTCAATTATAGGGGATGAGCCGTCTCTTGTGGAAAATCAGTTTTATTTTCCATAAACAAGTTTGAGGTATTTATGTTATCAAGCGATTGTCGTGTGGTTGTAGTATGTACTGCTAAAACAGTAGCTTTACTTGACAGCGATAACAATAATAGCCAAACATGTAATCGTTAGTTATGTTGGGCCAAGAGTGGGTGAGTCTAGGGCATGGTTCTCCATTGTGCAGTGCGTGAAGTCCCCAGACAGGTCACTGCTTAACACGGGAATGTCGTTCTCATTGTATGAAATACGTGTCCTATTGATCAATGTAAAGATGACTTGTTTTATTTTACCTCAACAGGAATCAAACGTGCACCATTCATTCACTCTCGGACTGACAGTTAGAGCATTATACACTTCATTTCATTGTGTTAAATATTATTTTTCAGATAGACGCAATTCCATAGGTGTAGCGAGCATAACGGAGACGTCCATATGTTAATACGCTGACACCGGGGGCAGTCTGGCATCATCTCCTCCTAGTTGCCGCACTCGCCTCTTTCTATGTTCAGTAATACGCTTCATTTGAAGACCGTTGGCCTTTGATTTACAACTTCACAAAAACTTTATTTACTGTTAATTAGTTATGTGTTTGTTGCGCACACTGAAACAGTGGTCGAAGTGAATGACGAGCCACTCTGCAGAGGGCGACACTGTGGTATTACGTTCGCTTTACGGAGAAATATTGTCATTGGCGACAGCAGAAATAACCTGTGGACAAGTTCAAATAATTAATTCAATAAAAGGTGGAACTCTTTTGGTTGAACGAGGCGGAGGGTGCGTTTAATGCACCCTTTGTACTCAGCGTACGGGTCTAATATATACACTGTATTTATAGCGGGTGTCCATAACACTGACGCAAGAATGTTTGATTTTAGGTCGGTGCCTTGTAATCTACGACCGTCGTCTGCAACATTGCTTAATTCCACGAAGAATTTGCAAATAGGTGTGCAACGATGTGAGCATCTCTTTAAAATAATAATAAATTTGACGTGTACATATCTGCTTCAAACATGGCTTGAATTATAGACAAGTTTGGTTTTATTTTGCAATTATTTAATTCGTTATGTTCGCAGTATCCATGGGAATTATGTGAACTTATTGCAATTGCTTTTGTTTAAAACGGTTGTTGAAATTCCTTCTTACATAATATTGCTCTTATATGTGCATGTGCCGTGTGCAAAATTATTTCGCAAGCATAGCTACCCGGTTTCCGCATTTATCTCACCACATCGGAAATCGTATTAACTTCCAGCAAGATATTGTACTATTTTAAAGATCTGTGCTAATATTTACAGCAAGACATTCGGATAATTTCCTAGATTTATTCCTGCGAAACGGCGTATACACGTGCACTAGCTATTTTGAATTCTTATTCCTAGTGTGACAGTTGACGTGAGACAGAAACATGAAAATCACGGTACGTATGCTAACTGTAGAGATGCAATCCTTATGAAGCAATCAACGCCACCATCAACAACATTATTATATATACTATTTCATGATCAGTATTACTAGGTCTACTAGTAGAACTACTAGCATCGCCACTGTGTTAAGAATCTCTCTCGCGCGCATGTACGCGCATACACAAACACTCGGACCCTCGCACTCAATCGCTCGTTCGCTCACTCACTCACTCACTCACTCGCCCACCTCCCCCCCTCTCTCTCTCTCTCTGTCTGTCTGTCCGTCTGTTTCTCTCCCTCTCACTGTCTCTCTCCCGCCCCACCTCTCTCTATCTCTCTCTCTCTCTCTCTCTCTCTCTCTCTCTCTCTCTCTCTTCTCTCTCCTCTCTCTCTCTCTCTCTCTCTCTCTCTCTCTCTCTCTCTCTCTCTCTCTCTCTCTCTCTCTCTCTCTCTCTCTCTCTCTCTCTCTCTCTCTCTCTCTCTCTCTCTCTCTCTCTCTCTCTCTCTCTCTCTCTCTCTCTCTCTCTCTCTCTCTCTCTCTCTCTCTCTCTCTCTCTCTCTCTCTCTCTCTCTCTCTCTCTCTCTCTCTCTCTCTCTTCTCTCTCTCTCTCTCTCTCTCTCTCATCTCTCTCTCTCTCTCTCTCTCTCTCTCTCCTTCTCTCTCTCTCTCTCTCTCTCTCTCTCTCTCTCTCTCTCTCTTCTCTCTCTCTCTCTCTCTCTCTCTCTCTCTCTCTCTCTCTCTCTCTCTCTCTCTCTCTCTCTCTCTCTCTCTCTCTCTCTCTCTGTCTCTCTCTCTATCTCGCTCTATCCCTCCTTCTCTCTTACTATCGCTGTCTCTCACATGCCCCCGCGAACGCCCACGCACACGTACACACACCACACGCACGCACGCACACGCGCACGCACTTACAATTATTATTCTCATCACGATGATCATCCTCGTCCTCATAATCGGTTACTAGTACCAGTATCATGTTTTCATTGTTGATTAAACAATCACAACGTATTACCCGTGGTATCATATCACGACAGTGTATTGAATACTATGAGAAACACAAGGTCATAAAAGTATAATTTTCACATGTCTGATACCAGATCTAACAATATATATATATACATATATATATTTATATATACATATACATATATACATATATACATACACACACATATATACATATATATATATATACATATATATATATATATACATATATATATATATACATATATATATATATACATATATATATATATATATACTCCTAACATCAGCGTACGTCGACCAAATATGCATCAGGGACCGCCTTAGGCACTCCGCCATTTTTAAGCAGATCTCAACCGGTTTTTTTGTGATTTTGAGACGTTTTCTCGGAAGTTGTATATCCTATCTCTCATAATGGAGTGGTCGACCTATGTTGCCGTTAGACATATATATATTGTTATATATATATATATATATATATAATGATATATATATATATATATATATTACATTACCATGAAAATTTTCTGTGTTGAACATGTCACTTACGACCTTGTGTTTCCCATGGGACGTTTGTTAATATTTAATATACATATCATGACATCGTACAAAGCTTCCTCCTGGTGTGCATGTTGATGGTGATTCATGAAACGACGGCGGCGCTTCGTGGAAAAAACTACACGCCTTCGGAGTATGCCGAGGAATACTTCCGGTTCATGCGCTGCAGGAAGAAATGTCGCGATCTACTTCAAGCGCTGCAAAGAAGGTTGCACTATAACGTCATTCATGAAAATAACCTCTTGCGAAGACATGAATCAGCGATGCAAGAAGACATGTAAAAGCATTTGGACTTTTTAAAAAGTTTGTTATGATTTGTATGCAATAACGTGTAAGTAGGCATGCATGTGTGGTCATAGGCGAAGAAACGGGGATGAGCATAATTAGAGTGAGTGGATTATCCCCCTATATTTTGTGAATTTTGTAGATGTTTTGAGTTGCAATTTTCGCTAGCTTAAACTGTATCATCTCGTGATTTATACCTGAACATATTCAACAAACACACCCGTTTTGTGAAGTTATGCCCGACAGCGTATTTAGAAGTAGCACTGCACAAAAATTGCAACACCACCCATCCTCCCTTTCCTCCACTCCCCGTCTAGCGATGACGTGTCCAATCTGTAACAGCACCCATCCTTCCTCTCATCCACTCCCCGTCTTGCGATGACGTGTCCAACTTGCAACAGCACCCATCCTCTGTCTCCTCCACTCCCCGTCTTGCGAGGACGTGTCCAACCTGCAACAGCACCCATCCTTCCTCTCCTCCACTCCCCCTCTTGCGAGGTCGTGTCCAATCTGAAACAAAACCCATTCTCCCTATTCCTCCTCTCCCCTGTCTTGCGATGTCGTGTCCAATCCAACAGCACCCAAGTGACGAGTGGAACACCTTTACAAATCTGGAACGACACCGTGAAATATCTCCAACAGCACGTCCCCGTCTTCCGATGTTATTTCTAAGAGGCAGCGAAGCGCTGTGGCTCTGGCTCAGCTCTCCCCGGTATTCACCTCGTTCCGACGCCTGTGGTGGTATACGTACTCCCCAACATTGTCTCGTACACGTCTGTGAAACTGGCCTCATTAACTAGTAGTTTCTCGTAAACAAACCATTACCTAGTACGTCGATCCACTGCTTTCCCGCGCATGCTCAGAAAAGATGTCAATAAACAATGTGAAATATCGATTAATTGCACCGCGCGTGACTTTGATGCAAATCACAGTTAAACTTCGCAAAACAGGTCTTTTTTTAAAGCATGATCTGTGATTTACAAAACAGTATGGGATTTCAAATGCGTAAGTCAAACATAAGAAACATCGTTATACTTACAGGTGACCGGTAAGAGTTGGTACCTATTAGTACAGTTTGAATGTTCATTTGCTGTGCAGCGAACAACAGTGAGTTCAAGATGGAAGATTCAATATTTAAATGTATTGTTCGTTTGAATAAATGTAGTGGTGTCACAGCAGACGTTTTACGACCAGGTCTGTATTTGACACGATAATAGGATATTGCATTGAACAGACGACACAAATTATTGCAACAGCGTTGTATAAATGCTTGGATCAACCAGTATTTAAATTAAAAGTGGAGTTTGTTTGATACTTTTAAAATAAGCAATTGTCTTGCTGTCTGTGTGTACTGGTTTTATTACAAGCATTTCTGCAGTTATTTTAAGGGAGAAGAATCCCAATAGCAATGGCTCGAAGGGTCCATCTTTTCGCCAGTTAGGCACACTGTAGTTTGGCTCAAAAACGACTCATAATAACTATTATTAGTATTGATTATGGGTGAGACGACGGATTGGTGTACATTAGCGTTGTTTCATCTGTGATATAGATGCACATGTATAGATGTACGTGAGTACCATTCGGGTGGCATTCTAGAAATGATGAAATGGCAATAGTTCTGTGGTGTTCAACAGCGGCGTCGTCGTAGGAATGGAGTTCGTCATACACTTGATATTAAACAGTCGAGTTATTCCACGAGTCCGTTATCGTTGTATTTATTGACTATATTAGATGATAGATTGTCTCAAATCGAATGCATAAATACTGACACATGCACATTTATATACAATAGTCATCGTCGCTGAAAAAGTCGGTAACATATATTTATATAGTTGTTTATCATTATTCGTATAAAATGTAAAAATAAATAGATAAACGCACGCGTGTTCCTCATACATACACACGCACACACGGTCTGTCACTCACTCACTCACTCACTCACTCACTCACTCACTCACTCACTCACTCACTCACTCACTCACTCACTCACTCACTCACTCACTCACTCACTCACTCACTCACTCACTCACTCACTCACTCACTCACTCACTCACTCACTCACTCACTCACTCACTCACTCACTCACTCACTCACTCACTCACTCACTCACTCACTCTCATTCACTTTCTCAAACACTCACTCGCTCTCTCGCTCACTCACTTACTCACTCACTCACTCACTCACTCACTCACTAACTCACTCTCTCATACACATTCTCAAGCACTCAGTCGCTCTCTCGCTCACTCACTCACTCACTCACTCACTCACTCACTCACTCACTCACTCACTCACTCACTCACTCACTCACTCACTCACTCACTCACTCACTCACTCACTCACTCACTCACTCACTCACTCACTCACTCACTCACTCACTCACTCACTCACTCACTCACTCACTCACTCACTCAGGGACGCAGTGGCCGAGTGGTTAGAGAACCAGACTCGAATGGAGGGACCAGATTCAAATCCCGGCGCCGGCTGAACAGATACAGGAACTGGAGGAAGAACTTAAGGAAACCAAGTTGGCACGGGATGGGATCGGGATCAGAGAAGTCAGAAGAAGAGAGGGATGCTTTACTAACTTACAAAGCGGCCATCTACTATACCATTCCACAGCAAACAACGGCCAAGCTGGAGTAGGCTTTCTCATTAAAAAAAATTGAAAGACAATATTGTAAGGGTTGATAGCATCAGCCCCTTGTTCTATGTATAACAACGCTCTACAAGATGAACATAGTACAAGTATATGCATCAACGACATCATACTCAGAAGAAGACACAGAAAACTTCTACAACGACATGGATGAGACCTTAGAAAAGCCAACCCACTACACGATATTGATGGGAGACTTTAATGTGCAAATAGGGAAACGAACAAACATTTCGGAAATGGCAACAGGCAAATTTGGCCTAGGTGCGAGAAATGAAAGAGGCGACACCTTGGTAGAATGGGTAACATCAAGAAAATACAAAATCATGAATACCATGTTCCAGAAGAAAGCAGGGAGGAGATGGACACGGAAATGCCCAAATGGAGAAACGAATGAACAACATCCTGACAAACAAATCAGACATGGTCACTGACGTAGCTGTCATCAAACATGTCAACATTGGAAGTGACCATAACATGGTAATGAGCAACATCAAACTGGACGTCAAGGCTGAAAGGAAGAAGTTGATAAATAAGAGACCACCGAAATACCACACAAATCGGAAGAAAAAAGATCGAATTCCAACTCGAACTGCCAAATCGATTCGAGACACTACAGGACCTAGACGACATCGACACCATGAGCGAAAAAATCACTGAGATGATCCAACTAAGTGCAACAAGTGTAGCCAAAGCAATCAACAGGAATGTAGTGACGAGAATTTTGTCACTGCCACGAGCACTAATAAAGAAACGACGAGAAATGGTGGATAACGGCGACCGTAAAAAGCAAATACAGTACGAAATATGCAAGACCATTAAAATGAAAGCGAAGGAGGATACCAGAAAGTACAAACAAGAGATCATACGAGAAACGATTATGTCACCAAAGAGCCTGAAAAAAGCAAGAAGAACGCAGGCACTAGGCCGAGACGTACTGATTACACTTCTAGACAAGCAGGGTAGAGAAATACATGACCAAGATATGACAATGGAACGATTAGAGGAATTCTACACCGAGCTATATGAAATTGAACAGAATACCATAATTCACACCGACCCGAAAGAGGTACCAGAGATAACCATGGTTGGTGGAAACTGCACTAAGAGATAGGAAGAACGGGAAGACATCAGGCAACGACCATGTAAACATTGAAACATTAAAAGCAGGAGAAAATATCATCTCGAAGACATTGGCTAAGCTGTATACTAAATGCTATCAGAAAGACGAATATCCACCGCTTGGAAGACCAATATGTCTGTTATCAAACATCTACAAATTACTCACAAAGATACTAAAGAATACACTAGAAAAGACACTGGACGAAAACCAACTATGAGAGCAAACAGGATTCAGAAGCAGGTACTCAACGACAGACCACGTACACATCGTAAACCAACTGAAAGAGAAGTGCCGAGAATATAATATCCCGCTCTGCATCGCTTTCGTCGACTACGAGACGGCTTTCGACTCGATGCAAACTCAAGCAATACTGACCTCCCTTCAAGAACAGGGGAAGCAGATGTGTACATCGATCTCCTGAAAGACATCTACACCAACAGCTCGGTGACAGTCCACCTACACAAAAAGAGCAATAAGATCAACATCAAGAGAGGAGTACGACAGGGTGACACCATATCGCCCAAGCTGTTCACGGCAACACTCGAAAGCATATTCCGAAGACTGACCTGGGAAACCAGAGGCTTGATGATAGACGAAGAATATATGAAATATATATATCAACACGACGCAGATAGAGAACGTTGAAAGCTGCGTCTATCTGGGACAGCGATACACTTTCAGAGACAAAAAACAAGATAAGAAGATTCAAAGAAGGATCACTGCCGATTGGACAGCATTCGCCAAACACAGCGACATCTTCAAGGGACACTTTGGAACCTGCTTGAAGAGACAAATCTTCAACTCATGCGTACTTCCAGCGATGACATACGGCGCGGAAACATGGACACTCACCATCCAGGCAAAGAACAAGCTAGCAGCCGCACAAACAAAGATGGAAAGAAGTATCTTAAACATCACATATCGGGAGAGAGACAACAAACATATGGGTAAGGCAGAAGACAAAGGTCATAAACGTGATAGAACAAATCAGAAGACATATATGGACCTGGGCAGGACACATCAGCAGACTACGAGATAACATCGCGTGTCATAACCTGGAGACCTTCGAAGGGAAACAATCTAGAGGAAGACCAGAGAGACGGCTGAGAGACGAACTAGACGAGTACTGGAAGGGCACCATCTGGCAGAGGATAGCGCAAGACAGGCAGATTTGGAAACGACGTGCTGAGGCCTTCGCCCAAGCACGGCATACTACGGCTACACAATGATGATGATGTTGATGATTAGTTTATAATGTATAAATAGATTTTGTGTACACGCACTTATACGCACGCACAGGCGCGCAAACACACATACACGCACGCGCGCACCTCCCACACACACACACACTCACGCTCAGTCACTCACTCATTCACACACTCGCCCACTCACTCACTCACTCACTCACTCACTCACTCACTCACTCACTCACTCACTCACTCACTCACTCACTCACTCACTCACTCACTCACTCACTCACTCACTCACTCACTCACTCACTCACTCACTCACTCACTCACTCACTCACTCACTCACTCACTCACTCACTCACTCACTCACTCACTCACTCACTCACTCACTCACTCACTCACTCACTCACTCACTCACTCACTCACTCACTCACTCACTCACTCACTCACTCACTCACTCACTCACTCACTCACTCACTCACTCACTCACTCACTCACTCACTCACTCACTCACTCACTCACTCACACACTCACTCACTCACTCACTCATTCGCTATCTCGCTCACTCTCTCACTCACTTACTCACTCACTCATTCTGTATCTCATTAACTCATTCACTCGCTCACTCTCTCTCATTCACTCTCTCTCACTCACTCGCTCTCTCGCTCGGTCACTCTCTCATTCACTCTCTCACTCACTCGCTCTCTCGCTCAGTCACTCTCTCATTCACTCATTAATTCACTCACTCTCTCATTCACTCATTCACTCATTCACTCACTCTCTTATTCTCTCTCTCGTTCACTCTTTCGCTCACTCACTCCATCTCCCATTCATTCTCTCATTCATTCAGTCACTCACTTACTCACTCACTCACTTACTCGCTCACTCGCTTGTTGTCTCACCCGTCCGGAAGATTCATCAACTACTTATTGCCATCGATCTTTCCAGGGTTGCTTCGGGAAAACGTTTGAGGGTGATATACGTCCATTCCTCAGCGGCGCATCCAGAGAGAGGAACCTGTGGAGGAGGGGGGGGGGGGGGCACAAAAAGCTACACTGGCGGCCGAACCAAATGGTGTAGAAAATTTGTCGCTGCCGCGCCGCCGTAAATTCAGCTTCTCGGCTCGACTGGGGACATCGGAAGACGGGGAGGGCGGTTGACATTTTTCGGCTATTCTTCAGCTTCTCCGCTGTTTCGCCTGGCTCGACTGTGACACCGGAAGATGGGGGAGGTGAGGGGGAGAGAGTACTGTTGGATATTTTTCGCCCCCGCATCGGCGTAACTTCATCTTATTGTAGCCGGAGCCGGAGCCTCCTGGATCCGCCTATGTTCCTTCATGCTGTCGAACCACATTTTCCTTGGTCTTCCATTCTTTCATCTCATCCAGTGTCATGTAGAATTACTTGGACGACCGATGCTGCTGCATAAAGTGATATGTCCGTACCGAGGAGTATACAGCGTTTAAAACAGGCATTTCGTGTTTCCGGTGCAACTCGGCTCTTTCCGTGGGTCTGGCCAAAGAGGCTGCATCAGAGTTTGTTTGCTATCCTTCGTTTGAATAAAAACGCTTCGAATAATTATATTCACTAGAAGGTAACATACCGTGCTTGCACACGGGTTGTTGTAGAGCAATTACGATGTTCTAAATGAACGGTCGGCGAGTTAAGTAGACTGACAAAGTGAAACATATGGAAACTACAAAGATATATTCTTCTGCAAGTAGTATGATACAAATATATTGAGTGCTTGTCTTTGGTAGTTTTAAAGAGGGCCTTGATATAACTCGGCATCCTTCTCAATCAATTCAAAGTAGTGTACACAGCGATTCGTGTTGACTCCGACACCGTGAAGCTGTGACTCGAGTGCGGTCGTCCACATGCGTAAAATCACACCACTTCGTATTGATATTAAACATCGAACCGCGTGCTTGGCAATGACACAGCTTGACAGTAAGTGTATACCTGTTTGTTTAACACTCCGTTTGTGACAGCAAACAATTATGGTGTGAAACATATAAGCTGACACTAAAAGCTTGGCACGATGCTAAGCCTGGGTAACAGGAGGGCAGTGGCGCAGTCTTAGAACATCGGACCCTCAATCTAGAAAACCCCGGTTTTAATCCTGTGTTTCTGTTTTGAACCTTGGGCAAGTTCGTTCCCTCTACGTTTTTCCTGTTCATTCATATGTATGAATAAATATATGGCTATAGTCAATGGTGAATATTTGTATACTTAATTTCAACGTGGCTGAATGCTTCCCAGAGAAGTTGAGGTTGTGTTCAATTGAACAAGTCTGTGAGGGGGCGAAGTGTAAGCGCAGTCCTGGATATAAAAACTGTATTATATAAAAACTTACCTTTACATTAAACGTTACAGGAAACGGTTATTGATCCGACAGATGTTCAAGTGATTGATCCATCGGAGTAAGAGTTGCTTGGTCCAATTAATAATCTGTCAGAGAAACAGTTGCTCAGGTGATTACTCCATGTGATTGAGTTCACGTGATTGATCCGTCGGAGCAAGGATTATTCATGTGATTGCGTTGATCCAACAGAACAGGTGCTGATCGTGTGACCATCGAAGAAAGAGTTGTTCAATTGATCCACTGGACAAAAGTTATTCCAGTGATTGATTGTGTCTATCACGGGAAGCTGATATATCAGTGCACGTGATATCCAAGTGATTGATCTACTGGAGCCGTAGTATTTCAGTTGATTGCTCCACCGGAGCAGGAATTGCCCCAATGATCTATCCACCTGAGTAAAAGTTGCTGAAATACCCGCCAATCGAGTACATCAAATGTGGGTTTTGTATTGTACACTCGGGGACCGGAAACAAAGGTCCTAGTACACATGCCGACTATAATGATAAACCTCGACTGTAAGCGGTATTTTGCAAATCTCATAGCGCCATAATTCTCATCGGTATATATGCAAATTGTGACACGTTCACATGTACAGTTTGTGGCCGGTATGAAACAGGCGGCCAAGGTAAACGCCACTAATTCAGTCGGCCATCATTCATCTTGCATCCACGTAACTAGATGTTAGTCATATATTTTGTTATTTTGGAATAAAATAAAACATTTTTCACCTAAAAAATGGTAATGTTTCACAACAAAATAATAAAAAAAATTAATTAAATTACTTAACTTCCCTGAAAATCAAAGTTGGCCAATCTCACAGAACACAATGGATGTGCATTTAAACATTTTCGTTGATTTCCTTATATTGGTAGATGTGCAGTTTGACGTTACACCAAGACAACACCGCTGATTGGTCAAAGATTACATTTTGAGCACGGTGATTTCTGAAAAATCGCGTTTGTTTCGGTATACCGTCGAGCACTTCTAGCACTCACCGAATTATCGCCGTGACACTGCGTTAGTTAAATCAGAGCGTTGTTTATTGCATTCCGTCGATGTTTACCGTTACGTGTACTAGGCCCGTAAGAAATCTTGACACGAAGTAGAGAAGTGTTATATGCAATAAGCTTCGTCTAGGTAGACTTATTGATATCGAGTACTTGAGACCCGGTTAGCTATCGAACGAGCTATGAAAATATTTAAAGTTTTACCAAGTTTAAGAGTAGTCGTTGACGAACGTAATTTACCTTATCTGAATAGTTGCAGCTTGATAGAAAACGCTTCAATGAAAATGTGAAATAGCTCATTCAAAACTAAATTAAATACGCATAAACCCATATTAAAATAAACATACGCTATATATGTAGCATAGTATCATCGATAACAGTGCTATTTACTCCTTTTGTATTACCAAATACGCTTACGTCACCGGATCAATATTATACTATAAGGGTCACCTTATTTTAGTTACGTTGTCCTCGACCGCGTCTTATGGTTGAGTGTTTACATGGCATTCAAGCATTCTTCAAGAAAGTTCTGCTGAGGCGAAAATGCATTTTGACCATAGTCGTAACTAAAACGGGGAGAGTAATCTAAACATCAGTACGATTCCAGTGTGAGTGTGTATGTTCGTGAGTGCGTGTGTGTGTGAGTGTGTGTGTGCGCGTGTATGTGTGTTTGTGAGAATACGAGTGTGTGCGTATGCGTGCGCGTGATCGCCCGCGCGCGCGCGCATGTGTGCGTGCGTGCATGTATGTGTGCGAACGTACGCGGGTGCGAGCATGCCGGTTTGTATTTGCGTGTGTGCGTGTGTGAGTATGCGAGTGTGGTGTTCGTGCATGTGGTGTGTGACACAAACGTGTGTGCATGTATGTGTGTTGCGTTTTTTGTTCTGGAATATCCCGGTAGTAATAATTATTGATGTTGATTGCTACTCATTTACATGAGTATATTAATAGGTTAACACGTAATTGCCTACACGCGTGCGTTCCAGGTAACGTTCGCCATCTCCGAGTAGTAATTGAGAATGCACATTGCATATTCCTGTAATTGAAATACATGGCTTATAGACTTACACAACAATGTCTATCTATACAACAACAAAATCTTAGTAGATACGTACCAAAGATCAAGTCTTACACACTGCTAATACGCATCCTGTCTAAATTACTAACTTTATTTTAAAAAGTTTCGCTAATAATAATTTAAACGTCTAAGAGAAATACTCCTCCACTAAAACATGTCTGCAAACTTCGGTAGGAATTAAACTTGAATGAGAGTAGCAAGGTTCAACTGGACGAGAAAACCACTTTACATACAAACGTGACAAATGTTTCATTGACGTTTGAGAAGCCGCCGTGTGTCTTGGCAAGCGTCATACATTGCATCTTGTGCGGCAAAGCTGTTGCATTAGCTGTGGTGAGTGAAATATACTTTATTTGCAATGTAAATAAGTTTTGTTTTCAGTGGAAGTCATTACATGTCTTACATTCACCTTGTGTGCTTCTTTTAAATATTCGGTACTCGAACCATTGAATCAGTGTATC
>OZ023207.1:60499061-60501249 GCA_963995525.1 Escarpia spicata | reverse complement strand
GGAATTAAAATCGATATACACCAGAGAGGGCAGATACGCGTTAGTTATACTTTGTTGGACTCTCGATAATCCAAACACTTGCCATTTGGAGTTAATTATCTGTGAGTCAGTCTTGTCAAATCTTGATCAATCGTGTTTTAGCGTGAACACTGACTAGAGAAAAGAAAACATGAAAATCACGGTATGTAGATTCAATACTTATACAATTGTCATCATCATACTACTAACACTGCCAACAACACCACCATCACCACCATCACCACAACCACCACCACAATCACAAACACCACTACCACCACCGCCAACAACACCACCATCACCACCATCACCACCATCACCACCATCACCACCATCACCACCATCACCACCATCACCACCATCACCACCATCACCACCATCACCACAACAACCACCACAATCACAAACACCACTACCACCATCGCCAACAACACCACCATCACCACCATCACCACCATCACCACCACCACCATCACCACCACCACCATCACCACCATCACCACAACCATCACCACCACAACCAACAACAACACCATCAACACCATTAACACTATCAACACCATCAACACCACCACCACCATCACCACCACCACCATCACCACCATCACCACCATCACCACCATCACCACCATCACCACCATCACCACCATAACTACCACAATCACAAACACCACTACCACCACCGCCAACAACACCACCATCACCATCATCACAACAACCACCACCACCATCACAAACACCACTACCACCAACGCCAACAACACCACCATCACCACCATAACAACGACAACCACCACAATCAAAAACACCACTACCACCATCGCCAACAACACCATCATCACAACCGTCACCTCAACCACCATCACAAACACCATTACAACCATCGTCAACAACACCATCATCACCACTATCACCACCATCATCACAACCACCACCACTACCATCACAAACATCACTACCACCACCGCCAACAACACCACCATCACCTTAACCACACCACAATCACAAACACTACTACCACCTCCGCCAACAACACCACCTCACCACCATCACCACCATCACCACCACCACCACCATCACCACCATCACCACCATCACCACCATCACCACCATCACCACCATCACCACCATCACCACCATCACCACCATCACCACCATCACCACCATCACCACCATCACCACCATCACCACCATCACCACCATTCATTTATTGATTTTCACTGATATATTTTATTTTATTCTATATTATTAATCGTATCCATTACACACACGCAGTCACAAATACACGCGCGCACGCACACACACATACACACACACGTACGCACGTTTCAACTGCGATTAATATACCATTGCTATTCGATTCATATACGATTAATATTAATAATCGATCAATATCATCACCACGAAGATCGCCCACGTCCTCGATAATTCGTTTTGCATTTGTTACTTAATAATTACAATTAGGATGTAACGAATGTCTTATCGAATAATGTTATTGACACTTGCGCAGTGCTGCTTCCTGGTGACGTGTTTCCTGTTAGCGATACATGAGTCGAGCGAAGGGTCAACAAAGCACCACTACAAATTCATCCGTTGTTCGGATAAATGCCGTGACGTTTACAAACGCTGCACGGAAGGCTGCAGCATGACGACATACTTGAAATCAACGACGTGTGAACTACTCCGCAGACTATGTATGACGAAATGTAAACGCATATGGCGAAAGATGTGATGTTCCTTGGTTGTTGGATAATTGCAAACGGTATTTCAAAATAAACATAGGCTGTATTTTAAATGTACAATCGAAGTGCCCATATATAAAACAACATTTGTAAGTACATTGTTACAAACTAGACTTGTAAGATGCTGCTGAAGAACTGGCGAACATTTTGGCGTAACAAATAGCTTAGTGACGCATTATACGCAGGTCGTAAGTTGATGGTTGCATTGTGCAAACAATAAACTTTACGTATTAACACGAATAAAACGTTTTGTATTGATCTATTCATACATATTCATTGGTGACTCTTGGTGTTTCTCAGGGGCGGATCAAAATAGGATAGTTTATGGTTGGACAGAGCCTAATTGCACCCCCTTAGGCTTCCCTAAAAACATCCACTGTCGCCGGAACGAAATTAATATTAGGTGGGCTGAGCCGGATCTTCTGTAT
>OZ023207.1:60459061-60494061 GCA_963995525.1 Escarpia spicata | reverse complement strand
TTATATTTTTTGGAAGATATCACTACATGGGTAGACGAGGGATTACCCATCAGTAGGTATATTTTACTTAGATGTTCAGAAAGCTTTCGACAAAGTGCCACATCAAAGGTTACTGCTTAAACTATAGGTCCATGGCATAGGAAATGGTTTAATTAAGTGGATAGAAAAATGGCAAATTGACAGAAAATAACGGGTAGTAGTTGATGGTGATGCTTCAAACGGGAAATCAATTTTGAGTGGGGTACCACAGGGATCAGTACTGGGACCTATATTATTCTAATATATATCAACGATTTGGACGAAGATATAACAAGCAAGGTGTTGAAATTTGCGGATGATACAATTGTTTAGAAGGATTAAACGTGATGAAGATAGACAGCATTTACAAGATGATCTTGACAGATTGATAAAATGGTCTGAAAAGTGGCAAATGTTCAATTTTAGAAAATGTAAATGCCTCCACACAGGACATGGGAACGAATATGTACAATATACAATGGGAGTTTATGTACTAAGTACTATTGTAAAAGAAAAGCACTTAGTGTTAACCATTAGTGCTGATATGAAGGTTTCCGAGCAGTGCGGTATTGCCGCTTCAAAAGGAAATCAAATCCTTGGATTAATTAGGCAAAACATAACGTATAAGGAAAAAGCTAATAATACCGCTGTACAAAACAATAGTTGGGCCTCATTTAAAATATTGTATTCAAGCGTGGAGGCCATACCGCAAGAAGGACATATATATGCTAGAAAGAGTACAGAGGAGAGCGACTAAAATGATATCAAAACTGAGGGATCTTAGTTACGAAATACGCCTCAAAAAGGTGGTTTAACAACACTAGAGACCAGGAGATTGAGAGGAGACCAGATAGAAGTATTTAACATATTGAATGGTTATGAAAATATTGATAGAAATATTGTTTTGTCAGTTAAGAAAGATGGAAGGACCAGAGGACATGAAGTTACAATAGTAAAGGAGCAGTGTAGATTAGATATAAGAAAGTGCTCATTCTCACAAAGGATTGTAAATGAATGGAACATATTATCTCCTGATTGTGTTGGTGCTAGTAGCGTGAATATGTTTTAAAACAAAATTGACACATACCTTAAAACGACGGAATACACGTAAATAAAAAGTATTGGACTCTCGATAAGCCAAAAGGCTTCCTTGTCCACCTGCCATCTAGAGTTAATTCTCTGGATGACAATCTTATTAAATCTTGTTAAATCCGTGTATAAATGGTCAATCAAAATACATACAAATGTAGGTTATTGAACGGATAAGTTGCTTGGCATTTCTACTTAGATACATGTTGTTGTTTTATTTGCTTGAATATATTTTCTAAGACAACACTTTTTTCTTTTGTTATTATAAATATTTATTTTGTATAGATATTTTATTTGTAAAAAAACTTAAATGACTTACCCGATGTTCCTCTGGCCAAATTATCATTACTACGTAATCTGAATATATATAATGCGTATGTATTGTTTGTTTGTATATGTGTATGTGTAAATGTCGATTACCACACATGCATACGCTTATATGTATTTATGTATGTCTGAGTAAGTGGTCATGGTAATTGGTATATCTCCAGCGCTGCGCGATTTGTTGTGAAATCGTCATAACATTAGTTTAAATATCACTTATTAGGTTGTTGTTTTATACAAGTTCTGGACGAGATAGCGTCTTCAACGTCAATCTGAATGGAACTGGGAACACAAACATTGTGTCAAAAGATAACACTGACGCTACCGCCATAGACGTTGAAGACAATACCAACAGGCTATGTTATGTTAACCGCGGTAGGTGCCATTGAATTGTCTCTAAACGTTCGTCATTCGCAGAGCGGTTGTAAAGAAATACTAAAATATAATATATGTATTATATGCACACGTCATTAAATGTATGGCTTAATAATAATAATAATAATATTTTATTTTGTTAAGCGCCACATCCAATATCGTTCACAGCGCTTTACAACAATATACAAGTATATGTAAAAAATAATGCGTTTGAATAAAAAAACAATAGTTATTATATCATAGAAAAAATGAACTAATGATAATAGCAATTAAAACAATAAATATAGTAGAAGTAGAAAAGGAATGTGATGTAAAATATAATAAAATAAAATTGTTAAGATCTTTTTTTTTCTTTATATCAGTAAACTAAAATTAATGTAAACATCAATAAATTAGGCTAAAATGTATACGAAAAATAAATAAATAGATAAATAAATAATAAATAAACGTTAAACATCAATCAGCTATGGTAAAACAGTGTTGGTAAGGGTCCGAGTTACATATACGCTGCAGTGAACAGATGAGTCTTCAACACAGATTTAAATGATTCCAGTGATGTTTTGTTAGTAATGCTTAACGGCAGAGCGTTCCACACCGCTGCCGCTGCGTGAGCAAATGTACAGTCACCGGCTCTGCTGCGTGTTCTCGGAACAACTAGTGCGTTTGAGTCAGCAGACCGAAGACGTCTGGCTGGCATGTAGACACGCACGAGTTTCTGCATGTAGACAGGCGAGAGGTCTTCGTGCAGGGACTTGTACGTAAGAACAGCGATCTTGAATGCAATGCGCTGTTGAATAGGTAGCCAGTCCAATTCGCGAAGAATAGGGGTCGCACTATCACAACGAGCCTGTCGAGTAATAAGGCGAGCGGCAGCATTCTGGAGTCGCTGCAATCGACCGATGTTATTGGTTGAGGTACCGAACAGTAAAGAGTTGCAGTAGTCCAAACGGGATGTAATCATGGCATTGACTACCCGTTCCGCTGTCGGTTGAGTAACGTAACGGTGAATCAACCCGATGTTGCGCAGGTGCAGCGAGCAAGTGCTGATAGTACGTGACACTTGCATAGTCATATCCAGGTGTCTATCAAGGTGGACGCCAAGATTTCTAACGTGATCAATTGCACAGATTTCATCTGTCCCGACGCGCACACGGTGCTCACTTACGATGGCAGATGCTGATTTGGGGACAACCGGTAGAATTTCTGTTTTCGTGTCATTCATGAGCAGATCATTCCAAGTCATCCACTCCTTCACGTCATCAATACATCGCTCGATCCGACACACGGCAGTCGTCAGAGAAGATGCATCCAGGTCGAAGTGACAGAACAGTTGTAAATCATCGGCGTAGTGGTGATATTTTAAGTCGTGATTGTGAATGATATCACCGATCGGTTGCACGTATAGTGAAAATAATAGTGGTCCCAACACTGACCCCTGCGGCACCCCCGTTAACAAAATCGTCTCGCTGGATAACACGCGGTCGATGACGACACTCTGCTTGCGATTACTTAGGTAAGATTCCAGCCAATGGAGAACCACTCTGGTGATGCCGTAGCGTCGTTGTAGGCGATCCAGTAGTATTGCGTGATCTACCGTGTCAAATGCGGCGCTTAGATCGATGAGTACAAGGAGTGTACCTTGTCTACGGTCTAGCGCGGTCCTGATCTCGTTGAGTACCCACTGTAGGGCTGTCTCGGTTGAGTGGTTTCGCTTGTATGTGTCCGTAAGTGATTCATTGGCTAGGTGACTGTTCAATCTGTTGGCCACAATCTTTTCAATCACTTTCAAAAGTTGGGACAGATTGCTGACTGGGCGGTAGTTACTTAAAGTATTCTTACACAGTGACGGCTTCTTCAGAAGAGGATGCACAAGTGCTCGCTTTAGTTCACCCGGCATTGTTCCTTCTGCCAAACACGCATTTGTTATATCAGTAACAATGATCGCAAGTGCGTCAGTGTTCTGATTTACATGATCGGATGGTAACGGATCAAGTGTACAAGACGTACACATTCTAGCGATGGTAGCCGTTATTTCACGTGTTGTTGTAGGTGTAAATGTGTCAATTGGTGTGACAAAGCGACTTGTTTCATGCGGCGGTGTCATGCGATGTCTGAGTCGAATTTCAGCCACCTTATTGTTGAAATAGTCCGAAAATGAATGGCAACAGGCAACGACGGAGTCATATTCGGGATACGAACGTGATGGCTTCCCACTCAGTGATTTCACGATGTTGAACATGCTTTTGTTGTCAGCGTTCAGTGTTGCAACATTAAATACGTGTTAATACTATTATGACTACCCAGCAACTACATCACTAATTGGAGATACAACAGTCAAATAAAATAATATAACTAATTATAATTTAAAACATATTTTTGATATAACATTGTGCGATATGGCCAACGATGATCTGTTCTGTGGAATGCGTTGTCGGAGGAACTGCGTTTGGTCAATTCATAGACGATTTCAAACGACGCCCCAAAACGTGAGCGCGTGTGTGCGTGTGCGTGCGTGCGCGTGTGTGCGTGTGTGCGTGTGTGCGTGTGTGCGTGTGTGCGTGTGTGCGTGTGTGCGTGTGTGCGTGTGTGCGTGTGTGTGTGTGTGCGTGTGTGCGTGTGTGCGTGTGTGTGCGTGTGTGTGCGCGTGTGTGCGCGTGTGTGCGCGTGTCTGCGCGTGTGTGCGCGTGTGTGCGCGTGTGTGTGCGTGTGTGTGTGCATGTGTGTGCGTGTGTGTGCGTGTGTGTGCGTGTGTGTGCGTGTGTGTGCGTGTGTGTGCGTGTGTGTGCATGGGTGTTTGTGTCCCTTCATGAAGTATCCGGAGAAAACGTGAGAAGATGGAGTGTAGGAAATGAAATGCATTTGGGTAACTGGAATCTACCACCCAGTCCATTATTGTTATACGACAGGCCTGATTAGGGAACATGCGGCATGTCTAAATGATATTGTGGCTCGAACACTATTTTAAATTAGTATTTCCTTGAAGCCGTGTCTGGAGAATCGAGAAGGGATCGAGTGCAGGAGATGAAATGCATTTAGGTAACTGGAATATACTCACATAGTCTATTTAGGTAATAGCCTTAATAAGAAAGCACACGACGTGTCTATCTGATACGCCATCGTATCAGTAGATCTGAATGTATTTAATGCAATACATCATTATCGACGGTAGTAAATGTAGTGTCACGTTTAGATGCCAGCCACAAGAAATTGGCAATGACATTACCGACAGTTACCGAATGACGTCATAATGTGAGAACCAATAGGGTTTAGTCGACTAGAGCTGTTTATGCATTACAATGTAGATAAAGTACAATGTTACAGACGTTCTCAATCACTCCGTTCTCTAAGCTACGTTGAACATTTGAGGAAAAAACGATGTGATGAGCTGAAGAAGCCAAGCCAAGGAAGGAGGAAGCGTAATACTGGAATATTGTGGAACTGAAGAAGTCTGGCAGGGAGGAAGCGTGACACTGGAATATTGTGGAACTGAAGAAGTCTGGCACGGATGAAGAGTGATTTTGGAATAGTGTTGAGCTGAATAAATCTAGCATGGAATAAGCGTGACACTGAAATAGTGTGGAACTTACGACGTCTGGAACGGAAGAAGCGTGGTATTGGAATAGTGTGAATATGAAAAGGAAAGGGAAACGTGGAGCAGAGAACGTTCGGCTGGATTAAATGTGGAATTGAACAAGCGTTGAGTTAATGAGGCGTTTATTTGATAGAATCGTTCAGATATATAATCCTGCGTTACATCAGAGGGACGTGTGTCTTCTTATTACACGTTTACAGTGAAATGTGTAACTTTTGAACTGAAGAGGCATAGAACTAAGATGCGTGCTTCTGAAGAAGGGTGTAGCTGATGAATAGTCGATTGGAATACACGTGGAGTTGAACAAGTGTTGAGTCAAAACGGCGTTTACCGGTACATGAATAATCACGGAGCTGCACGATACACAACATATTGGTCGTTATATGATTCGTATCGAGTAGTATCAGAGTAATTGTATATTTACACAAGTGTGCATGTTTTGTTGTCGGAATATCGACCAGGATCAATGTGTCAAAGAGGTATGTACCTTTTGCGTATATCGGCAAAGTGATACATAGCATGCATGTTGAACATCGAAACGACACATAAATTTGAAAGTACATCAGTTTCTGGTGGTGTGTCGTGGAAGTAACTATCGGGTAAACACTGCTTCTTGGTGTGAATAAAGCATAGCAATTTGGTATGTAATTTGCTATAGATCCTAACAAATACTCCGATATAAGAATTGTTTAGATCGTTTCCGGAATGTTTACGTCCATTGACACTGTGTTAAACTTACACATTGATCACCGAAACCTTACGCATGCAAGGTAGATAACCATCGGCTGAACTGTTGCCATACAAAAGCACCAAAGCCACTACACTGGATTGATCAGCAGGAAACCGCCAATATGGCTTCCGCTGATACTTCAAACTGGTCGAACAATTCAAGAGTTCTGCAGAATGAATTCAATCACAGTTCGGATTTGGGAATGAACAATGCAACCCAACGATCCTATGTTGATACCATCGTCACTCCACTCGTGTGTGCTTTGGGATTACCGGGCAATCTTCTTGTAATCGCGGTTTATATCGCAAAGATGACGTCATCGACAAGAGTGTATTTGTTTGCACTGGCCGTCGCCGATACAGCGATCTGTGTTTGTGGAATAGTTCTGACAGTTCCCCCGATAAACTTCGTGACACGTGAGATATTTATGTATATTATCAATTTATCCATCATCTTCTCCATGTACCTCCTGGTGTTTGTGTCAATCGAACGTCTTATTGCAGTCAGACGGCCGCATTCATTCAGCATGGATTCACGACGAGCGAATATAGCGGTAATTGCCATAGCTGCAGTTGCACTAATTCTTACGACTGCTGCTAATGTTGCGATCATTATGAAATATGCCCTGGTTTATTTAGTCGTACAATTGTTTCTGCTCTGTTCTTGCATAGTAGTAATAACGACTTGCTACGCTCTAATAGCGACTGCGTTGTTGAAGACTATCCGAGCCTCCCGTACCCAAGTCGGTGATAAGAACGTGGCACTTTCTGCTCATCAAACAATTTCAGACACAGTAGATGCTGTTGCACAACACTCTAATCCAGGACCATCAAGTACCTCCGCCTTATGTACAACTAACGAACTGGTGCTGAGTGGCGCAACAAAGACGGCGCCAACGGCCGTTTCCACCAAGATAACTGCAAAACGTAGCAGTAACCTCAAAAGTGTGTTATTACTCTTCATAATAACGGTTGCATTCCTAGCCTGCTGGCTTCCAACGGGGATGCTTGCCGTCGGCATACCTATCCCTACTGATGTGACGCGAGTGTTTTTTCTGAACTCTGTTCTCAATCCGTTCATCTACGGCGTCGCTAGCGCCATGTTCCGGGAAGATGTGCGAAAGTTCTACCGCCAGACAGGCGTCAAACTGTCGTCTTGCTACCATTGAATATACACCATAACCAACCCGTGACGTGTGCTATCTGATTGTAAATGTACTGTTTACTAAATTGTATTCTGCGTACAATTATTGTTAAACATACGTTTCTTATTACATTTTAATCAACAAAAATAATTCACTGTATATAGTGTTTAGAACGATTATTGTCAGTCGTCATGAATCGGGTTATTAAGTGACAATGTGTGAAACGTCTCACATCGAGTGAGAAGCAAATATTTAAGACATAATCAACAAAAACAACGGAACATCAATGTTGTCAGGACTATCTGTTATACGTTTGTTTGTGATACTGCGTTGTGTTTAGCACTACACCTGTTTCTTTATATTTACATTTAATAAATGATTATCACTACCATACGTGACCATCCGCCACTGTTTCCAAGTCGATTTAAGTAACATTGTCTCATTCCTTGCATGCGTTATTTATGTGTAATATTAATTTGTTTAACAATGGCGAAAACTAGTTGCGTTACATTGGGTGTTAGAATTCATGTATAATATGCATGGCTGTCGTATATTTACCGTCACGTTAAAGTCAGAAGCAAAATGTCCGTCACCTGACGGGATGCCCTGTTATTTGACAGTCATGAAAGTAATATTTATAGAATGTTAGAAGGCAGATACTCGTTGTTTGTTCAATATGACGAAGGTCGGAGAGAATGTGAAGTTCACGTCAATCGATAGTCCGTCCCTTGTCGTGATAGCGTAGAATTGTCAAATAGTATTCGTATTGTTATGCTATTGGCATGAGCGTAGACCTAAGCATTATATATGGTGTATTTTAAGAAGATATTGGTATTACGTCCTACTCTATGGGTCGTTGGTTAATCCCTGAAAGCTTGGCGCTCGAGGTTTAAGCCGTCTAAGAGGGAAGCGTTAAGATGCATAAGCTAGATCGATTGTATAGATACATTGAAAGATGTTACGTTTCACCAACAAATGAGATCATTTATTGTTCCCTCTTGTAGCGCAATGCCACTTTCTATGTACGTGCTATAAGAGCTTGCATATTGTAAGTAATCGTCCTGAGGTGTTTTGTAGAAAAAAGAATGGATATCTAATATATCGACACTTGTAAATAATTTGTGTGAATATTATGTTTTTCCTTACAACATGTAATATATAACATATTGCAAATAAAATAGTTTAAAACACGGAACACACTCGTAATGAGGTTGAACACGTCTTTCATATTTTCAATATAATTACACATACAACAAATAAACGTAAAAATGATATGTTCGCGTCGCTCAGTTTCCACAGTATTCCAATTGTTAGGCTCAGTTTTACATTGAGACGAAGTTCCGAGGCTTTTTAGCATTAGCCATAATTTCTTCTTATATTGTTTGTTTTCATCAGCCTTGTTTGCAATGAAATCTGATTTGGCCTGTTTCTTCTTATATTGAACCTGATTCCGAAGATAAATGTATTTGCTATGCCAACTATGGTCTTTGGTCTTTTTGAATTTGGCAAACGCCCGATCTCTTTCATGAATGAGATGCAATATCTCCCCGGTCATCCAAGGGGCCGTACGCTGTTTAATACGGACATACTTCAAGGGGGCAGTACTATCAATGACGGTCACCAACTTGGATTAAAAAAGATAAAAAGCCTTGTGTAGAATGTTAATGGCTAATACCTCCTGCCAGTCTACCTCTTGTAGATTCGCTTCAAAAATTTCCTTACTGTAATTTTTTAGCAATCTTATTGCCACACCGTTGTGTTGATTAACAGGAATTTTCTTACATTTGCGTGTACAATATGCGTTGGTTAAAACATTCTAAGCTCAATATTCCCGACTGAGATGCACGTAGGTCCACCTGGCGATCAAGTAATACACCAACTCAAACAACTAGGAGTGGCTAAGCCGAACGTTCAAGGCAAACCGCGATGAACACCATTTTAGAAATTTAGCGTTTGTTTTCAAAACGCGATAAATCAATGGTCAGCTAATAAGAACCGCCTTGCCGCACAAATAGCCAGGCATAATATACATTAGAAAGATACTTAACGTTAGATTTACGAAACGAATTATGTTTCCACGGGGACTATAAGGGCGTGGCGGTTCTATATACTGGGTAGTTCAGTATTGTAATATAACAAATGCAACTGCATAGACAGATGCTAGGTAATGTAGTAATACAACGCCGATTGTCTAATTACAGAGTTGCGGTTTGGTCGCATTTGGCGCGCTGCGTCCGTGCAGTTGATTGTCATCTCGAATTCACTGGTGTGTATTATATCAATCCATTGTGTGTAATACTAGACATGTGTGTGTACTGTCTGTATCATGTCCTACAATGGGTGGGCTGTAATTCCGTTGCCTGTGTATTACTATGTCTATAAAAGGTTTAACATACATATGCGAACATTGTCCTATAATAATAGGTGTGTAATTACATAGTGCAGAAGGTGACATGAATGTATTGGGATTGCTTATGTATTGCTGTTGCTTTGTTATTGTTAATAGATACACGATTTCTATCCAGTTGTAACATTATATGCTTATATGTCACAGAGCGTCGTGTATCCCTCTGGTAGCTTAAAATTGACCAATTCAATAAACTCTGTCGTGCCAAAAAAACAGTCGTCTGACTTGTTTACATATATCAGTGAGTAACATCGTCATGTGTATGTTTCTGTGTTGGTGTTGTCAACTTTCCTTGCTCTCTCAAAAACACGAGACAGACATATTATGTGGGTCGCAGGCTCTCGGCCTACCGATTGGTTTAGACAGGTACACGATTTCACGGCCAAAGTAAACCATTTGGACAGTTTAAATAAATGTATGCATTTTTTATTAATACGACGGCATATATTATTTAAATTAATCGCACACTACTTATTTAGACATGTGTGTGTGTGTGTGCGCGCGCGCGCTCGTGATTGCGTGTGCGTGTGGATGTTTGTATAATATCGATAAATATAAATATATTGTATTGTCCAATCCGATTCCTTCATGGTCCGCTATGCACCGTTGACGTTTATAGGGTGAACATAGTTCATTTGGTGAGCATGAATGACACGAACAAATCAAAATATGTAGACGTCTGTATTGTATAATCTGCGCATGTGGTGTCAGACCTTAGGGTCGGTATCGTTCTTGCACTCTTTGGAATAGCTCCTCAGACCTGCCCTGACGAAATCCAGGAACAAACTGAACAGGATATGATTCCATTTTGAAACATTCTATTAATTGACCTTCAATCAGTGAAAACATTGTTTGGGTCCAATATGATGCACCTCAACATTTTCCAAAATGCACATCTCTAAATAGTGTCAAATGCGGCCTCAAAAGCTTCAAGAGCCTGCGTCTCTTGCCATCGCAGTCTCCAGTTTTCTGCACCATATATTATAATAGGCATTATAAGGGCCCCAAATAGTCTGGGGTTTCATTCTTATTTATATGCCTCTGTTTGAAAATATGCTACCTCTGAGTCTACTTATTATGTTGTGACGCGATTTCTGACAAATAATATATGTCTAAAATATCTAGTATCTGAAATAAAGTTAATATACCTGCTAATCTGAATTGTGTACGTATCTGTGACGTCGAAATGTGATATAACTGATACCGAACAGGTAACGTATCTGTGACGTAAATGTGACGTCACATCCTAAGCTGGTCATTGGTGCAATCAAAGCAATTAGATCCCAAGCACAGTCTCATGGCGATAAGCCATTTAAAATTGGATGGTGGCGCCATCTACTGGACTGAATCTACAGCGCAGCAAATATGACCGCCAAGCCAGGACGACGCCCTTGTGGTGGCTCATGTCGTGCCGTGTTTGGGTGCAACAACCGTTCGTCCGTAGCACCAAAAAAACATTTCTTTTCATTTCCGAAAGACACAACAAGGTAAGGAAAATAGGAATAATTCTTGTAACGATACCGTTCCATTTCTATGGGCAGCCAACTAATAATATTACTGAGTTCCCATCAACATACTGAATTGAATAAGCTGTTTAAATAAACATCGGAACAAGTATTTATTTAAAAGTTTCAGTATTCCAAATCAGTAACATTTATTTGATCGACTGAATGCAAACAAACGATTAGAAGCGTTGTTTTAGACAACGAAATGTCGGTGACACTAATAAACGCACCACGCCCACGGGCACGGACGCCGCCGGATTTTGTATGTGTTCAAAAATCTTCACTATGCGGCTAGAATACTAGATGGAACACACTGCATGTGTAAATATCATCAGACAGTTATATAACTTTCCTGGGGCGATTACAACGATATAATTACGTCCAATTTAGTCCAAAAAATAATCCATTTGTGCGTTTGTTTACATCGATGTGATGCATTCTGCTGCCATCTATCGTATTAGTTAATAAACCATTTGTGAGAGGTCTGTGAGGCTATTTGTTTATAAATAGTAAAACAAAAGTAGTCGTTGTCTGACGTGTATCATGTTCTATTGAAGTAATAGCATATTTAATATATATATATATAAAACAAGATTTAACAAGATTGCCACCCAGAGAATTAACTCTATATGGCAGGTGGACAAGGAAGCCCTTTGGCTTATCGAGAGTCCAACCCTTTTATTTACATATATCCAGCCCTTCTGAGGTATGTGTCGATTTTATTTTTTAAACATATTCACACACACTATATATATATATATTATATATATAAAGCATGTTGTAAATGCACATAAACCATAAATGCCTTGATCAGTTGTAGCATCATTCGTTTCATTGTGTGAGAACACCCAATATATTAAACACCACAGTTATACCTCTCAAGTATCACAATTATTATGAATTTATGTGTGACATAATGCGTTATTATAGAATTTCACACTGCTCTCTTGACTAACAGAGGCAGGGATATGAAAATTATTTCACAAGATTTGCATTTAGAATCAAAACAGTTATCATTATATGATACATGATTGCCTTTTTATTTCAGATATTGTTCGCAATTACATGCAGTGACACTGATCTTTCGCTGATCTGTGTCCAACAGTTATTTGTGAAGTTATCAAGCCACAGAGTCGTCTGAATATGACACCCATCACTTGCCTGCATTCGCACACATTTAATCTGGCTGATTATACAGCTTGTATCTACATTGAACAGTGTCCACTCAACATGAACCTTGCAGGACATATGTTGGACCCTACTGGCTTTAACTTACGAGACAATCAACTTCCAATAAAAAGACTGTATTATGAGCAGAGCAGACTTCTTATTGGCTTGACTCTCATGGGCCATGGGGAGTAACGCAGAAAGAAGTCTTGCATTTGGTGCATTTGGATTCAGCGACGGAATACTGTGAACAATTTGTAAACATTATCATCAAGTTCATATTAAAATGCAGAACATTACAAAAAAGTCATTATGAAGCATTTACAATTGATTACTTGTCTCTACAGAGCCTGCAGCATTCATCCAACCTGTCATGACACAGTCGCATACAGACACAGTGAACTAGGAGTATGAATATTGCATTTCATTGTCATTAAACATTATAATAAATATACATTAACCATTCATATAGCATTAACAATAGCTTTATTAATAAGTAAATATTGGCTACATATCATACAAACTCAACAGATGTTATACAAATATCTTCATAATCACGGACATTATGGCTTTTTACTGAAATGTGTCTGTTTGTCGAGGTTGCGCACTAATTAACCAATATTGACTAATCAATTACATTATTAAATGATTTGTTAATGTCTGTGTATTACCATTATTAATGTGGCTATACACATTGCATAATATGTATAAATATCTTCATAATCATGGGCATTATGGCCTTTAATTGGAACGTGTTGGTCTGTTGAGTTTGGAAGCTACATTACTAAAATTAACTAATTAATTGCATTAATTTGGTTATAATTAGTACTAAAAATATTAAATGTTGTAAATGTATTACTTTAGTCAATCAATGTGTTTGAAAACATTGAAAACAGTATTTAAATATACATATAAATAAAAACGATATGACATTTTAAAGCACATATTTATCCACAGAAAACACAAAAACCATTTTGCCATTGTAAGAGATATACAACAATTATGCCGTTTTGCCGTCTTAAAATCATCGCAATAACGTTTGATCTATTAAATATATCTTAACAAAATTAACAGATGTGTGACCCTTAAATTATTACTTTTAAATAAAATAGGTGGTGTAATAGCGAAGATTAGACAACATTATATACAAATCAACATATATATATATATATATATATACATTTACATATATATATATATATATATATACACGGTGGAACTGCAAACATTACTTAAATACGCGTACGTACCATGTGCTCACCAGAACAACACTGACTGACAGTGTCAACAACAGCCATCTGATTTGATTCATTGGCAGTGTCCCGGCGCCTGACACTTTTTTCGGCGTTGTTGATAATTCCATTAATCGTTGTTGCTATTTGACACTGGCACATCACTTCACCTCGCTGATTCATTGGGATAGTGAAACATGCGTCTGAGTGGTGACTGTTGCCTCAAATACGTAACGTATTAACCGTTTTCCTATCTGTTTACATGGGTGCTACAACGCGGTTAGCTCAACGACGCCAGACGGCGCCACGCACGTAATAATCAATGGCCGCCCCATTGTTACTGCGTACAGCGACATTGATTGGTATATAATTGCTTTGGTGCAATGCTCCTCCTGCAGTTGCTGTCCACTGTACTGTATCACAATATGACATAAAACGGAAGCGCATCACAATATAACATCAAACAAAAGCGAATCACAATATGACATAAAACAGAAACGAATCACAATATGACATAAAACAGAAGCGAATCACAATATGACATAAAACAGAAGCGCATCACAATATTCACATAAAAAGGAAACAAATCACAATATCACATAAAACAGAAGCGAATCTCAATATGCACATGAAACAGAAGCGAATCACAATATGACATAAAACAGTAGCGCATCACAATATTCACATAAAAGGAAACAAATCACAATATCACATAAAACAGAAGCGAATCACAATATGACATAACACAGAAGCGCATCACAATATTCATATAAAAAGGAAACAAATAAAAATATCACATAAAAAAGAAGCGAATCACAATATCACATAAAACAAAAGCGAATCACAATATCACATAAAACAGAGGCGAACCACAATATCACATAAAACAGAAGCGAATCACAATATGCACATACACAGAAGCGAATCACAATATGACATAACACAGAAGCGCATCACAATATTCATATAAAAAGGAAACAAATCAAAATATCACATAAAACAGAAGCGAATCACAATATGCACATTAAATGGAAGCAAATCACAATATCACATGAAACAAAAGCGAATCACAATATGCACATAAAACGGAACGAATCACAATATGCGCATAAAACAGAAGCGAATCACAATATGCACATACAACGGAACGAATCACAATATGCGCATAAAACAGAAGCGAATCACAATATCACATAAAACAAAAGCGAATTACAATATGCACATAAAAGGGAAGCGAATCACAATATGCACATCAAACGGAACGAATCACAATATGCGCATAAAACAGAAGCGAATCACAATATGCACATAAAACGGAACGAATCACAATATGCGCATAAAACAAAAGCGAATCACAATATGCACATAAAACGGAACGAATCACAATATGCACACAAAGCAGAAGCGCAAGAGCCAAAGCAGCGAAACACATGACGAGGATGTACAGCTGTATCTGGCTGAGCGGATCGCCGCTAGAATCACCATTCCTGATGTCTGGACGGCTTCACCGACAGAATGTTCCTGTGCCAAGATGTGTTGGTGAGTTGCGACAACCACAAGAAACATTTTCTCTGTAGCATAGATGAATGCAGCCTCCGGAACAAAATATGTCACGACGTAAAATACCACCACCAATGTTGACACCACCTTGGACAAGGCAAACCATGCATGGCTGTGCATTGAAACGAAACCGAAACAGTACGCATATATCATGTGTATCTATGGAAGGTAATACGTAATGTGTTGTACAGTCGGTGTTGCCCTAGAACATACTGCAGCAATAATCGGTCAGGTCGTGAGGCCACCGGTTAGATCAGACACAGTTAGCGATATCACTTCCTGTGCGCACAGGTTTAGGTCAAAGTCAATGTCAAGGTCAACCCTGACCCTAACCCATGTTGGAGCGGCGCAAACAAATGTCCCATGTTAAAAGATAGGAAAATATTGCTTGGCGCGGCGCACAGGAAAAGGAAATGACGTCACACCCTAACCCTATCCCAGGTTGGAGCGGAGCAAGAGTAAATAATAATAATAATAATAATAATAAATCACTCTTACCAATATCCTCAGACAGTCCTAGGTCAGTGGCGCACCAAAACCAAAGGATTAAACATTCTCGTACTCGTGTGCTAGGCGAAAGTCGTCAACAAATGGATGGATGTTCTAGGAAGCTAGGGAGGATAGGCGATATTGAAAAGATAGGTTTTCAAGTGACGACGAAATGTAACAATATTTTCTGCTGATTTAAAATTAATGGGAAGCGAATTCCATATAGTTGGCGCGGCAACTGAAAAAGCTCGAGTTCCAACCTTTGTTTTAACTCTAGGAACAGATAGCAACTTTGAACGGGACGACCGAAGTTGTCTGGCTTGTCTAGCTGGTGTGAGCATTGAGTGTAAATAACTAGGTTGTTTGGATGAAAGGGCTTGGTAAGTGATTGTACAGATCTTAAACATACAGTCTGCGCAAAAAAACCCGTTGCTGTGACGAGAACAGCTATTTTATTAGTATTTTATATACATATTTAGGTACAGAGGTGCAAGAAACACTCAAAAGACATTCACTTTCTTTATTTAGTATTTAGTAACATTGCCCTTGGCTTGGATGACCTTTTGGATGCATGTGGACATGTTGTCACTCAATTTCTGGAAGTAGTCAAGGTGCATGTCCAGAACCCACAGCTTCTTGATCTCCTCGCACAGATGGGGAACACTGCTCGTGTTGTTGCAGGAAAGCTTTCTCTTCATCTGATTCCAGGCGTTTTCAATCGGATTAAAGTCCGGGGAGTTTCCTGGCCACTGCAGCACCTCATTTTTCTCCTTCTTGAGCCATGTTGACACACTTTTGGCCTTGTGGCAGGGGGCGCTGTCTTGCATGAAGTGGGTGCACCCATGAATGTAGTAGGCATTCTTCAGATGAGATTCCAAGACATCCACATAACGAACTCCATTCATCGTCACGTTCTTCGGAAGGAAGTATAGGCCTCCCCGGCCCTTCTGTCCACTGAAACACCCCAAAACCATCACTCCATCCGGGTGTCTGACGGTCTTCTGGGTGTACTTGGGGTCATATCGGCTCGTGCCAATGGATCGCTTCACACTCCGGATGCACCTAAAAGTGCTCTCATCACTCCACACCACACGTCTCCACTGCTCTACAGTCCAGTTTTTGTACTTACTGCAGAAATCAAGTCGCTGCTTTCTCATTCGGGCCGTGATGAGAGGTTTCTTCGCCGCCTTGCGACACGGCATCTTCATGTGTTTTTGGAGTCGATGTTGGATGGTTCGCGTCGACACTCCCGCCAGAACGTCCGGGTGGTTTGCTTACAATTCGCCTGCAGTAACGGTCGGGCAGGACATCACCTCTCTTTTCAACATCGAATCTATCCTCATCGACGTCTTCCTAGGCTGACCAGAGCCGTCCTTCCTCTTGGGAATGGCGTTCGGGGGGAGCCCAGCCGCCGCCTTTTTAAGCATACGGATGGCCTGCATACTGCGGCCCGAACGCATGGCAATGTCGCGGTTGCTCAACCCTTCGTTCACAAGAGCCAAGATACGCGCCTTCCCTGCGATATCCAACTTCGTTCGACCCATTACGATGACAATTGATTGTTTTATTAATAAAATCCGAAGGGCACTGATATAGCCACAAATTTGGGGTAGGAAGGAACACAAAACACTTCCCTTACCGTTGGCTAAAGACGCACTGAGTTGAATCAGCTGGCGCCGTCTGTCCGCTGTGCTATATTTAGCTGCAGGATGCAAGACGCGGCAAAAGTTTCGCTCGCGTTATGGTCGAAATGCAAATAAAATCGTTGCGTATCTGAACTCAATATAGTATGCAGTAGCAACGATTTTTTTTGCGCAGACTGTAATGCGATATCGCACGGGGAACCAAAGTATTTTAGAAGTGGCAATGAGCGGGAGAATCGAGGAGATTGTGTGACTACCCTTGCTAAAAAAAACTTGGTTGCAAGACTCTGTTTCGGAACAGTGATGAAACACTATGAACAAATGGTTCCGAAAGTAACGGAGGGTGACCTGTAAATAACTCTTTTGCTTTGATGAGGCCATTGTGAACATTAATTTAACCGTGGTGATTAAAGACTGCTTGACTGTTTTATTAGAGGCAGCTTTTAAACTATTCGACATGACATCCGATACTTGGTTGCAAGACTCGTTTTGGAACAATGGCGAAACACTATGAAGCAAACAGTGCTGACAGTAATGGAGGGTGACCTGTAGATAATGTTGCCTTCTTTTGTACCCTAATAAAACATACAAACCTTATCTGGTTTCTTTTTCCTCCTAGCATAAGTACCGTGTGCTCTAGTCCCTCTGTTAATGTTCATAAACTATAGCTCTACGTCCATTTACCATGCAGGTCTACAACCTTCCCATCATAGTATACGCTTTACTATAACAGTTAGTTTGATAGGAAAGTCGACAATAACATCATTTCCGGTAAGGTGCGTTGTCAGCCTCACTTTCAAAGCGACCTTTCTAGGTGAAGTAATATTAAATATAACCTGGCATTGACAACTGGCAAGGGTACAACTAAACATTAAACTGCCTTGTCGCATATAAAGGCTATTATACAACCATCAATCAAACGCGGTGACCATATCGTCTCATTTTTACATGGCATTACCCAACAACTCATACAACACCGGTACACTGTCTCCTATATTTTATTGTGATAGCCTTGTACTATGCCTACGTGTTAATAACAAAGTGAGGTGGACATAGGACAGACGAGGTGACGTGGACGTAGGACAGATTATGTGAGGTGGACTTAGGACAGATGATGTGAGGTGAACATAGGACAAACGAGGTGAAACTGAGAGAGTTCTGCTTACTAGGCAGCATAGAACCTTCTACTTAGAGAGAGGTTGAAAGGCAAATAGCCTCAGCATCAGAGGCCTTTGACAGGGTCAGCAACAACATATTTTCATTCCGAGGTAACTTCGTAAAAATTACCAAAACGTTAGATTTATACAATGTTCTTTCTTTAACGCGTGGGTGTCGTAAATTCGTGCCAGTGTAGTGCATAATAGACGTAATTTAGAATAATTTTAGTGGAGGAGGGGAGGAGGGTATATTGTTGCGATTCAGTCAACACACTGTAACATATATAGGTATTGCTAGCCTATATTCACTTCGCTTATGGAACTTGTGCTGATGATTTAAGCCACTAGCGAGAATTTTAATGCGTAAAATTCATCTGGTGGTTAATTTCTATGTTTACATGTTGAACAACAAACACCTACACCATGAGCTTATTGACTATTCTATAAGCTGCCAACAAGCCCACACCATCACCCTCCTGAGCACCGTTCCAGTGCTCACATTGCAAGAGGTATTTCACACGTCGGGACAACTGGAAACGGCACATTGCCTTCCGTCGCTGCGGACTCTCGACAAGTACCACTTCACTGAATCCATTTGTCTCGGCGCCCACGATGACAACGTCGCATCCGGCTCCGGCGACAAGCTCGACGATTCTATTTGCATATCGGGTGACCATGGAGCATACAAAGTAAATGGCCCTGGTCGATCCCCGTACTTTGGACTACATTCAATCGCAACGTCCTCCTGCTTACCCTATCGGATGTGTTTTGCGACGACTAGACGACGAAATGCGATACATATTAGAACGAACCTATATAAACGAGAGGGAAAAGGTTGTCTTATCTCGCGGTCTGCTCAGTTCGGTTGTTTGAGAGAATCACTACAACTCCACACCTATAAAAAAGGTATAAAGCTGTCTTAATAGCAGAGTCTACGTAAAAGGAGGGAACAACTGCGATAGTACAGAAGTATAGACAGTTAGTGAGGAAGCTAAAGAAGACGAGAGTCGAACAGGTTATTTTGTCAGGAATTTTGCCAGTAATGGGAGGAAGGGGGGCAACGTATAGAAACTGCAAGAGGATGGCGATCAATGCACTAGCTGAGCAGATGTGTGAAGAAGAGGGGGTGGGATTCACATATTTATGGGGATACTTTGTTGGGAGGGAAGATATGTACATGAGAGATGGCCTCCATCTTAGTGGAAAGGGGGCAGCAGTTTTCGCAGAGAATCTGCTGCAATCTGCTGACAGTGGGACAGGTTGCATCTATTTAAACTAGATTCGCAGGGGGGACTCACAGAAAAGCCTGAAAATGGAGGCATAGATAAAGACAGCACAAATAAATCAACAAATAACAGTCTGGAAAACTCTTCTGAAGCTGGATATAAATGTGTTTGTTTAAATGCAAGGAGTATAGTAAACAAAAGAAATGAACTAAACATTATGGTAGAAGATATTGACCCTCATATAATAGGTATAACCGAATCCTGGACCACCACCGATATATCAGATGCTGAATTGGGACTGACAGGATATGTAATGTTTAGAAAAGATAGAATAGGAAGAAAGGGAGGTGGAGTTATTTTATATATTAAAGAATCTATTCAGGCTTATGAAATAAAATTAGAAAGAGAAGCAGATTGCGAAGAAGCTATTTGGTGTAACATAGTTACAGGAAACTCAACGTTAACAGTTGGGTTAGTTTATCGAAGTCCAAACATAAGCATAGAAGAGAATGAAAAAATACAAAACGTTATAAGGGAAGTAAGCAAACGGGACTGTATTACTATGGGGGATTTTAACCATGGGCATATACAATGGAAATCTCTACAGAGTATGGGGAGAGAGGACAACAAGTTTTTAGTTTTAGTTCAAGATACATTCCTTTCTCAACATGTGTTAGAACCAACCAGGGGTGAGAATGTGTTAGACATAATTTTGTCCTCACAGAATGAATTAGTTGACAATGTCAAGATATGTGAGCCACTGGGGAGTAACGATCACAACCAGATACATTTTACCATCAAAGTAAAATCAGAAAGGAATAGCAAAAAGCAGTATAGGAGAAATTTCCACAAAGGAAGGTATAAGGACATGAGGAAATATTTAGCAAAGATAGACTGGAATAAGACACCGAAAAATAAGACGGCAACAGAATGCTGGAATATATTAAAGAGTGAAATTAAGTGCATAATCGATAAATTTGTACCCTTCAAAAAACAAGGAAAACGGTCCAAAAAGAAACACTTATCGAAAGAAGCCATTAGAAAAATTAAGTATAAACAAATGATGTGGAAGACATATAGATGTACCGGAAATGCTGAAGAATACAACAATTATAAAGAAGCACTTAACCAAGCTACAGCTGAAATTAGAAATTCTAAGAGAAGCTATGAACAACAATTAGCTAGTAATATAAAACATGACAGCAAGAGTTTTTATGCGTATGTTCGAAGCAAACAGAAAGTTCAAGATAAGGTCGGTCCTCTAGAAGATAGTGCTGGAAATATAATATCAGAGGGATTCATAATGGCAGAAGACCTGAATGAGTACTTTAGTTCAGTGTTTACCAGGGAAGATATTAGTTCACTGCCAATACCAGAGGCTAAGTTCAAGGGTGCAGATTCAGACTATTTAGGACAATTAATTGTAACCCCGGAAATGGTAGCTAAGAAAATAAGGGCTATGAAGGATAATAAATCACCTGGAGTGGATGGTATTCCACCCAAACTACTATTGGAAATTGTAGAACAAATTAGCATACCACTTGCAACAGTTTTCAACTTGTCATTAGAAGAGGGAGTGGTTCCTTTAGAATGGAAAGAAGCAAACATTATACCGTTATTCAAAAAAGGTTCGAGAAACAAGTCAGAGAACTATAGACCAGTGAGTTTAACATCAGTGATTTGTAAATTATTAGAAAGACCAATTAAAGATCACATGGTGGATTTTCTTGTTAAACAAAACTTGATAAACCCATCTCAACATGTTTTTTTTTAAAGCGAGGTCATGCTTAACAAATATGTTATGTTTTTTTGAAGACATCACTAAGTGGGTAGATGAGGGATCACCAGTAGATATCGTCTACTTAGATTTTCAAAAAGCTTTTGACAAAGTACCACATCAAAGATTACTGCTTAAACTAAAGGCCCATGGCATAGGAAATGGTATAATAAACTGGATAGAACAATGGCTGATTGACAGAAGACAACGTGTAGTAGTTGATGGGGAGGCTTCAAACTGGAAATCGGTATTGAGTGGGGTACCACAGGGATCAGTATTAGGTCCTATATTATTCTTAATATACAACAACGATTTGGATGATGAAATAACAAGCAAGGTGTTGAAATTTGCGGATGATACAAAATTGTTTAGAAGGATTAAAAGTGATGGAGATAGACAGCATTTACAAGATGATCTTGACAGGTTGATCAAATGGTCTGAAAAGTGGCAAATGATGTTCAATTTTGGGAAATGTAAATGCCTCCACATAGGACATGGGAACGAAGAGGTAGAATATACAATGGGGGGTACTGTACTAAGTACTACTGTAAAAGAAAAGGACTTAGGGTTAACCGTTAGTGCTGATATGAAGATTTCAGAGCAGTGCGGAATTGCAGCTTCAAAGGGAAATCAAATCCTTGGATTAATTAGGCGAAACATAACGTATAAGGAAAAAGAGCTAATAATACCGCTGTACAAAACAATAGTTAGGCCTCATTTAGAATATTGTATTCAAGCGTGGAGGCCATATCGCAGGAAGGACATAGATATGCTAGACAGAGTGCAGAGGAGAGCAACTAAAATGATACCAAATCTGAGGGATCTTAGTTATGAAATACGCCTAAAAAATGCGGTTTAACAACACTAGAGACCAGGAGATTGAGAGGAGATCAGACAGAAGTGTTTAAAATATTGAAGGGTTATGAAAATATTGATAGAAATATGTTTTTCTCAGTTAAGAAAGATAGAAGGACTAGAGGACATGATCTTGCATTAGCAAAGGAGCAGAGTAGATTGGATATAAGAAAGTTTTCATTTTCACAAAGGACTGTAAATGAATGGAACAGATTACCTGCTGATTGTGTGGGTGCTAGTAGCGTGAATATGTTTAAAAATAAAATCGGCACATACCTCAGACGGGCGGGATACACATAGATAAAAAGGTCGGACTCTCGATAAGCCAAGGGCTTCCTTGTCCACCTGCTACCTAGAGTTAATTCTCTGGGTGGCAATCTTGTTAAATCTTGTTAAATCTTGTTAAAACGCGTGGCTTTACCAGCCAGTGCCAGGACTCTGCCCAGTACATGTACAATACAATAGATACAAGAAACAACTGCTACAACTGTATCAATGCCTTGTATCAAACACAGAACATAATAAGTAAAACAAAAGTCATAGTGTCACTGACATATCTGACAGGTGACAATTAGTTATTGTCAATGACTATATAACACTGACATAACAAGTAACAATTAAACGCACCATGTATTTCAAAATAGCATATCAGTAGACTATGCACTTTTAGTTTACAATAATATAAAGGTAGATAATGTAACATACCTGTAAAAAGGTATAATGATGTTTTAATAGCAGAGTCTACGTACAAACATGTGGCTTTACCAGCCAGTGCCAGGACTCTGCCCGGGTTGACACCTCAATCCCTTGATGGCTAATGTGTCAAATATACACTTTTATGAAATACCTGCCACAGTGTGGCAGCTCTATGACAACTGTAGTGTTTAATTATAGTACATGCTACACTTGTATAACCAAGTATTGAGTCGGTACAACAATCTTTCCGACAAACATATGCAGGAACTCCTACGTGTGGCCATCGACAGATTTCCCAGCAAAGACGAAAAGAGAGTAGAACCGCTTATTAAAAATAAAATCATTGAAAATGAAACCACCGACAGCGTGCCGAAAGGTATAAAGCAGAAAGTACGACAGCTCCTCAATAAAATGAAAGGTGTCGTAAAGTGGAACGATTGTGGCGAGATGGTGTACAGAAATGTGGTATTTACCGGAAGTAACATCGTAGACCTTGTGAACGACGTGTTGAGAAAGCGGAAGTCGTTTGAACCGGTGGGATGGAAAACCTTCGCTCGTGGTTTCTAGGACGTCAACACGCCAATGGATTTAGTGGGTAACTCTGATCCTCGGATTTACATGCAGACAGCGTCAGTGGACGAAGACATGTCAAAAGAAATCAGGATTCCTTTTGACAACGGTCGGCATCGTCGTCTTAGAAGACCTTCATCGTGGCGCACAGTTCATTTGGTGACACAGTTGCAAAACATACGTTGGGACCCATATTAATAGTCTTACACTTTACAAATAAATATAGACTAAGCGTATTGTCAATATCATGATTACCTATTTGCTTAAAACATGTTCCTTTGCGACATCCACAGGAACAGTGTGCAAGAGACACCATGTCGGGAATATTTTGTATATTATTTGTCAGAAATATATTAATCGATCAATAAAATAAAATTGTGTTGACACAATGGACGAATGTATTTGTTTTAATTTTTAATTTTCATCATTTTCTAAGCACTCCTCACTGTTCTCATTTCAGTGACAACAATTATTTTGTGAACCTATCTGTGTGGGTGGCGTTCGATTTGACTAAGTAAATTTGATAAACTAATATGCCCATAACATTTAAAGAAAATAACGTGACATGACTCAATTCAAAGAGGTTCGAGACTTCATTTCTAGTAAAACAACCAGTTGATGCATACGGCTTTCGTACATTTTTCTCAAATTTAAAGTTTGAGGTACAGCGCCATCTAGCAGAAAACATACGTACACAAAGTGGCCATATTTCCGGTGACATACTTCCGGTATTTAAACTTCCGTATTTACAAACCCTACATGTGGCCACGCAATCCACACGGTTTACGGAATTTCCTACACGAACTGCCGCGCCATCTAGTAGAATCCACACCATTAACAAGCGACCATCTATCAAACGATTCACTTCCGTTTGCATGACTCCGATAATATAAACACTCTGCGCGGTCATGAGTGGTAGGTACACCGATGTCACTAGTTAGAGTAACACTATCTACCGCGTATGTCGCATCTCTATTCGTCGACACACTTCCGGGAACCGAAGCAGATGCCGAAGACCACACGTCAATATCTCTAGCGGTTGCCATTGTGCGGCTGATTTTCGAAAAATAAACGTGGATAAACGACGAGAGTCACTAAGACTGTCTTCAGTCCGTCGAATATCCAACTTCACAGGCGGATCGGTCTGTTTCGGGTACCTTTCTATCTATCGAGTTGCGGTCTTCGGCGTCGTGGGCGTGCCGGCACGGTACGTACGGCGAGTTTCGTATCATAGTTTGACCTATTGACCTACCATGAAGCGCCACCTAGTGACTTTACGTGTGAGTTTGGGCGAACAGTTCGCGTAGGTAACTTTCAAAAAGGCTTTTATCGAAAAATGACTATGGTCAAAACGGCTAAAGAAACTTGTTCGTCGTTAATATAAAAAGTGTGCGTGGCCATGAGAGATAGGCGACATTTGGCGCCACACAACAGACACTAGTTAGAGTAACGCCATCTACCGTTCATACTGGATGTATATTCGTTGACACACTTCCGGAAAGGTGGACAGTATATGCGGACATGACAATCACATGACTTCCGGTACGACGATGCTACAGGCGTAGCGCCAATTGGGCATAACTGGAGTACTACGTTACATAGGGAGCCATCTAGTGGGTAAAACAATTAACTAGTTAGGGTTAGATAGAAACAACTTTGGGTTAATCAAGCGAACATGTAATGTTTTGGTTCTATGGAACAACAATATTAAATTTTCAGAAAATTTAAACAACCCACCTCTAATTAGGATTACATAGAAACAAAATGTGTGGTTAATCGAGCAAAAATGTAATGTTTATGTCCTATGGAACAAAAACATAGTAGGCTCTGTTCCCATATTCAGGCATAATGGTGGGTCGAAACACATAGGGGACTGGCGAGCGAGCTGGAGACAATACACGCGAGTAGTAGATTCTAAATTATTTTGATCAATATCTGTGCACGGAAGCGTTCTATTTTGTATAGATTTTCGATGTCTGATTGAGTATCGAGTTCACCTTATATCTGCCTAATTCAAATACAAATCCCTATGGCAGCGGTGTTTATCCTTGCAACACTGTTGCCCGAATGGCTTGTCGTCAGTTTTACTGTACGCGAAGTACATACGCCAAATACTGATTATTGAAGCTGACTTCCTCGCTCTATCAGTAAACCATGGCTTCACTTTTGCAGCGTTTTTGTTAACTAGTAAAGTATGTGGACAATTATTAAATGTCCACTATTCATTCACATACGCAACACTGTCTACAGCCTGGTATTATTATATATAGCTGAGTGAAATGCTTGTTCATTGATCATACTCGACTACCAATAACTGCACATCAATATCTATCTTCCCAAACGCGCTGTGTTGCTAATGTTTAAAATACGTTAAATTATTAATTGATTCAGTGTCCCCATGCTGGTCCACGGGGACAATACACCCAGTCTGTATGTGGCTATCTGTCTGCCTGTCTGTCAGTCTGTCAGTCTGTCAGTCTGTCAGTCTGTCAGTCTGTCTGTCTGTCTGTCTGTCTGTCTGTCTGTCTGTCTCCTATGTCTCTCTGCCCGCCCGCCCGCCCGCCCGCCCGCCCGCCCGCCCGCCCGCCCGCCCGCCCGCCCGCCCGCCCGCCTGCCCTCTCAAAACGTTAGCATGGTAGTGTGTATAAAGAGTGTATCTATACTGAAGCGGCACCAACCAGAACATGTCAATTCGTAACTGCTTTTTCTCTCTGTGCAACGGCGTGTTTTCTCGTTTATGGGTCAATGCTATCTAAGTGCAATGCCAATGTATATATTCCTGCTTGGACTATTATACTAGCTTCCGGTAACTTAAAGAATCAAATTTAAATACAACAGCCATCGTACATACTTACTCTTCTGTGAGTTTTTTTCTTCAAATATCCCTCAGGTATCTCAGACCATTTGTCTCACCAGTTCATAAATCTACGCTTAAAGTCACACACTTTAAGTTTAAATTGGAGAGTTTTGACAAAAAATGACTGAAATAGTATTCTGCCAGATTATGATTGCTTTGTTTACTGTCAATAAATGTCACTGCTATAACAACAAAATACCTGTAACTCACTTCTGTTCATAGATCAAGAGTGTCAATATCCAATTATTCAACATATTCCTTGAACGAATAATGACAGATGCCCTGGAAGATCACACAGGTACAGTCAACATTGGAGGACGCATCATCACCAACCTACGGTTCGCTGGTGACACGGACGGGTTGGCTGGTGCGTGTATTCCCTATGACCCAGGCGGGTTACGGGAGCAGTAAGAGTAAGAGAGAGAGAGAGAGAGATAGAGAGAGAGAGAGAGAGAGAGAGAGAGAGAGAGAGAGAGAGAGAGAGAGAGAGAGAGAGAGAGAGAGAGAGAGAGAGAGAGAGGGAGGAGAGGGAGAGGAGGGAGAGAGAGAGAGAGAGAGAGAGAGAGAGAGAGAGAGAGAGAGAGAGAGAGAGAGAGAGAGAGAGAGAGAGAGAGAGAGAGAGAGAGAGAGAGAGAGAGAGAGAGAGAGAGAGAGAGAGAGAGAGAGAGAGAGAGAGAGAGAGAGAGAGAGAGAGAGAGAGAAGAGAGAGAGAGAGAGAGAGAGAGAGAGAGAAGAGAGAGAGAGAGAGAGAGAGAGAGAGAGAGAGAGAGAGAGAGAGAGAGAGAGAGAGAGAGAGAGAGAGAGAGAGAGAGAGAGAAGAGAGAGAGAGAGAGGTTTGCAGACATGTTTTAGTGGAGGAGTACTTCTCTAAGACGTTTCAATAATTATTAGCGAAACTTTTAAAAATTAAGTTGGTACTTGAGACGGAATGTGTATTAGCAGTGTGTAAGACCTGATCTTTGGTACGTATCTACTAAGACAGACATCCAATTTTATGTAAGTCTGTAACCCATGTATTTTAATTACAGGAACATGCAATGTGTATTCTCAATTGCTACTCGGAGATGGCGAACGTTACCTGGAACGCACCCATGTACGCAATTACGTTTTAACCTATTAACGCACCCATACAAATGAGTTGCAATCAACATCAATAATTATTACTACCGGGATATTCCAAAACAAAAAACGCAACACACGTACATGCACGCACGTTTGTGTCATACACCACATGCACGTACACCACACTCGCGTATTCACACACGCAAATACAAATGCTCGCACTCGCGTACGCTTGCACACATACACGCACGCACACACACACCCGGCATGCGCGCGGGAAAGCACTTGTGCACACATGCATACACTCACATTCACAAGAGCACGCGCGCGCGCACACACACACACACGCACACGCGCACGCGGGCACACACACACACACACACACACACACTGAAATCGTCTTGTAGTTTAAATTACTCTCCCGGTTTTAATTTCGACTATGGTCAAAATGCATTTTCACTACAGCAGAACTTTCTAGAAGAATGCTTGAATGCCATTTAAACACTCAACCAGAGGACGCGGTCGAGGACTACGTGACTAAATTTGGGTCACCCTTATTATATATATATATATAGTATATTATTAATCCGGTCATCTAATTGTTTACTACACTACATAATAGTGTATGTTTATTTTTAATATGGGTTTATGCGTACGATTATTTCATTTTAGTTTATTATTATTTTTAGCTATTTCACGTTTTCATTGATGCGATTTCTATCACGCCGCAACCATTCAGAGAAGGTAAACTACCGTTCGACTACTCAGAAACTTGGTATAACTTTAAATATTTTCATAGCTCGTTCGATAGCTAAGCGGGTCTGAAGTACGCGACATCAATATGACTACCGACACGAAGCTTATTGCATATAACACTTCTCTACTTTGTATCACGATTTCTTACGGGCCTAGTGCACATGTCGACGGTAACAGTAAACATCGACGGAATGCGGTAAAAATCGCTCTAATTTTACTAACGCAGGGTCATGGCGATAATCCGCTGAGTGGTAGGAGTGCTCGACGGTGTACCGAAACAAAAGCCATTTAAAACAAAATCACCGAGCCCAAAATGTACTCTTTGACCAATGAGCGCTCTTGTTTTAGTATGACGTCAAACTGCATATCTACCAATATAAGGAAATCAACGCAAATGTTTAAATGCACATCCATGGTGTTCTGTTAGATTGGCCAACTTTAATTTTCAGGGAACTTAAGTAATTGAATTAATTAATTTTAATTATTTTGTTGTGAAGCATTACAATTTTGTAGGAGACAAAATTATCATTTCATTCCAAAATAACTAAATATTATGACTGACATCGTCTACGCAAGATGAATGTTGGCCGACTGAATTAGTGGCGTTTACCTCGGCCGCCTGTTTCACACCGGCCACAAACTGTACATTTGCATACATACCGACGGGGATTACGGCGCTACGAGACCCGCAAAATATCGCGCGAAATACCGCAGTTACAGTCAGGGTTTATCATTACAGATGACATGGACCTTTGTTTCCGGTCCCGAGTGTACAATACAAAACACCACGCAACTTTTACTCAGGTGGATAGATCATTGGAGCAATTCCTGCTCCGGTGGAGAAATCAACTGGAATACTACTGAAGTGCTCTGATAGATCAGCTTCCCGTGTCAGAGACAATCAATCACTGGAACAATGAGCAGATTGTGTCCAGTGGAATTGAACAACTCTTACTCCGGTGGTCACACGATCAGCTCCTGCTCTGTTGGACCAGTCACGTGATCAGCGCTTACTCCGTTGGAGCAATCACATGAGTAAATCTTTCTCCGACGGATCAATCACGTGAACAACTCGTGCTACTGGAGAGTAATCACCTGAGCAACTGTTTCTCTGACATATTATTAATTGGAGCAACTCTTACTCCGATGGATTAATCACTTGAACATCGGTCGGATCAATAACTGTTTCCTCAATGTGTTAATGAAAAGGTAAGTTTTTATATAATACAGTATCCAGGACTGCGCCTTACACTTCTCCCCTGACAGATCTGTTCAATTGAACACAACCGCAACGTCTCAGGTAAGAATTCAGCCAGGTTGCAATTAAGTATATATATATATATAAATATATATTAACCTCTGTCTATAGCGAGGTACTCATTCATACATCTGAATGAACAGGAACAACATAGTGAGAATGAACTTGTCCAAGGTTCAAAACAGAAGCACAGGATTCGAACTGGGGTTTTCTTGATTGAGGGTCCGACGTTCTGAGACTGCGTCACTGCCCCCCTGTCACAGAGGCTCAGCATCGTGCCAAGCTTTGAGTGCCAGCTTACGTGGTTCACACCAGAATTGTTTGCTGTCACAAATGGACTGTCAAACAAACCGGTATACACTTACAGTCAAGATATGTCATTGCCAAACACGTAGTTCGGTGTTATCAATACGAAGTGGTGTGATTTTTACGCATGTAGACGACCGCACTCAAGTCACAGCTTCACGGCGTCGGAGTATCTCTCAACATAAATTGATGTGTACACTACTTTGAATTGATTGAGAGGGATGCCGAGGAAATGTCAAGGCCCACTTTAAAACCAGCAAAGACAAGCACTCAATATTTTAATGTCATACTGCTTGCAGACGAACAATATATCTTTGTAGTTTTCATATTTTTTCACTTTGTCAATATATTTAACTCGCCGGCCGTTCATTTAGAACATCGTAATTGCCCGTGTGCGAGCACGTTATGTTACCTTCTAGTGAATATCATTAGTCAAAGCGTTTTTATTCAAAAGAAGGACTGCAAACAAACAGTGATGCATCCTCTTTGGCCAGAACCGCGGAAAGAACCGAGCTGCACCGGAAACAAGAAAATGGTTGTTTCAGACCCTGCATACTCCGACGGTACGGACATACCACGTTTTGCTGCAGCATCGGTCGACCAAGACATTCTACATGACACTATGGACGAGGGAATGGAAGACCAAGAAAACGTGGTTCGACAGAATGAAGGAACATAGGTGGATCCAGGAGGCCTTGGTGGTACGTGCCCTCTAGACCTTTGGAATTTGGCGTAGATCTTTTTGAATGGGCCCACGTGATTGTGCCCCCAGGACCCTTGAAATATGCTCCGGCTAAGACTACAACAAGATGTAGTTATGCCCGATGCGGCGGCGAAATATATCCAACAGCACTCTCTCCCGCTTTGGTTCGACCTCCAGTGTAGGTTTTTGTGCCTCCCCCAAGCCACTTTCTCTGGATCCGCCGCTGAGTAATGGACACACATGACCCTCAAATGTTTCCAGAAGCAACCCTGGAAAGATCGATGGCAGTAAGTAGTTGATGAATCTTCCGGACGGGTGAGAGAGCAAGCGAGTGAGAGAGAGTGAGTAAATGGGTGAGTGGGTGAGTGTGTGAGTGAGAGGTTGAGTGGGTGAGTTAGCGAGTGAGTGAGTTAGCGAGTGAGTGAGAGAGTGAGTGAGAGAGAGAGAGAGAGAGAGAGAGAGAGAGAGAGAGAGAGAGAGGAGAGAGAGAGAGAGAGAGAGAGAGAGAGAGAGAGAGAGAGAGAGAGAGAGAGAGAGAGAGAGAGAGAGAGAGCCTGCGAGTGAGAGAGAGAGAACGAGCGAGCGAGTGAGTGAGTGAATGAGAGTAGTGCGAGTGAGTGAGCTAGCGAGTTAGTGATTGATTGATTGATTGATTGATTGAGTGAGTGAGTGAGTGAATGAGTGATTGATTGATTGATTGATTGATTGATTGATTGATCGAGGGGTTGAGTGGGTGAGCGGGTGAGCGGGTGAGCGGGTGAGCGGGTGAGCGGGTGAGCGGGTGAGCGGGTGAGCGGGTGAGCGGGTGAGCGGGTGAGTGGGTGAGTGAGTGAGTGAGTTAATGAGAGAGAGAGAGAGAGAGAGAGAGTGCGAGTGATTGAGCGAGCGAGTTAGTAATTGATTGAGTGAGTGAGCCAATAAACGAGTGAGAGAGTGAGTGAGAGAGTGAATGAGAAAGTGAGTGAGAGAGAGAATGAATGAGAGAGTGAGTGAGAGTGTGAATGAGAGAGTGAGTGAGAGAGATAATGAATGAGAGAGTGAGTGAGAGATTTAATAAGAGAGTGAGTGAGTGAGTGAGTGAGTGAGAGAGCGAGAGAGCGAGTGAGTGAGAGACTAAATGAGAGCGTGAGTGAATGAGTGAGTGAGTGAGTGAGTGAGTGAGTGAGTGAGTGAGTGAGTGAGTGAGTGAGTGAGTGAGTGAGTGAGTGAGTGAGTGAGTGAGTGAGTGAGTGAGTGAGCGAGCGAGCGAGTGAGTGAGCGTGCGTATGTGTATGTATGAGGTGCGTTTTTGCGTTATTTTGCATAGGTATAAGTGCAGTACACGCTAGTAATACAATCAGTACACGCACAGACAGCAAGATAATTGCTTAGTTTCAAACAATCAAACAATCTTAATTTAAAATACCGTTTGATCCAAGCATTTATAAAACGCTGTTGCTGTATCGTTTATGTTGTCTGTCCAATGGACTATTCTATTATCCTGTTAAATAAAGCTCTGGTCGTAAGACGTCTTCTGTGACAACACTACATTCATTCAAACGGACAATACATTTAAATATTGAATCTTGCATCTCGAACTCACTGCTGTTCGCAGCACAGCAATTGAACATTCAAACTGTACTAATAGGTACCAACCCTTACCGTTCACCTGTAAGTCTAACGGATTTTCATATGTTTTACTTACGCAGTTGAAATCCCATACTGTTTTGTGAATCACAGATCATCCTTTCAAAACAAGATCTGAGAGCAGTTTTCGCGAATGGCTTAACTGTGTTTTGCGTCAAAGTCACGCGAGGTCCAATTAATCGAAGGATGGGTGCTGTTGCAGGTTGGACACGAACTCGCAAGAAGCGGAATGTAGGAGAGAGAGGATGGGAGCTGCTCCAGATTTTTTGCAGTGCTACTTCTAAACACGTTGCTGTCGGAAATAACTTCACAAAACGATGGTGGGTTGCTGAATATGTCCATGTATTAATCACGAGATGATACAGTTTAAGGTAAGCTAGCGGACATTGCAACTCAAAACATCTACACAATTAACAAAATATAGGGGTTAATCCACTCAATCTAATTATAACCATCCCCGTTCCTACGCCTATTACCACACTTGCATGCCTACTTACACCTTATTGCATACAGATCATAGCAAACTTTTAAAAAAGTCCTAATGCTTTTGCAAGTCTTCTTGAATCGCTGATGCACGTCTTCGCAAGAGGTTATTTTGAAGAATGACGTTATAATGCAGCCTTCTTTGGAGCGCTTGAAGAGATCGCCACATTTATTCCAGATGCGCAGGAACCGAACGTATTCCTTAGCATACTCCGAAGGATTGTAGTTCTTGTCACGAATCGCCTCTGTCGTCTCGTGAATCACTACTAAGACGCACACCAGGAGGAAGCTCCGAACGATGTCATGATATGTATATTAAATATTAACAAACGTCCCATGGGAAACACAACGTCGTAAGTGACATGTTCAACACAGAAACGTTTCGTGGTAATGTAATATATAATTATATATATATATATATATATATATATATATATATATATATATATATATATATATATATATATATAGTGAGCGAGAGAGCGAGTGAGTGAGTGAATGAGTGAATGGGCGAGTGAATGAATGAGTGGGTGACTGAGCGTGAGTGTATGCATAAAGTGCACGCGTGCGTGAATGTGTGCGTGTTTGCGCGCTTCTGCGTGGGTATACGTGTCTGTGCACCCAATGTATTTATACATTGTATACGAATAATGATAAACAACTATACAAATATAAGTTATCTACATTTTCAGCGACGGTAACTATTGTATGGTATAAATATGCATGTTTCAGTATTTTTGCATTCGATTTGAGACAATCTATCATCTAATATAGTCAATAAATACAACGATAACGGACTTGTTGAATTACTCGACCGTTTTATATCAAGCGTATGACGAACCCGTTCATACGACGACGCCGCTGTTGAAAACGACAGAACTATTGCCATTTCATCATTTCAAGAATGCCACCCGATTGGTACTGATGTACATCTATACATGTGCACCAATGCCACATATGAAACAACGCTAATGTAGACCAATCAGTTGTCTCAATCATAATCAATAATAATAATAGTTAGTTTGAGTTATTTTCGAGCCAAATTACTGTGCGCCAAACTTGCGAAAAGATGGAAACATCGAGCTTATCGGTATTGGGAATCTGCTCCCGTAAAATAACTGCACAAACGCTAGTAATACAATCAGTACAGGCACAGACAGCAAGACAATTGCTTAATTTGAAACTATAAAACAAACTCCACTCTTAATTTACATACCGGTTGATCCAAGCATTTATGCAACGCTGATGCTTTAATCTGTGTTGTCTGTCCAATGGAATATTCTATTATCGTGTCAAATATTGCCCTGGTCGTAAGACGTTTTCTGTGACAGCAATACATTCATTCAAACCGAAAATACATTTAAATATTGAATATTTCATCTTGAACTCACTGGTGATCGCTGCAGAGCAATTGAACATTCAATTTGTACTAATAGATACCAACCCTTACCGTTCACTTGTAAGTCTAACTGATTTTCTTATGTTTGACTTACGCGGTTGAAATCCCATACTGTTTTGTGAATCATAGATCATCCTTTCAAAACAAGATCTAAAAGCAGTTTTCGCGAATAGGTTAACTGTGTTTTGCGTCAAAGTCACGCGACGTCCAATTAATCGATGTATCACTTTATTTATTAATGACTTTTCTGAGCATGGGCGGGAAAGCAGTAGACGTACTAGATAAGGTTTTCGTGAAAATACGGGTTTATGATGCCAGTTTTACAGACGTGTAACAGAAAATGTTGGTAACTATGTATACCGCCACATGGGTTGGAACGAGGTGAATATTAGAGGGGAGGTGAGCTAGAGCCTCAGCAGTTCGCTGCCTGTTAGAAATTACATCGGAAGACGAGGATGTGGTGTTGGAGATATTTCTTGGTGTCGTTCCAAATTGTTACAGGTGTTCTACTTATCACTTGGATGCTGTCGGATTGGACACGATCTCGCAAGACGGCGAGTGCAGGAAGAAGAAGAAGACGAAGAAGAAGACGAAGAAGAAGAAGAAGAAGAAGACGAAGAAGAAGAAGAAGACGAAGAAGAAGAAGAAGAAGAAGAAGAAGAAGAAGAAGAAGAAGACGAAGACGAAGACGAAGACGAAGAAGAAGACGAAGAGGAAGAGGAAGAGGAAGAAGAAGAAGAAGAAGAATTAAAATGGCAAATGATGCCTAAGACATGTCTTAGCAAATTCATGTTTAATTGTATACATTTTTATTTTATTCCTGACTCTTGTATCATGATTATGTACCTCATAGTTAAACAGTATCCTCCAGTTTTGTAAATAAACTGGTAAGTCATTGTGTAAATATTTATAGTAAAATTTTAATTGTTATAATTTAAGGATGTCATCTACTTTTAACAATTTGAGTTTTTTGTGAAGTGTTTTTGTGTGGGAA
>OZ023207.1:60424061-60454061 GCA_963995525.1 Escarpia spicata | reverse complement strand
ATCTGTTCCATTCATTTACAGTCCTTTGTGAGAATGAGAACTTTATTATATCTAATCTACACTGCTGTTTTACTAATGTAACTTCATGTCCTCTGGTCCTTCTATCTTTCTTAACAACGAAAAACATATTTCTATCAATATTTTTATATTTCACCATTAAATATTTTAAACATTTCTATCTGATCTCCTCTCAATCTTTTGGTCTCTAATGTTGTTAAACAACATTCTTTTAGAATTAAGAGTCAAGATCGGGGCGATTGCAAATCAATAAGTAGCAACAACAACAAATAATTGACACTTTACCTTGGTCGTGTTCGTGTCCAATATATTCACCCGCCTCTCCTTGTATGCCTCACGTCGCGTGGACTTCTGGACAGTCGATTAAGCGGGTGAAGCGGCCGAATTTTTCAGAACGATCATCGACAAGTTTCTGAAGAGGTAGCCATGTTAAATATCAGCGTTCAAAAAATGAACGTCAAGTAATTTAAGTATGAGTGATAATGCGCTTGACGGTCGCTACCTAAAGTTGATTTAAGCGTCTAATCAGTAAAATGCGAAATGTTTAGAGCATTGGGCTCTCAATAGAGAGAATGTGGGTTTGAGTGTTATTTCTTCCGCGTCGAAGCTTGGACAATTCGTTCACTCTACGTTGTTCCACTTCACTCAGCTGTATAAATGGGTGCATTGCCAACTATGTGTGTGTGTGTGTGTGCGTGCGTGCGTGCGTGCGTGTGTGCGTGCGTGCGTGTGTGCGAGCGATCGTGCGTGGAGACGGTGTTTGAGTGAACACCCTTGTCAGGGGCAGACCTGTAAAGAAACCACTTTAAACAGATATAACAACAATTTCGCTCAGAGGATACAAAATTGTGCAAAATATGGAGTAAACTGTATTCTTGAAAGACCAATCTAATTTGTTGTGAATTAAATGTGTTTTCTACTTTTCCAGAGCTATACCTTATGGTGAATCAAATGTGCAGTATTCAAGATGTTCTAGTGTTCCACGAAAGTTCATATTTACCCTGTGATTTGACCTGTGGACTAAATCAAATTTTGTCAAGCAATAACAAATACACCGATGGGCGGTCGCAACAGAAATAGGTAAATATATACACAATATATAAATAAATTTTGTTTATAATGTTATTTTGGTGAATGACGTTATAGGGCAGCCTTCTTTGCAGCGCTTGTAGAGATTGCGACATTTGCTCCAGCAGCGTATGAACCGGAAGTATTCATCAGCATACTCTGAAGGCTTGTAGTTCTTGTCACGAATCGCCTCTGTCGTCTCGTGAATCACCATCAACACGCACACCAGGAGGAAGCACTGTACGATGTCATGATATGTATATTAAATATTAACAAATGTCCCATGAAACACAACGTCGTAAGTGACATGTTCAATACAGAAACGTTTCGTGGTAATGTAATTTATATATAATTATATATATATATATATATATATATATATATAACTATATATATATATAATACATATAGGAGAGGGAGAGGGAGAGGGAGAGGGAGAGGGAGAGGGAGAGGGAGAGGGAGAGGGAGAGGGAGAGGGAGAGGGAGAGGGAGAGGGAGAGGGAGAGGGAGAGGGAGAGGGAGAGGGAGAGGGAGAGGGAGAGGGAGAGGGAGAGGGAGAGGGAGAGGGAGAGGGAGAGGGAGAGGGAGAGGGAGAGGGAGAGGGAGAGGGAGAGGGAGAGGGAGAGGGAGAGGGAGAGGGAGGTGGGCGAATGAGTGAGTGAGCGAGTTAGTGCGAGGGTGCATGTGTTTGTGTGTGCGTGTACGTGCGCGCAAGAAAGATTCTTAACACTGTGGCGACGCTAGTAGGTCTACTGGTAGGCCTAGTAATACTGATCATGAAATAGTCTGTATGATGATGTTGGTGATGGGGGCGCTGATTGCTTCATAAGGATTCCATCTATGCAGTTAGCATACGTACCGTGATTTTCATGTTTTGTGACCCACGTCAACTGTCACACTAGAAATAAGAATTCAAAATAGCTAGTGCACGTGTATAAGCCTTTTCGTAGCGATAAATCTAGGAAATTATCCGAATGTGTTGCTGTAAATATTAGCACAGGTCTTTAAAATAGTACAGTATCGTGCAGGAAGTTAATACAAAGATGTCCTCTGTGGTGAGATAAATGCGGAAACCGGGTACTATCATTGCGGAATCATGTTGCACGCGGTAACGTTTTTTGGTTCCTGTACATATAAGAGCAACATTAAGTAAGAAGGGATTACAACAACTGTGTCTAACAAAACCAGTTGCAATAACTCTACATAATTTATATGAATACTGCGAATATCACAAATTAAATAATTGCAAAATAAAAGCAAATTAGTCTATAATTCATGCTATGGCTTAAGAAAACATGTACAATTCAAATTATTAAAATACGTTATTGTTTGAAAATGACGCACATATCTTTGCACATTCTTCGTGGAATTACGCCATGTTGCAGACAGTCTTAGATTGCAAGGCATCGACATAAATTAAAACATTCTTGCTTCGGTGTTATGGACACCCGCTATAAATATACATGTATACCAGACAGGTTCGCTGGGTTGCAAAGAATGGTGTGCAAAAGGTGGGGTGCAAAGACAGTGTGCAAATGATGGGGTGCAAAAGGTGCATTCGCACCCTCCGCCTCGTTCAACCAAAAGAGTTCCGCCCTTTATTGAATTAATTATTTAAACTTGTCCACAGGTTATTTCTGCTGTCGCCAATGACAAACTTCCCGGTAAAACCTAACTAACTAATATTAAATTACTTTTTTTGTAAACATCGCCAAGTTGTAAATCAAAGGCCAACTGTCTTCAAATGAAGCGAATTACTGAACATAGAAAGAGGTCAGTGCGGCAACGAGGAGGAGATGCTGCTCACTGCCCCTCCCGGAATCAGCGGATTAATGAACATAGAAAGAGGTCAGTGCGGCAACGAGGAGGAGATTCTGCCAGACTGCCCCCGGAGTCAGCGGATTAATAAACATAGAAAGAGGTTAGTGCGGCAACGAGGAGGAGATTCTGCCAGACTGCCCCCGGGGTCAGCGGATTAATGAACATAGAAAGAGGTCAGTGCGGCAACGAGGAGGAGATTCTGCCAGACTGCGCCCGGGTTCAGCGGATTAATAAACATAGAAAGAGGTCAGTGCGGCAACGAGGAGGAGATTCTGCCAGACTGCCCCTGGAGTCAGCGGATTAATAAACATAGAAAGAGGTCAGTGCGGCAACGAGGAGGAGATTCTGCCAGACTGCCCCCGGAGTCAGCAGATTAATAAACATAGAAAGAGGTCAGTGCGGCAACGAGGAGGAGATTCTGCCAGACTGCCCCCGGGGTCAGCGGATTAATAAACATAGAAAGAAGTCAGTGCGGCAACGAGGAGGAGTTTCTGTCAGACTGCCCCCGGAGTCAGCGGATTAATAAACATAGAAAGAGGTCAGTGCGGCAACGAGGAGGAGATTCTGCCAGAATGCCCCCGGAGTCAGCGGATTAATGAACATAGAAAGAGGTCAGTGCGGCAACGAGGAGGAGATTCTGCCACACTGCCCCCGGAGTCAGCGGATTAATGAACACAGAAAGAGGTCAGTGCGGCAACGAGGAGGAGAAGCTGCCAGACTGCCCCCGGGGTCAGCGGATTAATGAACATAGAAAGAGGTCAGTGTGGCTACTAGGAGGAGATGCTGCCGGACTGCCCCCGGAGTCAGCGTATTAACATATAGACGTCATCGTTATGCTCGGTGCACTATGCACTAATGGAATTACGTCTAGCTTAGCAACATAATTTAACATAATGAAATGAAGTGTATAACGCTCTAACTATCAGTCCGAGGCTGAATGAATGGTGCACGTCTGATTCCTGTTGAGATAAAATAAGACAAGTCATCTTTACATTGATCAATAGTTTCTTAGGACACGTATTTCATATTATGAGAACAACGTTCCCGTATTATGCAATGACCTTCTGGGGACTTCACGCACGGTACAATGGAGGACCATGTCCTAGGCTCACTCACCCACCCTTGGCACAACATACATTGTTATCGCTGTCAGGTAAAGCTACTGTTTTAGCAGTACATACTACAATCACATGACAATCGCTTGATAACATAAATACATCAAACTTGTTTATGGAAAATAAAACTGATTTTCCACAAGAGACGGCTCATCCCCTATAATTATGTATAATCAGGTAATTGAGAATGTTTGCTAGCACCCCGACCTCGACTCGCTATTGTTGGACAATCGAACTGAACGCGTGGCGCGATAAGGTTTAACAATATTTAACAATATTTAACAAGACTACCATCCAGAAAATAAATTAACTTTAGATGGCAGATGGACAAGGAAGCCTTTCGGCTTATCGAGAGTCCAATACTTTTTATCTACGTGTATCCCGTCGTTTTAAAGTATGTGTCAATTTTATTTTTAAACATATTCACGCTAATAGCACCAACACAATCAGGAGATAATCTGTTCCATTCATTTACAGTCCTTTGTGAGAATGAGAACTTTATTATATCTAATCTACACTGCTGTTTTACTAATGTAACTTCATGTCCTCTGGTCCTTCTATCTTTCTTAACAACGAAAAACATATTTCTATCAATATTTTTATATTTCACCATTAAATATTTTAAACACTTCTATCTGATCTCCTCTCAATCTTTTGGTCTCTAATGTTGTTAAACAACATTCTTTTAGAATTAAGAGTCAAGATCGGGGCGATTGCAAATCAATAAGTAGCAACAACAACAAATAATTGACACTTTACCTTGGTCGTGTTCGTGTCCAATATATTCACCCGCCTCTCCTTGTATGCCTCACGTCGCGTGGACTTCTGGACAGTCGATTAAGCGGGTGAAGCGGCCGAATTTTTCAGAACGATCATCGACAAGTTTCTGAAGAGGTAGCCATGTTAAATATCAGCGTTCAAAAAATGAACGTCAAGTAATTTAAGTATGAGTGATAATGCGCTTGACGGTCGCTACCTAAAGTTGATTTAAGCGTCTAATCAGTAAAATGCGAAATGTTTAGAGCATTGGGCTCTCAATAGAGAGAATTGGGTTTGAGTGTTATTTCTTCCGCGTCGAAGCTTGGACAATTCGTTCACTCTACGTTGTTCCACTTCACTCAGCTGTATAAATGGGTGCATTGCCAACTATGTGTGTGTGTGTGTGTGTGTGTGTGTGTGCGTGCGTGCGTGCGTGCGTGCGTGTGTGCGTGTGTGCGTGTGTGCGAGCGATCGTGCGTGGAGACGGTGTTTGAGTGAACACCCTTGTCAGGGGCAGACCTGTAAAGAAACCACTTTAAACAGATATAACAACAATTTCGCTCAGAGGATACAAAATTGTGCAAAATATGGAGTAAACTGTATTCTTGAAAGACCAATCTAATTTGTTGTGAATTAAATGTGTTTTCTACTTTTCCAGAGCTATACCTTATGGTGAATAAAATGTGCAGTATTCAAGATGTTCTAGTGTTCCACGAAAGTTCATATTTACCCTGTGATTTGACCTGTGGACTAAATCAAATTTTGTCAAGCAATAACAAATACACCGATGGGCGGTCGCAACAGAAATAGGTAAATATATACACAATATATAAATAATTCCTCTGCTTGTACAACATCACATTATTTATTGTGGCCCCATTATTTCTTCATTCACATTTGTTAAACACGTTGCACACATTTCTGAGCATATTTTTAGCAAGCTCCAATAGCACATGAAATTGAAAGTATTACATTTGTTGAACTGTGAAAATGTTGACGTTGAACATTTTATTAAATGCTTAATGTTAGAAAGATCAAAAAATACAATGGATGTCCTTTTCTCTCCATGTCTGGAAGAAATAAATAAAATTTATTAATTACACCTAGACAAAATAAGTACAGCATTTACATGTGTACATGTATATCACCAAGGTATTGAGAACACATATTACACATTTAATATGAGTGTTAGTCTACCAATAATGTCCAAACCATCTGATGTGGAATTATTACATGTGAACAATGTATTCGGCCACACAGACAACGGGATGCTCCCTGTGCGATGACGCGGCTGGCACCACGTGATCGCAGCACAGAGCGTTGTTGTGAACTAAATCTACTATTGTTAACATGTCAGAGTATTGGACCATAACATACTGCATTGTCAAAACATGTATTATATCTGCCAGTTTCATAGACCTAATGTAATCTTACAGGGAAAGGGATAACCATGCACAGTTGAAAGATAAAGATAAGACATCTACAAATTGTGGACTAACAGTGGTTATCTTTGTACTAGAGGAATGAAACGCATATTTACATACCATCTGTAACAATTCATCTAAATCTTGATCGGAGTGAACCCGCAAACGTTCTCGCACGCGCAGTGTGAATCGGAAAAGGTCTATTGACACTTGTGAAGACAATATGTCGTCAGCAACACTTAAATTAATTCCTTCTAGTACACAAGAGGTTGTCGCGACTCGAATGTTTACTCAGGAACAATGGCACGTTATTACAATGCAATTTATCCTAACAGGAAGCACGGCTAGTGGTTATCACATCCGCATGGCATGCTAGCGCTCTGAGTTCGAAACCCGGACCGGGCAGGCATGATAGTTGGTGTAAAAATCTGGCTCTCGACATTGGGAACTGTGTAGCCCTCGTGACTCGGTGATCCCGTTAATGTCTGCCCTGTCTCAATTTGGGACGTAAAAACAATTGAGGACGACAAGCACCCTGGCAGTGACCACCCTCAGTGCCAACAGTTTGGCGATAATGTTCTGAAAAAGGCTGCCTAGTTGAATGAGCCGTCATAAGACATGGTCACCATCATTAAATAAAGCTTTTATTACTACTACTACTACTATAAGACCATTACATTGTAACCACAATAATACAGACTTGTCAGTTAACAAAACGTTGCCGAGCGCTGGACACAACTAGAACTAGAACTAACTCGTCCAATCTCCGAAACAGAATGACCGCAGCCAGGTTTATTCTTATTCCTTGTGGTTCGTGTTGATCGCGTGGGCTTAGTACGTATTAACCTATTTTAACGTTTTTATAAGACATACTTTCACCTACAATAACACCCCCCGTTAAGGCTCGCCAAAACCACACCTTGACATTCTAAAAAAACTTCCATTTGCATCCCCCTTGAGGCTCGCGAAAAAGCCCTTCCTTGAGGCTTTCCAAAATCTCCATTTACCCACCACCTCCGAGGCTCGCCAAAACACTTTGAGGCTCTTCAAAACCCTCCATTTACCCCCTCCCCGAAATTCACCAATACCCCACCGTGAGGCTCTAAATACTGGGGAGCTAATCCCATCTCCAGCCCCCCATCAAAATATTTAAAGCTGAGCACCCTTCCAAACCCCCCGGTACCAACGCTTATGAATGACATGTGATTTCTGCCAGGTTTACCTCGATGACTATAAAGCTCAGCGGTAGAGCGGATTGTCTCAGTGGCCGCTGCTCAAACGGCAATGCTCCGCATCGTCCTACTTCTGTATGGAGTGGCCTCCGTAACATAGTCACTTGAACTTTATCACGGTCTTTCAAAGGTAAGTCCTATCGTGGTTTAAAATCACATCTTAGTTGCGTGGCATTTCGCCAAGGAAATGTATATTATGGTCTATAATTAGTCATTCTCATTATGTAAATGTAGATTACATAAGTTTGCTGTGAGTGTATAAAGATCATGTGAGTGTTTACAGATCATGTGAATGTATACAGATCATGTGAGTGTATACGGATCATTTGAATGTATACGGTTCATGACATTGGAGCACGAGGGTGGGTGCTGTTGAAAAACATTTCACCCGCCTCGTTGCCCTAAATTCAGCTTCTTCTAACATAAACGGGGGCACATTCTAAATATCTAGGGGTACTAACGTTGGCACGGTCTAGGGGGCACGCTAAATGTTAAAGGTCTAGAGGGGCACGTGCCCCCCAGGCCAGCCTGGACCCACCTATGCATGTTCCCGCGGTTGCATCTTCACATTGCGACCGTTATTATGGGATTACTATTCACAATTTGGCGGGCGGTACACCTTCAACATAGTTAGTACAGTCTTAAAAACATTATGTTAGTCAATAAATGGAAAACTAGGAACATATACTACCTCCTTTTAATAATAATCCGCAGTGTCATATGTATGAGACAAGCACTGATCTAGTGACATGTCTTGCAGTCTATTCCGCAATTATTTACGTGGAAAGTCTCCCGGAAAATCTCGTTGAAAATCTCGCTGAAAACTCCAACAGTACTCCCCCACCCCACGTCTTCCGATGTCATGAGTCGAGCCGAGACAGCTGAGAAGCTGAAGTTACTGCGGCGAAAAATGTTCAACAACCCCCGTCTTCTAATGTCAAGATCAGTGACAGCGCGACGACACAGCGCGACACAGGAAGCATGCTGAATCACTGATGAAAATCTCCGAATTTTAGGAAAAAAACATGGCAATGTTTCAGTCTGCCTTTGAAATACCCTATGGTGAGGGGCAATATAAATTAATGGATAGGTCTAGCATTAGAACATAATGTCTGTAACGAGCGACAAAATATATTCTATAGAAAACAAATCATTGTTTTTATTGACATTCTTACAAATTCTTAGTGTGAAAAACAATAAAACGAACACTGCATGGACAATCCGAAAATAAATGTATGCGTGCGTGTATTTGTGAATGTAGATACAGCGCACGCACGGGCGCGCACACACACTCACACGTACGCCCGCACACACACACACACACACACGATATTCTACAACGATCAAATGTTAATAGGACAATTGAGAATCTTTGCGTTTGACGAAAACGAACCAAGCATTTTCAGAGGGTGAATAACTCTGACATCGATCCATTTACCACTTCCCTCTCTTACCCACATGACCCTCAGCAGGGGCTGGTTGTTACCCGTTAGACCGCAGCCGTTTTTTATTTGTAAGTCCCCGTTTCCCAAAGGCCATTAATTTGACTCGAAACATGAAAATGTGAGATCCGTGCTTTCAGAAATCGTTTCTAATGTGTTTCCAAAACTATCCAGTAGATGGCACCACCACACAGCATTGCGAGGTTATTTTGGCTGGGTTTGGACGACTCGAGGCTTAGAGGTGCTCAGTGGAACCCCACTATTAAGGTCACCTCGGGTCTGGGCAGAAGTGACCTGAATGGGGAGGTGACCGCATTAGCCGTATGATTTTGTATACTTTGCTGTTACAGAAATAATTGGGGACTGTCCCAGGGTGGTCTTAATGGGGAGGTGGCTGTATTACTGAGGTGACCAGTAAGCGTTGTTCCATTGTACATGGAGACATATTAAGAGAACAGTTATTTACAATATCGAGGAAAACACATGAAAGCATATGGAAGTACACTTATTTCCATTGGTCCTTAATAATAATAAATAATAGTTAATTAATTAATAATGATAATAAAATAGAATGAGTAAGTATTTTACAAAATATGATATATGACATAAAAAGCTGAGTACACGAATAAAAAATATATAAAATGCAAACAATTTAAACAAAATTTTTATACTATACATGACAAAGAGTAGTAATATTAAAAAACATTTAATGTCTCTACGTTGTAAAGATTAAATGAATGTCGATCTTTGAGTTAATACATAATGATACTAAAAATATAATGAATAAATAAGTATGAAACAGTAATATGTTATAACAACATAAAGCTGAATAGGATAATAACATATGTAAACAATTTAGACAATGTTGTTATCCTACACATGATAAAAAGCAGTAATATTAAGATTAAGACATTTAATGTCTCTAAAATTATTGTTAAAATGGAATGAGTGATGACCTTTGATCATACATAGAATGAGGCAGTCTGTTCCTCGACCCGAAATTAGCGGGCGTAGTAATTTCTAACAGGAAGTCTGCTATGTTGAATGTGGGAAAAGGGGAAATTGTTGAACATCAAAGGGCTTTGTGGTTAACTCAGCCAACCTCGGCTTTATTGCCAATAATGCATGTTTTGAAGCTGGATGTTTGTTTGCAATTTGAACATATTGCGTGGTCAAAACTTTAAAACTGCAAACATTTTCATGGGTTTATTGAACACAACTTGGCCGGCAGTATACCCTAAACATGTATATTACCGTCTTAGAACTTTATATTAACACTTGGCAACCTAGGAACAGACTGTCTTCTTTTAAGACAAGCAGCTTTGGCAGTCCCACCGCTGGGCCAGATCTGATCTGAGACTTCGCGTCTCTGCCTTTTAATACTTACTCGTCCTCATTTGCGTGTAAACTGCTTGACCTATTTTGTGCATACTAATATGCCCAAAAACCATTGTATTTTTTTTACGAATTATATTTACGTAGAGTGGACACTTTCTACAAGGAACACGTCGAGAGCTTTTCAAACTGTTTCTTACATACATGGGCACATGAAATGAGAACGGGAATTTCTTGCTTCACTTAGGTTTACTACGGTTGTTCCTGACCTTTGGCGGTGGCCTCGGTGGTCAGATCTCCAGCTTTCTCTGAGAATGCTCTACAACTTCCTGGCAAGGCGGCTTTGTAGTTGTAAAGCAATGTGTCAGTACTCCAATGTTTATATAGGCAGTTTATAAATGAGTTAATGCTAGTTGCAATTACTACTTGTTCGGGTAGATTATTACATAGTTTTGTGACTCTAATTGGAAAGCTTTCCTTTCTTGTATTTATATGTGCACATTCTTGGAATAGTTTCAAACTATCACCTTTTGTTCCTTCCTTTACCCTTTAATTTCAAAATACATCAAGAACCAGACTATCTGATTTAGGGAATGCAACATTTGCGAGCCTCTTACGATACGAATCCTGAGTGGCTCGAATGGAGCTTCCAGCACCCTCCTGTAGCACTCCTGAATCGTTATTGGTCGCATGACAGCAGTTCCAAGACGACAAAGAGTAATTCAGTGTAATGCTGATGAAGACACCATTAAGATACTGAAAGCTTCGAGCCACCCAGGATTCATTCAGGCCCTTGTTCTTGCACTGATGAATCTAAATAAATATGGTAACAACATAATATATACTGAAATATTTAATTTTGAAACCCTAAAATATGTAACACATTTTGTATTCAGGACACTCAATGTCATACGGTAGGTTAATGTCAGTGACTGGTTATGATGGCAGCTGTCACCTTGATTGTGGATGAAGAGATCCAGTGATTATGGATGAAGTGATCCTGTGACTGGATTAAGTGATCCTTGTACTATCCCAAGAGGTGGGATAGTACAAGAGGGGGATAGTACAAGACATGGTTCTTATACAACACTGGACACATGGTTCTTATATAACACTGGACACATGGTTCTTATATAACACTGGACACATGGTTCATATATAACACTGGACACATGGTTCATATATAACACTGGACACATGGTTCATATATAGCACTGGACACATGGTTCATATATAACACTGGACATATGGTTCTTATATAATACTGGACACATGGTTCATATATAACACTGGACACACGGTTCTTATATAACACTGGACACACGGTTCTTATACAACACTGGACACACGGTTCTTATATAACACTGGACACATGGTTCATATATAACACTGGACACATGGTTCTTATATAACACTGGACACATGGTTCATATATAACACTGGACACATGGTTCATATATAACACTGGACACATGGTTCATATGTAACACTGGACACATGGTTCATATATAACAGTGGACACATGGTTCTTATATAACACTGGACACACGGTTCTTATATAACACTGGACACATGGTTCTTATACAACACTGGACACATGGTTCTTATATAACACTGGACACATGGTTCTTATACAACACTGGACACATGGTTCTTATATAACACTGGACACATGGTTCTTATATAACACTGGACACATGGTTCATATATAACACTGGACACATGGTTCATATATAACACTGGACACATGGTTCATATATAACACTGGACACACGGTTCATATATAACACTGGACATATGGTTCTTATATAACACTGGACACATGGTTCATATATAACACTGGACACACGGTTCTTATATAACACTGGACACACGGTTCTTATACAACACTGGACACATGGTTCTTATATAACACTGGACACACGGTTCTTATATAACACTGGACACATGGTTCTTATACAACACTGGACACATGGTTCTTATATAACACTGGACACATGGTTCTTATACAACACTGGACACATGGTTCTTATATAACACTGGACACATGGTTCTTATATAACACTGGACACATGGTTCATATATAACACTGGACACATGGTTCATATATAACACTGGACACATGGTTCATATATAACACTGGACACACGGTTCATATATAACACTGGACATATGGTTCTTATATAACACTGGACACATGGTTCATATATAACACTGGACACACGGTTCTTATATAACACTGGACACACGGTTCTTATACAACACTGGACACATGGTTCTTATATAACACTGGACACATGGTTCTTATACAACACTGGACACATGGTTCATATATAACACTGGACACATGGTTCTTATATAACACTGGACACATGGTTCATATATAACACTGGACACATGGTTCTTATACAACACTGGACACATGGTTCTTATATAACACTGGACACATGGTTCTTATACAACACTGGACACATGGTTCTTATATAACACTGGACACATGGTTCTTATACAACACTGGACATATGGTTCTTATATAACACTGGACACATGGTTCTTATATAACACTGGACACATGGTTCATATATAACACTGGACACATGGTTCATATATAACACTGGACATATGGTTCATATATAACACTGGACACACGGTTCATATATAACACTGGACATATGGTTCTTATATAACACTGGACACATGGTTCATATATAACACTGGACACACGGTTCTTATATAACACTGGACACACGGTTCTTATACAACACTGGACACATGGTTCTTATATAACACTGGACACATGGTTCTTATACAACACTGGACACACGGTTCTTATATAACACTGGACACATGGTTCATATATAACACTGGACACACGGTTCTTATATAACATTGGACACATGGTTCATATATAACACTGGACACATGGTTCATATATAACACTGGACACATGGTTCATATATAACACTGGACACATGGTTCATATATAACACTGGACACATGGTTCTTATACAACACTGGACACATGGTTCTTATACAACACTTGACATATGGTTCATATATAACACTGGACACATGGTTCTTATATAACACTGGACATATGGTTCTTATACAACACTGGACACATGGTTCTTATATAACACTGGACACATGGTTCTTATATAACACTGGACACATGGTTCTTATATAACACTGGACACATGGTTCTTATACAACATTGGACACATGCTTTGAAATGTACTAAGAAAATAATATTGGATTATATAAGAATCACTTCACTCCCTGGAAGACTTCAACTGAACACCATCTCAACTTCTCTGTGAAACAGAACAACTAACTTGGTTTGTTCCCACAACACTGTGTTACAACGGAATCAAATAAACAGCATGACTATATCTAAATTGTAGAAATTAAATAAATTAGCAAAACATATTTGTAATGTTGCACACAAACAAACAAAATGTCAAACAATTTACTAAATACTAATAAAATAATAACCAATGACATTAAGAGTTTAATTACCAGGGTACTGCATAACAAAGGGCCCTATCAATGTACAGAACTTGAATTTAGTGACGTTAAACAGATTAGCAAAATATAAAAAAAATTATAAATAAAATAACCAACCACAGTATGGGACTAATTACTGTATAACAATGCAAGTTATAAACGTACAGAACTCGAATTTAGCAATGGTCACACATACTGCAAACTGTACCTCATTGTATCCAGTGGACTGTCACACCAAGGTAGGCGGGGTGACGAGCCGACCAGTTGGTTGGGATTGACACAAACTATGGCTGCCACTGGGTAGAGTGCTAGTTGGCCTTCATTCCAGCCGTGACATCTGCGTTCCAGTCTCTCCAGTCTCTCCAGTCTCTCCAGTCTCTCCAGTCTCTCCAGTCTCTCCAGTCTCTCCAGTCTCTCCAGTCTCTCCAGTCTCTCCAGTCTCTCCAGTCTCTCCAGTCTCTCCAGTCTCTCCAGTCTCTCCAGTCTCTCCAGTCTCTCCAGTCTCTCCCTCCACTACATTCTATATCTATATCTGTTAGAGTTCCGTATGTTGACACATTAGATGTGTTCACAAAGTAGAGATATTTAGATAAGTTACGAATCGTTGACAAAGTTGATCCGTAGTCTTTGCCGAATGCGGCATGGTTTAAGAAGGAAGCATGCTTCCCAACTGTGTCTTACCCAGACATAGTCAATTACATGTACTTGATTTTTAACAAGTTTTTCTACACCATGGAAGACGTGAAGGCGTAGAAGAGCCTAGAGGCAAGTATAAAAGGCTAGACATATTTTAGTGAGAGTAAGACTTTTTATTAGTAATTGCTTTATGCACCAACTTGTTATACAAAAGATAAGTAGGTACAACCTTGACAACCTAAGGCCTTATAGTTATATATTTATGCATTTTAAAGCCTAATTTTTTTATGTCTAATATTGTCAACAATTCTAAATTTAGTTTGCATCGTACTAAAATTGTAACTGTTTGACAGGTATTTCATTCACAGACTTCGCAAAAAGCCACTGCAGCCATGGATCATCGCAGATAAAGCTGGGACTGTCTGCACCATCCATTGTGATTGGATGGCTGGGTTGGGCGAAAGCCTGCTCTCACATCGCCACACTTCTCTTTGTAGTGGATACTACCGTAAAGATCCGCGATTGTAAGACTGAGAGTCAGCTTATTGGCTGCTGCCAGCAACTCTCCGAGAGGTTTGGTACAGAGAGGATGGCGAAATTAATTTCACGTCAACCTTGACGAAGAAAAACCAACTGGACGAAGCCATTGCTAGTGGGTCGCCGGTATCGTCTCGGGTTCGTCAGCAAAAGAACATTGCCACACCAAGTCCTGTTGAGCTTGACAAAAAAATGAGCGTATCCGCTGCCTGGAGCCCTGGAAGTGGAGGCCGACAGGTGAAAACAGTATTCCCGGCCTCCTATCCTCTGTATGCAGGGAATCCCTAAAGTGGACAGAGAGAACACCAACGACCTAGTGCTCGTTGTGATGAAAGGGAAGATGGGTCTGGCGGGCATCGGTCTATGTGCTATTACAACCAGTGCAGTTTATGTTCTGACAGAATTCATCAAATATAAAAAAACAGTAAATAAAACATGAAACAAAAAATAAGTCATGACCTATGTTAGGTTTAATGTAATGGAATTGTACATTATCCCGACTTGTTACGGGGTCTGTCAATCTACATGAATCATTGCACTCAAATAAACCATTGTCATTAGGGGCAAACAGTCACTTTTTATTGTTTAGTCATCGAAACGTATTGCTGAACGACATACTACAGCTTGGGTTGCGATCTGTCGATCAATATATAGACGTTGTGGGCTGTGATATACCTGACTATATATAAAATATATATACATTGTATATTATTTATATAACTATATATAATATAATATATACATATATATATATATATATATATATTTATATATATATATATTATGTGTGCGTGTGCAAAAATGTAGACGTGAAACAGTTTTGATTAAACTCATACCTACATCTCTTTTCAAGCATCTGTCTGTACCATTACCAAATATAATTATGGAAAATAACCATATATGGCATTGCCTGCATCTTGCATGATGATTCTATTTAATCTTGAATCTGTTACGTCAATATGTTCATTGAACTTTTCCATGTTTATTTTAGAAATGGATCGGAAAGACCTGGCAAAGTCATTAAGACTTTTAAGCTGCAGTGGCACTGCTCAAAATGGTCAACCAACTGAATCGAATCAGTCAACTGAATCGAATCAGTCAACTCAAGCATCTCAGTCAACGCAACCAACAACCAGCAGTGTGAGGCAAGAGGTGCGACAGCTGTTAGCACCATATGATGTATTCAGCAGACGACGGAGGCGTGGACGTTTAGAACATGTCCCCAAATCAACCTTTTGGACACACGGGTTTTTTTGCCTGGCTGCTAATGACCAGGTTAGTACCGGTAAAAAGTCATTGGACCATTAGATTTTATTGTTGGTGCTATAATGTAAAGCTCTGTGGCAGCATTATAATGAATATGCCTCACCATGTGCTGCCACCTAGTGGAGTCTCCTGCTATTACTTATTACTTGTGTTTCATTTTGAATGTTGTTTTTAATTTTTTTTGCCTATTTTGCTTCAATTTTCTGAGATAATCGAAGATTGCCATCCAAAGTTCAAGGTAGGCATTGTGTACAGTACTATGTGTTATCGTCTATTAATGAACTAATGAAGCATAATTTACTATCTAAGCTGTAGGTGAGCGATAATAGGAAACTTTGCTGTATTACCAGAATACTATTTAGTAAAATGCGTTGATGTGTTCCAATATTAATTAATTATTATTAACTATATATATTTATTTAGGAAAATAGTGAATAAATCTCCTTTTCAATACACTTGGAGCTAATTATGTAGTGAAAACTATTTGTGTATTAATCCATACTGATATTTATTACATTTGGTAGATAAGATATGCATACAAATTTAATAATTAAAAAAAATTATTATTATTTTCAGTGATGCCGCCTTACAGGAAAACCGGCATTGAGTTGCAGACGAGAACGACAGTTCTGATGGAGCTGAGTGTCAGGTGCCGAGAAGTGAGCCGGCAACTGAAGGTGAATGTCAAAACTGTGTACGCCATCAAGAAGCGCCCTTAGCAAAAAATTATATAGAAAACTATAAATTTCCTATAGTATTCTGTAGTATTCTATAGTATTCTATAGTTTTTCTATAGTATTCTATAGTATTCTATAGTATTCTATAGAAAACTATAAATTGGCTATGGAAATCTTAATTTCCTACAGAATTCTATGGAATATTTTATAGAATTCTATAGAATATGCTATAGTTTTTTAAGAACCTATAGTTTTCTGTAGGATTCTATAGAAAACTATAGAATATTCTATAGAATCCTATAGTTTTTAGGCAACCTATAGGTTTTTTGTAGGAATATATAGCAAACTATAGGATATTCTATAGAATCCTATAGTTTAAGACAACCTATAGGTTTTTTTTGTAGGAATCTGTAGAAAACTATAGAATATTCTATAGAATTCTATAGTTTTTATAGAACCTATAGTTTTCTGTAGGATTTTAGAGAAAACTATAGAATATTCTATAGAATCCTTTAGTTTTTAGAGAACCTATAGTTTTTTGTAGGATTTTATAGAAAATTATAGAATATTCTATAGAATCCTATAGTTTTTAGAGAACCTATAGTTTTTTTGTAGGATTCTACAGAAAACTATAGAATATTCTATACAATCCTATAGTTTTTAGAGAACCTATAGTTTTTTGTAGGATTTTATAGAAAACTAAAGAATATTCTATAGAAACCTATAGTTTTTAGAGAACCTATAGTTTTTTGTAGGATTCTACAGAAAACTATAAAATATTCTATAGAATCCTATAGTTTTTAGAGAACCTATAGTTTTTTGTAGGATTTTATAGAAAATTATAGAATATTCTATAGAATCCTATAGTTTTTAGAGAACCTATAGTTTTTTTGTAGGATTCTACAGAAAACTATAGAATATTCTATACAATCCTATAGTTTTTAGAGAACCTATAGTTTTTTGTAGGATTTTTTAGAAAACTATAGAATATTCTATACAATCCTATATATTTTAGAGAACCTATAGTTTTTGTTGGAGGATTCTACAGAAAACTATAGAATATTCTATAGAATTCTATAGTTTTTAGATAATCTATAGTTTTCTGTAGAAATGTTATTTTACTCACCGCTCCCAACCCTCAACCTGAGTGTAGTTGTAGGATGTGACGTGTATTGGAGTCTGCTGTGCATTGCTTGTTTATGTAGCGAGAGATAGACACACACAAGGTGTGGTTGGATAATGGCAATGCCCTTTAATTGCATCTAGTAAAGTAATGTATAGACATGACAATGGGCATTGCCGTTGGCCTAGATAAAAAAGGCAAATCCCCTTACAAGCGTAGAGGAGTCATACATGTCTGTCAATGGGGATTGCCAATGATTAACTATCTAAGCAGAATAAATGTGGGGCTCAGAAACCACCCAACACAACACAGAAAGGCAGGGCTGAACCGCCACACAAAATGTACTTCGAAAAGTACCCGCACTAAAAACCCTGCGTACACTATCTAACATTCAGTTGAGGAAAACGCATTAATGCAAACCTCGTGTACCAAACTAAAACAGGGAAAAGCGTCAAAAAATTGAAAAACTTTGTGAACGACCTTTCTGTGCACAATGGTTCACAATTTAACTACATGTAGTAATGTAGATAGAGGTATAGCTAAGCTGGAGTAGCTGGGACGGAGGGTGGGTTCTTTGGAAACTTTTAACCACTGTATGTATTTTTTTGTTATGTACATGTGGTGGATGTTACATAGAAATATATATATGTCAGTATGTTGTAAACTAAAACGATGCTACTGTATTATTTTATACCGAAACATTATTGTTATGAATACCGCATCCCATAATGTTATTACCCGTGAGTCATTTCGGCGCGTAACGTTTAATTTCAAACAGAAGAAGGCGAGACGACCTAGCGCGAAGACCGGTAGATTGCGGACAGAGTCATTATAATGAAGACATTTCGGCCATTCATGCCACGAGACAAACGGTAGGACGTTGCCAAAGATTGCTGTGTGTTGTTTTTATAACTATTTGATCCACAGAGTAAAATGCTGTTAACAATATTACGAAATAGTTATAGACAGACAGCCGTTTGCGTAACCGCCAATTCCAACCTGCATCGATGCAACGATTTTACCTCGTTTTCTATACCAAATCGATCATTCCATCACTCCATATTGTTTGTGTATGTCAATTATTGTTTGAGGTACACACCGAGCATTATTTTCTTATCAATTATTTTACATTTAGCCAGATGGTAAAGTGGCCTGGACCCACTAGAGTAGATTTGCCTCAATTGTCGCTCATTTCGTTGTACGTACTAAGTAACCAACTGCATTGCCATGGCCACGTGAATGAATAATAAAAACAAGTAAAATGCAACACAGACTGTTAAAAAAATACCCTAAACTAAATGACAATAGAATGCAAATATGTGATCGATGATATGTGTGTTTCTAGTTCATACTTTTTTAAGTTTTTACCTTTTTTGTGATGCATAGGCATAGCCATAGGCCATAGCCAGCTAGGGACTAGTGTAGCCTGTAGGTATATAATTAACATTTTTAGATATAGACATCAAGTCTATACTAATGTATGTAATGCCTAATGGCAATGCCAATGATTTAAATAACTATTTATTTTGATTCATAATAACAATATTAACAATTTAGTTGTCTGTTTGTTAATGTTACTAATCCTGATAATAGTGATATACATAAAGGTAGATTACTGGGTAACCGATTACTGTCACAGTACTAGACCTACTTGTTAAAAAATTATATGGTTACCGGCTACTGCCGATAATGGGAACCGGTGGCCAAGTGGTAAAGCACCGGTCGAGGGGACTGGAGTCGAATCCAACTATTGGCCAGTTTAAAAAAACTTGGGAAATTTTGTTCTCTTGGAAAACACACTAGGCCATTGGTCCCTTCTAACTGTTATCTGCCAGAGGAAGTAAAAGATCCCACACATGGGATAAATGAGCTAATTTGAGTCCATCCTGTAGTGGACTTACTACCTGTTGGGCATGTAGATGAGGATATTATGAGATAAAACCACAGTGCAACATTGTAATAGGACTTTGCTGAATAATAAGTATTTGTCAAAATATTCCATTTTTTTAGATTTATGGTGTATAATATAAGCCACACATATTGTATTTTTATTGTGTACTGTTCCATTTATTTCAGGTTGGTGTCATCACTGATGTCCAAAAGCAAGATTTGTCCATTCTGACAGCACTGATACCAATATAAGTGGTATAGTGTTTGTGTGTATGCATTCTGAATTATTGAATATTACGATAACATACCCTGTACAATTATACTGTATATTGCAATACAGAACTCATAATCAATTTATTTGACCAATAAATATGGTACATGTGTAAGGTTTCAGGGCAAAGCACAATAGTGTAAATATGATCTTAAAATTGACATGATATTGAATATCTCAATACTACAAAATCACAATGACCGATATCTAGACCCAAACTATTTTTTTTACAGTAGAACCTGTCTTGGATAACCACCTGCTTTCTCGGTTCCTCTTGAAATTGACCATATTTTCAATGTTTATTGACCTGTCGTGGGCGACCACCCGTCTTGAAAGACCACTTTTGCTAGGCTGAAGTGGCGATCACTCGAGACAGGTTCTACTGTACATTTCAATTCTGCAATTTTACCTAGGCAAATATGTCACCAGAGCTGCATGACGTTTATTGTATTTTACCCTTAAACCCTTCCTATATATACTATTGTTATGCACTGGTAATAATGCATGAGTGTATAAATACAGTGTGGTATGCCACGTTCCAAGTAATGGAAGAAAATCATTCAACCATGCCAATTATGTTCAGTCAGAATGTCTGACCAAACAACAGTTTCCAATCTAACATTCTAGAAGTGTTGAGAAACAGCCCATCTTGCTTAGAGTTTTCTTTGCTCTCTTTGTCAATATCAAATGGAATACCATGTTGTACCTGTTTCAAATTACCGTGGTAGTATACCAGCGGTTATGGGTCAAATTCATTGACGTATTTAAATACAAATAATCTTGAAGGATTGAAATATGATAAAATGAAAAAGTATATATTTCAATACAAATATGTATTAAAGGTACTTTTCAGAATTCTTTTTACAAAACAGATGTTATGTAAAATGTTATATTGGGATATGTTGTTTGTCAACATAATTTGACGATGTTATGTACAAAATGACATGAGATGTCGCTTACTGGCTGGCAATCTTTGGTGTTTGTACCATGTGTGAAAATACCATGTTGTACCTGTTTCAAAATACCATGGTAGTATACCCGAGTACAGTGTATATCAAGTCACTGGCATTGGAACAGGGAAGGGGGCGTTCCAAAAAAACCCACCTTGAGGTTCTCCAGACATCTCGATCTGCACCCCCTTGAGGCTCGCTGAAAAAAAACACCCTAAGGCACTCTGAAAACCTAAATAACCACCCCCATTCTGCAATATTTAGGGGTAATCCTATCTCCAGCCCCCATACACCACAAACTGCAACCCCTTCCTAAATGTTGGGGAGCTAAGCTCCTAATCAACAAATATCAGGGACTAAGCCCCCCGGCAGGTTCCAATGCCTATGTAAGTATTACAATATTTAATTTGTTTCCTACATGGGTGTTGATTGATGTGTATTTTAGCAGTAATATATTTAATGTTTCCAACAATATTTTTCTTGCTATCCCTGTTGTGAATGTCATTGTGACATGTAGTCTGTGCTATTTCAGATAATGGCTCATTACTGTTCACAAGTATTTAAGGATTAATTTCTTGACATGTATGCTCAGTAGTCTATTTGTTGTATTTATCATATACTTAATTGTTCATATTGTATTATAATGTATACATAAGGATTTGATAAATGATTTGTGCCATTATTAGCATTGCTTGCATTTATGTACATATATGCTCAATAGACTTTATTTTGTATTTGTTTTATTTGGTCATTCAATATGCTTGGATATTACTGTAGATTGCCTGTGTGATTAATGTATTTGAATATATAATATAATACAAATATTTGAAGATTAACGTGCACCTCTGTTAATGAGTATGTCATACAGAATATTTTCTACAGGATATATTATGTAGGATATATCCTACAGGAAATAGCCTATAGGAAATATTCCATAGAAAATACTATAGGATATTTTCTATAGACAAATTTCTATAGCATATTCTGTAAAAAAAACATTATAAAATGTCGTGTAGTTTTCTGTAGAAAACCACAAAAATCCTGTGGTTTTCTATAGAAAATATCCTATAGTTTTCTATAGAAAACTGCAAAATTCGTGTAGTTTTCTATAGAAAACTGCTAAATTCGTGTAGTTTTCTATAGAAAACTGCACAAAAATCGTGTAGTTTTCTATGGAAAACTGCAAAAATCCTGTGGTTTTCTATAGAAAATTTCCTATAGTTTTCTATGGAAAACTGCAAAAATCCTGTGGTTTTCTATAGAAAATTGTCTATAGTTTTCTATAGAAAACTGCAAAAATCCTGTGGTTTTCTATAGAAAATTTTCTATAGTTTTCTATAGAAAACTGCTCAAAAATCCTGTAGTTTTCTATAGAAAATTTCCTATAGTTTTCTATAGGAAACTGCAAAAATCCTGTACTTTTCTATAGAAAATTTCCTATAGTTTTCTATAGGAAACTGCGCAAAAATCCTGTAGTTTTGTATAGAAAATTTTGTATAGTTTTCTATAGAAAACTGCGCAAAAATCCTGTAGTTTTCTAAAAAAAATTCGTGTAGTTTTCTATAGAAAACTGCACAAAAATCGTGTAGTTTTCTATAGAAAATTTCCTATAGTTTTCTATGGAAAACTGCAAAAATCCTGTGGTTTTCTATAGAAAATTTCCTATAGTTTTCTATAGGAAACTGCGCAAAAATCCTGTAGTTTTGTATAGAAAATTTTGTATAGTTTTCTATAGAAAACTGCGCAAAAATCCTGTAGTTTTCTATAGAAAATTTTCTATAGAAAACTGCGCAAAAATCCTGTAGTTTTCTATAGAAAATTTCCTATAGTTTTCTATAAAAAACTATGCGCAAAAATCCTGTAGTTTTCTATAGAAAATCTATAGTGCTAAGGGCGGATGGCAGAGACGGGGTCGGTGGCCGACAGAGCACGTAGTGGAAGGCCGAAGAAGATTTCGGTGCGACAGGACCGTGCACTCGTCCGCTACAGCCTTGGCGATCGCCGCCTCACATCCCCGCAGCTCCGAAAGAAAGTAGAAGCGGAGCTGGGAGTGACAGTGTCGTCCTCCACAATCCGGAAGCGACTCAACTCGGCTGGACTCCGTGGTTGGGTGGCTGTGAAGAAGCCATTGTTGCGGCCAGCGAACATTAAAAATCGTCTTGCCTTTGCTCGCACCAATAAGAACTGGACTGTGCAGCAGTGGGAAACAATTCTGTGGTCCGATGAGAGTGCGTTTCAGCTTTTCTGTAGGGCAAAGCGGGCTATTGTGCGGAAAAGGGATGGTGAGAGATACAACCCACAGTGCATTGTCCCCACAGTGAAACACGGAGGGGGTTCCCTGATGGTCTGGGGGTGCATGTCTGGGCGCGGGGTCGGCCAACTCTACCGGTGTGAAGGCACCATGCGGCAGTAAGAATAAAGGATGGAACAAAAGGTGATAGTTTGAAACTATTCCAAAAATGTGCACATATAAATACAAGAAAGGAAAGCTTTTCAATCACAGTCACAAAACTATGTAATAATCTACCCAAACAATTGGTAACTGCACCTAGCATTAACTCATTTATAAACTGCCTATATAAACATTGGAGTACTGACACATTGCTTTACAACTACAAAGCCGCCTTGCCAGGAAGTTGTAGAGCATTCTCAGAGTAAGCTGGACAACTGACCATCGAGGCCACCGCCAAAGGTCAGGAACAACCGGAGTAAATCTAAATAAAGCTGGAGATCTGACCACCGAGGCCACCGCCAAAGGTCAGGAACAACCGGAGTAAATCTAAATAAAGCTGGAGATCTGACCACAGAGGCCACCGCCAAAGGTCAGGAACAACCGGAGTAAATCTAAATAAAGCTGGAGATCTGACCACCGAGGCCACCGCCAAAGGTCAGGAACAACCGGAGTAAACCTAAATAAAGCTGGAGATCTGACCACCGAGGCCACCGCCAAAAGTCAGGAACAACCGGAGTAAATCTAAATAAAGCTGGAGATCTGACCACAGAGGCCACCGCCAAAGGTCGGAGTAAACCAAGTGAAGCAAGAAATTCCTGTTCTCTCTTATTTCATGTGCCCATGTATGTAAGAAACAGTTTGACCAGGTCTCGACGTGTTCCTTGTAGAAAGTGTCCACTCTACGTAAATTGAATTCTTTAAAAAATACAGTGGTTTTGGGGCATATTAGTATGCACAAAATATGGCAAGCAGTTTACACCGCAAATGAGGACAAGTAAATATTAAAAGGCAGAGACGCGATGTCTCAGATCAGATCTGGCCCAGCGGTGGGACTGCCAAAGCTGCTTGTCTTAAAAGAAGGCAGTCTGTTCCTAGGTTGCCAAGTGTTAATATAAAGTTCTAAGACTTAATATACATGTTTAGGGCATACTGCCGGCCAAGTTGTGTTCAATAAGCCCAGGAAAATGTTTGCAGTTTGAAAGTTTTGACCCCGCAATATGTTCAGATTGCAAACAAACATCCAGCTTCAAAACATGCAATATTGGCAATAAAGCTGAGGTTGGCTGAGTTAACCACAGTGTCCTTTGATGTTCAATAATTTCCCACGTTCAAGATAGCAGACTTCCTGTTAGAAATTACTACGCCCGCTAATTTCAGGTCGAGGAACAGACTGCCTCATTCTAATTATGTTCAAAGGTCATCATCATTCCATTTTAACAATATACAGACGTTAAATGTCTTAATCTTAATATTACTACTTTTTATTATGTGTAGGATAACAACATTGTCTAAATTGTTTACACATTTTATTATCCTATTCAGTTTTACGTTGTTATAACATATTATTGTTTAACACTTATTTATTCATTATATTTTAGTATCATTATGTATTAATTCAAAGATCGACACTCGTTCCATCTTTACAATGTAGAGACATTCAATGTTTTTAAATCTTAATATTACTACTCTTTGTCATGTATAGTATAAAAATTTTGTCTAAATTGTTTGCATTTTACATATTTTTGATTCGTTTACTCAGCTTTTTATGTCATATATCATCATTAGTAAAATACTTACTTACTCGTTGTATTTTATTATCATTATTAATTAATTAATTATTATTGATTATTAAGGACCAATGGAAATAAGTGTACTTCCATATGCTTTCATATGTTTTCTCGATATTATTGTTTATAACTGTTCTCTTAAAATGTCTCCATGTACATGGAACAACCCTTAATGGTTACCTCAGTAATACAGCCACCTCCCCATTAAGACCACCATGGGACAGTCCCCAATTATTTCTGTAACAGTTAAGTATACAAAATTATACCACTAATGCGGTCACCTCCCCATTAAGACCACCCTGGGACAGTCCCCAATTATTTCTGTAACAGTTAAGTATACAAAATTATACCACTAATGCGGTCACCTCCCCATTCAGGTCACTTCTGCCCAGTCTTGAGGTGATCTTAATAGTGAGGTTCCATTGAGCACCTTTAAGCCTCGAGTCGTCCAAACCGAGCCAAAATAACTCCCGCAATGCTGTATAGTGTGGTGGTGCCATCTACTGGATAGTTTTAGAAACACATTTGAAACGATTTCTGAGCACGGATCTCACATTTTCATGTTTCGGGTTAAATGAATGGCCTTTGGGGAAACGGGAACTTATAAATAAAAAACGGCTGATGTCTAACGGGTAACAACCAGCCCCTGCTGAGGGTCATGTGGGTATGAGAGGGAAGTGGTAAATGGATCTATGTCAGAATAATTCACCCACTGAAAATGCCTGGTTCGTTTTCGTCAAACGCAAAGATTCTCAATTGTCCTATTAACATTTGATCGTTGTAGAATATCGTGTGTGTGTGTGTGCGCGCGCGCGCGTGTGTGTGTATGCGTGTGTGTGTGTGCGGGCGTACGTGCGGGTGTGTGTGCGCGCCCGTGCGTGCGTGCGTACGTGCATGCGTGCAGTGTATCTGCATTCACAAATACACGCACGCATACATTTATTTTCGGATTTTCCATGCAGTGTTCGTTTTATTGTTTTTACTCAAAGAATTCGTAAGAATGTCAGTAAAAACAATGATTTGTTTTCCATAGAACATATTTTGTCGCTCGTTACTGACATTATGTTCTAATGCTAGACCTATCCATTAATTTTTTATTGCCCCTCACCATAGGGTATTTCGAAGGCAGACTGAAACATTGCCATGTTTTTTTTACTGAAATTCGGAGATTTTCGTCAGTGGTTCAGCATGCTTCCTGTGTCGCGCCTTGTCGCCGCGCTGTCACTGATCTTGACATTAGAAGACGGGGGTTGTTGAAAATTTTTCGCCGCGGTATTTTTCGCCGCAGTAACTTCAGCTTCTCTGCTGTCTCGGCTCGACTCATGACATCGGAAGTCGTGGGGTGGGGGGTGCTGTTGGAGATTTTCAGCGATATTTTCAACGAGAGTTTCCGGTAGACTTACCAGGTAAATAATTGCGGCATAGACTGCAAGACATGTCACTAGATCAGTGCTTGTCTCATACATATGACACTGTGGATTGTTATTAAAAGTAGGTAGTATATGTTCCTAGTTTTTCACTTATTAACTAATATTGTTTTTAAGACTATACTAACTATGTTGAAGGTGTACCGCCCGCCAAATTGTGAATAGTAATCCCATAATAACGGTCGCAATGTGAAGGTGCAACCGCGGGAACATGCATAGGTGGGTCCAGGCTGGCCTGGGGGGCACGTGCCCCTCTAGACCTTTAGAATTTAGCGTGCCCCCTAGACCGTGCCCTCGTTAGTACCCTTAGACATTTGGAATGTGTCCCCGTTTATGTTAGAAGAAGCTGAAGTTAGGGCAACGAGGCGGGGGAAATGTTTGTCAACAGCACCCACCCTCGTGCTCCAATGTCATGATCTGTATACACTCATATGATCCGTATACATCCACATGATCCGTATACACTGACATGATCCGTATACACTGACATGATCTGTATACATTCACATGATCTGTAAACATTCACATGATCTGTATACACTCACAGCAAACTTATGTAATAATTATACATTTACATAATGTGAATTAATAATTATAGACCATAATATAAATGTTCTTGGCGAAATGCCACGCAACTAAGATGTGATTTTAAACCACGATAGGACTTACCTTTGAAAGACCGTGATAAAGTTCAAGTGACTATGTTACGAAGGCCACTCCATACAGAAGTAGGACGATGCGAAGCATTGCCGTTTGAGCAGCGGCCACTGAGACAATCCGCGCTACCGCTGAGCTTCATAGTCATCGAGGTAAACCTGGCAGAAATCACATGTCATTCATAAGCGTCGGAACCGGGGGGTTTGGAAGGGTGCTCAGCTTTAAATATTTTGATGGGGGGGCTGGAGATGGGATTAGATCCCCACTATTTAGAGCCTCACGGTGGGGTATTGGTGAATTTCCTGGAGAGGGTAAATGGAAGGTTTTGAAGAGTCTCAAAGTATTTTTGCGAGCCTCGGAGGTGGTGGGTAAATGGAGATTTTGGAAAGCCTCAAGGTAGGGTTTTTTCGCGAGCCTCAAGGGGGATACAAATGGAATTTTTTGGGAGAATATCAAGATGTGGTTTTGGCGAGCCTTAACGGAGGGTGAAATTGGAGGTTTTTTTGTAGAGCCTCAACCCCCCCAATTCACCACGTACCGATGCCAGTGTTGTCATTCATAATGTTAGATAATTTTGTTATGAAACAAAACATGTGATGTAGCATAAGTCACATTTATTGACAGGTCATAAAATATACTGTAAAGCTTAATACGGATATATGTGTTCTTTCTTTTAGCTGTTTGTTATCGCCTTTTATTGTGTTTTGCCCTATATCAAACACGACATATAATGTGGTTGTGGCACTTTATACAACCGCATTATCTAATATTCAAAAAGGCATACTTGACGTAGGATATTAGAACGAGTCGCGGTTGAATAACTTTGAGAGGCTCGTGCACTATTACTGGTTGATAATGAACGATCTCTGGAGGACAATACACTGTGCACGGCAGCACTGATATGGCAACAGATTCGTCCGTGGTTTGGGTCTAATGCATTATCATCAAGAAATAACGCATTGTTGTCCCATACTTTTAGACGTGTCTCTTTCTCCGGGGAGTTGGGGGTCTCGGAGGGGTGCTGTTGCAGGTTTTTGGTGAGTGTTATTGTAGGTGAAAGTATGTCTTATAAAAACGTTAATATAGGTTAATACCTACTAAGCCCACGTGATCAACACGAACCATAAGGAATACGAATAAACATGGCTGCGGTCATTCTGTTTCGGAGACTGGACGAGTTATTTCTAGTTCTAGTTGTTACCAGCGCTTGGCAACGTTTTTTTTTAACAGACTAGTCTGTATTATTGTGGTTACAATGTAATGGTCTTATAGTAGTAGTAGTAGTAATAAAAGCTTCATTTAATGATGGTGACGAAGTCTTATGAGGTCTCATTCAACTAGACAGCCTTTTTCAGAACATTATCGCCAAACTGCTGGCACTGAGGCTGGTCACTGCCAGTGTGCTTGTCGTCCACAATTGTTTTTAAGTCCCAAATTGAGACAGGGCAGACATTAACGGGATCACCGATTCACGAGGGCTACACAGTTCCAAATGTCGAGAGCCAGGTTTTTATACCAAATATCATGCCTGCCCGGTCCGGGTTTCGAACTCATAGCGCTGACATGCCATGCGGATGTGCCAACCACTAGCCGCGCTTCCTGTTAGGATAAATTGCATTGTAATAACGTACCATTGTTACTGAGTAAACATTCGAGTCGCGATAACCTCTTGCTGTGTACTAGAAGGAATTGAATTAAGTGTTGCTGACGACATATTGTCTTCACAAGTGTCAATAGACCTTTTCCGATTCGCAGTGCGCGTGCGAGAACGTTTGCAGGTTCACTCGGATCAAGATTTAGATGAATTGTTACAGATGGTATGTATATATGCGTTTCATTTCTCTAATACAAAGATAACCACTGTTAGTCCACAACTCAAAGATGTCTTATCTTTATCTTTCAACTGTGCATGGCTATCCCTTTCCCTGTAAGATTACATTAGGTCTATGAAACTGGCAGATAAAATATATGTTTTGACAATGCAATAAGTTATGGTCCAATACTCTGACATGTTAATAATAGTAGATTTTGTTCACAACAACGCTCTGTGCTACGATCACGTGGTGCCAGCCGCGTCATCGCACAGGGAGCATCCCGTTGCCTGTGCGGCCGAATACATTGTTTACATGTAATAATTCCACATCAGATGGGTTGGACATTATTGGTAGACTAACACTTATATTAAATGTGTAATATATTTTCTCAATACCTTGGTGATATACATGTACATAATTATGTAAATGCTGCACTTATTTTTTCTAGGTGTAATTAATAAATTTACTTTATTTCTTCCAGACATGGAGAGAAAAGGACATCCATTGTATTTTTGATTTGTCTAACTGCAAGCATTTGATAAAATGTTCAGCGACAAAATTTTCACAGTTCAACAAATGTAATATTTCTATTTCATGTGCTACTGGAGCTTGCCAAAGTCAACAAAATATGCGCAGAAATGTGTGCAACGTGTTTAAGAAATGTGAATGAAGAAATAATGGGGCCACTATAAATAATGTCATGTTGTACAAGCAGAGGAATTATTTCTATATTGTGTATATATTTACCTATTTCTGTTGCGACCGCCCATCGGTGTATTTGTTTTTGCTTGACAACATTTTATTTAAGTCAAATCACAGGGTAAATATGAACTTTCGTGGAACACTAGAACATCTTGAATACTGCACATTTTATTCACCATAAGGTATAGCTCCGGAAAAGTAGAAACATATTTAATTCACAACAAATTAAATTGGTCTTTCAAGAATACAGTTTATTCCATATTTTGCACAATGTTGCATCCTCTGAGCGAAATTGTTGTTATATCTGTT
>OZ023207.1:60416561-60419061 GCA_963995525.1 Escarpia spicata | reverse complement strand
CCCTCTTCTCCAATCCCCGTCTTGCGAGGTCGTGTCCAATCCAACAGCACCCATCCTCCCTCTTCTCCATTCCCCGTCTTGCGAGGTCGTGTCCAAACCAACAGCACCCATCCTCCATCTTCTCCACTCCCCGCCTTTCGAGGTCGTGTCCATCCTGCAACAGCACCCATCCTCCCTCTTCTCCACTCCCCGTCTTGCGAGGTCGTGTCCAATCCAACAGCACCCATCCTCCCTATTCTCCACTCCCCGACTTGCGAGCTCGTGTCCAAACCAATAGTACCCATCCTCCCTCTCCTCCACTCCCCACCTTGCGAGGTCGTGTCCTATCTGCAACAGCACCCATCCTCCCTCTCCTCCAGACCTCGTTTTGCGAGGTCGTGTCCAGCCTGCAACAGCACCCATCCTCCCTGTCCTCCACACCCCGTCTTGCTAGGTCGTGTCCTACCTGCAACAGCACCCTTCCTCCTTCTTCTCCACTGCCCGTCTTGCGAGGTCGTGTCCAATACAACAGCACCCATCCTCCCTCTTCTCCACTCCCCGTCTTGCAAGGTCGTATTCAACCTGCAACAGCACCCATCCTCCCTCTTCTCCACGCCCCGTCTTGCGAGGTCGTGTCCAATCCAACAGCACCCATCCTCCCTCTTCTCCACTCCCCGTCTTGCGAGGTCGTGTCCAATCCAACAGCACCCACCCACCCTCCCCCTACCCACCCTCCCTCTAATCCATATTCCATTGGACTGACGACATAAACTATACAGCAACAGCGTTATGTTAATGATTGGATCAAACGGCATTTTAAATTAAGTTTGTTTGATAGTTTGAAAATAAGCAATAATATTTTGTCTTGCTGTCTGTGCGTGTAGTGATTGTATTACAAGCGTTTCTGCAGTTATTTTACGGGAGAAGAATCCCAATAGCAATAGCTCGATTGTTCCATCTTTTCTCAAGTTTGGCACACTGTAGTTTGGCTAATGTGTACACGCACTTATACCCAAGCAAAATAACGCAAACACGCACCTCAAATACACACACACTCGTGATCACTCACTCACTTATTCACTCACTTGCACATTCATTCACTCTCCCACTCTCTCACACACTCACTCACTCACTCACTCACTCAGTCACTCACTAATTCACTCACTCACTCACTCAGTAACTCACTCACTCACACTCTCTCTCTCATTCAGTCTCTCACTCACTCGCTCTGTCGCTCACCCACTCACTTATTCACTCACTCACTCACTCACTCTCTCACTCACTCTCTCACTCACTCACTCACTCACTCACTCACTCACACACCCTCTCATTCACTCTCCCACTCACTCTCCCATTCATTCTCTCTCACTCACTCGCTCACTCGCTCGCTCGCTCATTCGCACACTCGCTCAGCGGCTCATTCACTCAATCACTTAGTAACTCACTCGCTCAATCACTTGCACTCTCTCTCATTAATTCTATCATTCATTCAATCGCACACTCATTGACTCACTCAATCGCTCACTCACTCACTCACTCACTCACTCACTCACTCACTCAATCACTCACTCACTAACTCATTCACTCATTCATTCGCTCTCTTTCTCACACACTCACTCACTCACCCACTCACTCAATCGGTTAAACTATCACTCACTCACTAAGTCGTTCACTCCCTCACTCACCCACTCACTCATTAACTCACTTAATAAGTCAAAGAATCTCTCACTCACTGACTCACTCACTGACTCACTCGCTCACTCATTTACACTCTCACTCACTCATTCGCTCGCTCACTCACGTGGTCATTGACCCACTCACTCACTCACTTATTAACTCAAACACTCACTCACTCACTCACACATTCACTCACTCAATCAATCAATCAATCAGTAACTCGCTCGCTCACTCACTCGCACTCTCTCTCATTCACTCTCTCACTCTCTCACTCTCTCACTCACTCACTCACTCACTCACTCACTCTCTCATTCATTCTCTCTCTCACTCACTCACTCTCTCGCTCATTCGCACACTCGCTCAGAGGCTCACTCACTCAATCACTTAGTAACTCACTCGCTCATTCACCCGCACTCTCTCTCTCATTCACTCACTCGCTCACTCATTGACTCACTCACTCGCTCACTCACTCACTCACTCACTCACTCACTCACTCACTCACTCACTCACTCACTCACTCACTCACTCACTCACTCACTCACTCACTCAATCACTCACTCACTCACACACTCACTCTCTCAGTCACTCACTCACTCACTCACACACTCATTCACTCACTCTTTCGCTCTCTTTCTCACACACTCACTCACTCACCCACTCACTCCCTCACTCACCCACTCACTCACTCGCTTAATCAATCACTCACTCACTAAGTCGTTCACTCCCTCACTCACCCACTCACTCATTAACTCACTCAATAAGTCAATCAATCTCTCACACACAAACTCGAAAACTGACTCACTCGCTCACTCATTCACACCCTCACAACAGCACCCATCCTCCA